>OX596275.1:31045151-31157746 GCA_951394225.1 Harpalus rufipes | reverse complement strand
ACATATTCTGCGTGATGTATCGATGGAAATCGATTGATTACGGCATAGAATCATCAGATACACTGAATTTTAGTGAATACAAGGTTTTGGGGGCCCTCCGTGGTGCCCTCGCCGGTACAGCTAAAGTTCCGTGGAAGTTACTGTAAACCACTCAAATCGCACGTATTTCGCTTAGAAATAGCATTTTTAAGCGTCTGAAGGCGAGAGAAACAGTTTTACATCATATTTGGCTGTTTCACAGTCTGAAACGAACGATTTGTAAGAACATCTCGGATACATATTCTGCGTGATGTATCGATGGAAATCGATTGATTAGGGCATAGAATCATCAGATACACTGAATTTTAGTGAATGCAAGGTTTTGGGGGCCCTCCGTGGTGCCCTCGCCGGTACAGCTAAAGTTCCGTTGAAGTTACTGTAAACCACTCAAATCGCACGTATTTCGCTTAGAAATAGCATTTTTAAGCGTCTGAAGGCGAGAGAAACAGTTTTTACATCATATTTGGCCGTTTCACAGTCTGAAACGAACGATTTGTCAGAACATCTCGGATATATATTCTGCGTGATGTATCGATGGAAATCGATTGATTAGGGCATAGAATCATCAGATACACTGAATATTAGTGAATACAAGGTTTTGGGGGCCCTACGTGGTCCCCTCGCCGGTACAGCTAAAGTTCCGTGGAAGTTACTGTAAACCACTCAAATCGCACGTATTTCGCTTAGAAATAGCATTTTTAAGCGTCTGAAGGCGAGAGAAACAGTTTTTACATCATATTTGGCCGTTTCACAGTCTGAAACGAACGATTTGTAAGAACATCTCGGATACATATTCTGCGTGATGTATCGATGGAAATCGATTGATTAGGGCATAGAATCATCAGATACACTGAATATTAGTGAATACAAGGTTTTGGGGGCCCTCCGTGGTGCCCTCGCCGGTACAGCTAAAGTTCCGTTGAAGTTACTGTAAAACACTCAAATCACATGTATTTCGCTTAGAAATAGCATTTTTAAGCGTTTGAAGGCGAGAGAAACAGTTTTTACATCATATTTGGCCGTTTCACAGTCTGAAACGAACGATTTGTAAGAACATCTCGGATACATATTCTGCGTGATGTATCGATGGAAATCGATTGATTAGGGCATAGAATCATCAGATACACTAAATTTTAGTGAATGCAAGGTTTTGGGGGCCCTCCGTGGTGCCCTCGCCGGTACAGCTAAAGTTCCGTTGAAGTTACTGTAAAACACTCAAATCACATGTATTTCGCTTAGAAATAGCATTTTTAAGCGTTTGAAGGCGAGAGAAACAGTTTTTACATCATATTTGGCCGTTTCACAGTCTGAAACGAACGATTTGTAAGAACATCTCGGATACATATTCTGCGTGATGTATCGATGGAAATCGATTGATTTGGGCATAGAATCATCAGACACACTGAATTTTAGTGAATACAAGGTTTTGGGGGCCCTCCGTAGTGCCCTCGCCGGTACAGCTAACGTTCCGTGGAAGTTACTGTAAACCAATCAAATCGCACGTATTTCGCTTAGAAATAGCATTTTTAAGCGTCTGAAGGAGAGAGAAACAGTTTTACATCATATTTGGCTGTTTCACAGTCTGAAACGAACGATTTTTAAGAACATCTCGGATACATATTCTGCGTGATGTATCGATGGAAATCGATTGATTAGGGCATAGAATCATCAGATAAACTGAATTTTAGTGAATGCAAGGTTTTGGGGGCCCTCCGTGGTGCCCTCGCCGGTACAGCTAAAGTTCCGTTGAAGTTACTGTAAACCACTCAAATCGCACGTATTTCGCTTAGAAATAGCATTTTTAAGCGTCTGAAGGCGAGAGAAACAGTTTTTACATCATATTTGGCCGTTTCACAGTCTGAAACGAACGATTTGTCAGAACATCTCGGATACATATTCTGCGTGATGTATCGATGGAAATCGATTGATTAGGGCATAGAATCATCAGATACACTGAATATTAGTGAATACAAGGTTTTGGGGGCCCTACGTGGTCCCCTCGCCGGTACAGCTAAAGTTCCGTGGAAGTTACTGTAAACCACTCAAATCGCACGTATTTCGCTTAGAAATAGCATTTTTAAGCGTCTGAAGGCGAGAGAAACAGTTTTTACATCATATTTGGCCGTTTCACAGTCTGAAACGAACGATTTGTAAGAACATCTCGGATACATATTCTGCGTGATGTATCGATGGAAATCGATTGATTAGGGCATAGAATCATCAGATACAATGAATATTAGTGAATACAAGGTTTTTGGGGGCCCTCCGTGGTGCCCTCGCCGGTACAGCTAAAGTTCCGTTGAAGTTACTGTAAAACACTCAAATCACATGTATTTCGCTTAGAAATAGCATTTTTAAGCGTTTGAAGGCGAGAGAAACAGTTTTTACATCATATTTGGCCGTTTCACAGTCTGAAACGAACGATTTGTAAGAATATCTCGGATACATATTCTGCGTGATGTATCGATGGAAATCGATTGATTAGGGCATAGAATCATCAGATACACTGAATTTTAGTGAATGCAAGGTTTTGGGGGCCCTCCGTGGTGCCCTCGCCGGTACAGCTAAAGTTCCGTTGAAGTTACTGTAAAACACTCAAATCACATGTATTTCGCTTAGAAATAGCATTTTTAAGCGTTTGAAGGCGAGAGAAACAGTTTTTACATCATATTTGGCCGTTTCACTGTCTGAAACGAACGATTTGTAAGAACATCTCGGATACATATTCTGCGTGATGTATCGATGGAAATCGATTGATTTGGGCATAGAATCATCAGATACACTGAATTTTAGTGAATACAAGGTTTTGGGGGCCCTCCGTAGTGCCCTCGCCGGTACAGCTAACGTTCCGTGGAAGTTACTGTAAAACACTCAAATCACATGTATTTCGCTTAGAAATAGCATTATTAAGCGTTTGAAGGCGAGAGAAACAGTTTTACATCATATTTGGCCGTTTCACAGTCTGAAACGAACGATTTGTAAGAACATCTCGGATACATATTCTGCGTGATGTATCGATGGAAATCGATTGATTAGGGCATAGAATCATCAGATACACTGAATTTTAGTGAATACAAGGTTTTGGGGGCCCTCCGTGGTGCCCTCGCCGGTACAGCTAAAGTTCCGTGGAAGTTACTGTAAACCACTCAAATCGCACGTATTTCGCTTAGAAATAGCATTTTTAAGCGTCTGAAGGCGAGAGAAACAGTTTTTACATCATATTTGGCCGTTTCACAGTCTGAAACGAACGATTTGTAAGAACATCTCGGATACATATTCTGCGTGATGTATCGATGGAAATCGATTGATTACGGCATAGAATCATCAGATACACTGAATTTTAGTGAATACAAGGTTTTGGGGGCCCTCCGTGGTGCCCTCGCCGGTACAGCTAAAGTTCCGTGGAAGTTACTGTAAACCACTCAAATCGCACGTATTTCGCTTAGAAATAGCATTTTTAAGCGTCTGAAGGCGAGAGAAACAGTTTTACATCATATTTGGCTGTTTCACAGTCTGAAACGAACGATTTGTAAGAACATCTCGGATACATATTCTGCGTGATGTATCGATGGAAATCGATTGATTAGGGCATAGAATCATCAGATACACTGAATTTTAGTGAATGCAAGGTTTTGGGGGCCCTCCGTGGTGCCCTCGCCGGTACAGCTAAAGTTCCGTGGAAGTTACTGTAAACCACTCAAATCGCACGTATTTCGCTTAGAAATAGCATTTTTAAGCGTCTGAAGGCGAGAGAAACAGTTTTTACATCATATTTGGCCGTTTCACAGTCTGAAACGAACGATTTGTCAGAACATCTCGGATACATATTCTGCGTGATGTATCGATGGAAATCGATTGATTAGGGCATAGAATCATCAGATACACTGAATATTAGTGAATACAAGGTTTTGGGGGCCCTCCGTGGTCCCCTCGCCGGTACAGCTAAAGTTCCGTGGAAGTTACTGTAAAACACTCAAATCACATGTATTTCGCTTAGAAATAGCATTTTTAAGCGTTTGAAGGCGAGAGAAACAGTTTTTACATCATATTTGGCCGTTTCACAGTCTGAAACGAACGATTTGTAAGAACATCTCGGATACATATTCTGCGTGATGTATCGATGGAAATCGATTGATTAGGGCATAGAATCATCAGATACACTGAATTTTAGTGAATACAAGGTTTTGGGGGCCCTCCGTAGTGCCCTCGCCGGTACAGCTAACGTTCCGTGGAAGTTACTGTAAAACACTCAAATTACATGTATTTCGCTTAGAAATAGCATTATTAAGCGTTTGAAGGCGAGAGAAACAGTTTTTACATCCTATTTGGCCGTTTCACAGTCTGAAACGAACGATTTGTAAGAACATCTCGGATACATATTCTGCGTGATGTATCGATGGAAATCGATTGATTAGGGCATAGAATCATCAGATACACTGAATTTTAGTGAATACAAGGTTTTGGGGGCCCTCCGTGGTGCCCTCGCCGGTACAGCTAAAGTTCCGTGGAAGTTACTGTAAACCACTCAAATCGCACGTATTTCGCTTAGAAATAGCATTTTTAAGCGTCTGAAGGCGAGAGAAACAGTTTTTTACATCATATTTGGCCGTTTCACAGTCTGAAACGAACGATTTGTAAGAACATCTCGGATACATATTCTGCGTGATGTATCGATGGAAATCGATTGATTAGGGCATAGAATCATCAGATACACTGAATTTTAGTGAATACAAGGTTTTGGGGGCCCTCCGTAGTGCCCTCGCCGGTACAGCTAACGTTCCGTGGAAGTTACTGTAAAACACTCAAATTACATGTATTTCGCTTAGAAATAGCATTATTAAGCGTTTGAAGGCGAGAGAAACAGTTTTTACATCCTATTTGGCCGTTTCACAGTCTGAAACGAACGATTTGTAAGAACATCTCGGATACATATTCTGCGTGATGTATCGATGGAAATCGATTGATTAGGGCATAGAATCATCAGATACACTGAATTTTAGTGAATACAAGGTTTTGGGGGCCCTCTGTGGTGCCCTCGCCGGTACAGCTAAAGTTCCGTGGAAGTTACTGTAAACCACACAAATCGCACGTATTTCGCTTAGAAATAGCATTTTTAAGCGTTTGAAGGCGAGAGAAACAGTTTTTACATCATATTTGGCCGTTTCACGGTCTGAAACGAACGATTTGTAAGAACATCTCGGATACATATTCTGCGTGATGTACCGATGGAAATCGATTGATTAGGGCATAGAATCATCAGATACACTGAATTTTAGTGAATACAAGGTTTTGGGGGCCCTCCGTGGTGCCCTCGCCGGTACAGCTAAAGTTCCGTTGAAGTTACTGTAAAACACTCAAATCACATGTATTTCGCTTAGAAATAGCATTTTTAAGCGATTGAAGGCGAGAGAAACAGTTTTTACATCATATTTGGCCGTTTCACAGTCTGAAACGAACGATTTGTAAGAACATCTCGGATACATATTCTGCGTGATGTATCGATGGAAATCGATTGATTAGGGCATAGAATCATCAGATACACTGAATTTAGTGATTGCAAGGTTTTGGGGGCCCTCCGTGGTGCCCTCGCCGGTACAGCTAAAGTTCCGTGGAAGTTACTGTAAACCACTCAAATCGCACGTATTTCGCTTAGAAATAGCATTTTTAAGCGTCTGAAGGCGAGAGAAACAGTTTTTACATCATATTTGGCCGTTTCACAGTCTGAAACGAACGATTTGTCAGAACATCTCGGATACATATTCTGCGTGATGTATCGATGGAAATCGATTGATTAGGGAATAGAATCATCAGATACACTGAATATTAGTGAATACAAGGTTTTGGGGGCCCTCCGTGGTGCCCTCGCCGGTACAGCTAAAGTTCCGTGGAAGTTACTGTAAACCACTCAAATCGCACGTATTTCGCTTAGAAATAGCATTTTTAAGCGTCTGAAGGCGAGAGAAACAGTTTTTACATCATATTTGGCCGTTTCACAGTCTGAAACGAACGATTTGTAAGAACATCTCGGATACATATTCTGCGTGATGTATCGATGGAAATCGATTGATTAGGGCATAGAATCATCAGATACACTGAATATTAGTGAATACAAGGTTTTGGGGGCCCTCCGTGGTGCCCTCGCCGGTACAGCTAAAGTTCCGTTGAAGTTACTGTAAAACACTCAAATCACATGTATTTCGCTTAGAAATAGCATTTTTAAGCGTTTGAAGGCGAGAGAAACAGTTTTTACATCATATTTGGCCGTTTCACAGTCTGAAACGAACGATTTGTAAGAACATCTCGGATACATATTCTGCGTGATGTGTCGATGGAAATCGATTGATTAGGGCATAGAATCATCAGATACACTGAATTTTAGTGAATACAAGGTTTTGGGGGCCCTCCGTGGTGCCCTCGCCGGTACAGCTAAAGTTCCGTTGAAGTTACTGTAAACCACTCAAACCGCACGTATTTCGCTTAGAAATAGCATTTTTAAGCGTTTGAAGGCGAGAGAAACAGTTTTTACATCATATTTGGCCGTTTCACAGTCTGAAACGAACGATTTGTAAGAACATCTCGGATACATATTCTGCGTGATGTATCGATGGAAATCGATTGATTAGGGCATAGAATCATCAGATACACTGAATTTTAGTGAATACAAGGTTTTGGGGGCCCTCCGTGGTGCCCTCGCCGGTACAGCTAAAGTTCCGTGGAAGTTACTGTAAAACACTCATATCACATGTATTTCGCTTAGAAATAGCATTTTTAAGCGTTTGAAGGCGAGAGAAACAGTTTTTACATCATATTTGGCCGTTTCACAGTCTGAATCGAACGATTTGTAAGAACATCTCGGATACATATTCTGCGTGATGTATCGATGGAAATCGATTGATTAGGGCATAAAATCATCAGATACACTGAATTTTAGTGAATACAAGTTTTTGGGGGCCCTCCGTGGTGCCCTCGCCGGTACAGCTAAAGTTCCGTGGAAGTTACTGTAAACCACTCAAATCGCACGTATTTCACTTAGAAATAGCATTTTTAAGCGTTTGAAGGCGAGAGAAACAGTTTTTACATCATATTTGGCCGTTTCACAGTCTGAAACGAACGATTTGTAAGAACATCTCGGATACATATTCTGCGTGATGTATCGATGGACATCGATTGATTAGGGCATAGAATCATCAGATACACTGAATTTTAGTGAATAAAAGGTTTTGGAGGCCCTCCGTAGTGCCCTCGCCGGTATAGCTAACGTTCCGTGGAAGTTACTGTAAAACACTCAAATCACATGTATTTCGCTTAGATATAGCATTATTAAGCGTTTGATGGCGAGAAAAACAATTTTTACATCCTATTTGGCCGTTTCACAGTCTGAAACGAACGATTTGTAAGAACATCTCGGATACATATTCTGCGTGATGTATCGATGGAAATCGATTGATTAGGGCATAGAATCATCAGATACACTGAATATTATTGAATACAAGGTTTTGGGGGCCCTGCGTGGTGCCCTCGCCGGTACAGCTAAAGTTCCGTGGAAGTTACTGTAAAACACTCAAATCACATGTATTTCGCTTAGAAATAGCATTTTTAAGCGTTTGAAGGCGAGAGAAACAGTTTTTACATCATATTTGGCCGTTTCACAGTCTGAAACGAACGATTTGTAAGAACATCTCGGATACATATTCTGCGTGATGTATCGATGGAAATCGATTGATTAGGGCATAGAATCATCAGATACACTGAATTTTAGTGAATACAAGGTTTTGGGGGCCCTCCGTGGTGCCCTCGCCGGTACAGCTAAAGTTCCGTGGAAGTTACTGTAAAACACTCAAATCACATGTATTTCGCTTAGAAATAGCATTTTTAAGCGTTTGAAGGTGAGAGAAACAGTTTTTACATCATATTTGGCCGTTTCACAGTCTGAAACGAACGATTAGTAAGAACATCTCGGATACATATTCTGCGTGATGTATCGATGGAAATCGATTGATTAGGGCATAGAATCATCAGATACACTGAATTTTAGTGAATACAAGGTTTTGGGGGCCCTCCGTGGTGCCCTCGCCGATACAGCTAAAGTTCCGTGGAAGTTACTGTAAACACTCAAATCACATGTATTTCGCTTAGAAATAGCATTTTTAAGCGTTTGAAGGCGAGAGAAACAGTTTTTACATCATATTTGGACGTTTCACAGTCTGAAACGAACGATTTGTAAGAACATCTCGGATACATATTCTGCGTGATGTATCGATGGAAATCGATTGATTAGGGCATAGAATCATCAGATACACTGAATTTTAGTGAATACAAGGTTTTGGGGGCCCTCCGTGGTGCCCTCGCCGGTACAGCTAAAGTTCCGTGGAAGTTACTGTAAAACACTGAAATCACATGTATTTCGCTTAGAAATAGCATTTTTAAGCGTCTGAAGGCGAGAGAAACAGTTTTTACATCATATTTGGCCGTTTCACAGTCTGAAACGAACGATTTGTAAGAACATCTCGGATACATATTCTGCGTGATGTATCGATGGAAATCGATTGATTAGGGCATAGAATCATCAGATACACTGAATTTTAGTGAATGCAAGGTTTTGGGGGCCCTCCGTGGTGCCCTCGCCGGTACAGCTAAAGTTCCGTGGAAGTTACTATAAACCACTCAAATCGCACGTATTTCGCTTAGAAATAGCATTTTTAAGCGTCTGAAGGCGAGAGAAACAGTTTTTACATCATATTTGGCCGTTTCACAGTCTGAAACGAACGATTTGTCAGAACATCTCGGATACATATTCTGCGTGATGTATCGATGGAAATCGATTGATTAGGGCATAGAATCATCAGATACACTGAATATTAGTGAATACAAGGTTTTGGGGGCCCTCCGTGGTGCCCTCGCCGGTACAGCTAAAGTTCCGTGGAAGTTACTGTAAACCACTCAAATCGCACGTATTTCGCTTAGAAATAGCATTTTTAAGCGTCTGAAGGCGAGAGAAACAGTTTTTACATCATATTTGGCCGTTTCACAGTCTGAAACGAACGATTTGTAAGAACATCTCGGATACATATTCTGCGTGATGTATCGATGGAAATCGATTGATTAGGGCATAGAATCATCAGATACACTGAATTTTAGTGAATACAAGGTTTTGGGAGCCCTCCGTGGTGCCCTCGCCGGTACAGCTAAAGTTTCGTGGAAGTTACTGTAAAACACTCAAATCACATGTATTTCGCTTAGAAATAGCATTTTTAAGCGTTTGAAGGCGAGAGAAACAGTTTTTACATCATATTTGGCCGTTTCACAGTCTGAAACGAACGATTTGTAAGAACATCTCGGATACATATTCTGCGTGATGTATCGATGGAAATCGATTGATTAGGGCATAGAATCATCAGATACACTGAATTTTAGTGAATACAAGGTTTTGGGGGCCCTCCGTAGTGCCCTCGCCGGTACAGCTAACGTTCCGTGGAAGTTACTGTAAAACACTCAAATTACATGTATTTCGCTTAGAAATAGCATTATTAAGCGTTTGAAGGCGAGAGAAACAGTTTTTACATCCTATTTGGCCGTTTCACAGTCTGAAACGAACGATTTGTAAGAACATCTCGGATACATATTCTGCGTGATGTATCGATGGAAATCGATTGATTAGGGCATAGAATCATCAGATACACTGAATTTTAGTGAATACAAGGTTTTGGGGGCCCTCCGTGGTGCCCTCGCCGGTACAGCTAAAGTTCCGTGGAAGTTACTGTAAACCACTCAAATCGCACGTATTTCGCTTAGAAATAGCATTTTTAAGCGTCTGAAGGCGAGAGAAACAGTTTTTACATCATATTTGGCCGTTTCACAGTCTGAAACGAACGATTTGTAAGAACATCTCGGATACATATTCTGCGTGATGTATCGATGGAAATCGATTGATTAGGGCATAGAATCATCAGATACACTGAATTTTAGTGAATACAAGGTTTTGGGGGCTTTCCGTAGTGCCCTCGCCGGTACAGCTAACGTTCCGTGGAAGTTACTGTAAAACACTCAAATTACATGTATTTCGCTTAGAAATAGCATTATTAAGCGTTTGAAGGCGAGAGAAACAGTTTTTACATCCTATTTGGCCGTTTCACAGTCTGAAACGAACGATTTGTAAGAACATCTCGGATACATATTCTGCGTGATGTATCGATGGAAATCGATTGATTAGGGCATAGAATCATCAGATACACTGAATTTTAGTGAATACAAGGTTTTGGGGGCCCTCCGTGGTGCCCTCGCCGGTACAGCTAAAGTTCCGTGGAAGTTACTGTAAACCACACAAATCGCACGTATTTCGCTTAGAAATAGCATTTTTAAGCGTTTGAAGGCGAGAGAAACAGTTTTTACATCATATTTGGCCGTTTCACGGTCTGAAACGAACGATTTGTAAGAACATCTCGGATACATATTCTGCGTGATGTACCGATGGAAATCGATTGATTAGGGCATAGAATCATCAGATACACTGAATTTTAGTGAATACAAGGTTTTGGGGGGCCCTCCGTGGTGCCCTCGCCGGTACAGCTAAAGTTCCGTTGAAGTTACTGTAAAACACTCAAATCACATGTATTTCGCTTAGAAATAGCATTTTTAAGCGATTGAAGGCGAGAGAAACAGTTTTTACATCATATTTGGCCGTTTCACAGTCTGAAACGAACGATTTGTAAGAACATCTCGGATACATATTCTGCGTGATGTATCGATGGAAATCGATTGATTAGGGCATAGAATCATCAGATACACTGAATTTAGTGATTGCAAGGTTTTGGGGGCCCTCCGTGGTGCCCTCGCCGGTACAGCTAAAGTTCCGTGGAAGTTACTGTAAAACACTCAAATCACATGTATTTCGCTTAGAAATAGCATTTTTAAGCGATTGAAGGCGAGAGAAACAGTTTTTACATCATATTTGGCCGTTTCACAGTCTGAAACGAACGATTTGTAAGAACATCTCGGATACATATTCTGCGTGATGTATCGATGGAAATCGATTGATTAGGGCATAGAATCATCAGATACACTGAATTTAGTGATTGCAAGGTTTTGGGGGCCCTCCGTGGTGCCCTCGCCGGTACAGCTAAAGTTCCGTGGAAGTTACTGTAAACCACTCAAATCGCACGTATTTCGCTTAGAAATAGCATTTTTAAGCGTCTGAAGGCGAGAGAAACAGTTTTTACATCATATTTGGCCGTTTCACAGTCTGAAACGAACGATTTGTCAGAACATCTCGGATACATATTCTGCGTGATGTATCGATGGAAATCGATTGATTAGGGAATAGAATCATCAGATACACTGAATATTAGTGAATACAAGGTTTTGGGGGCCCTCCGTGGTGCCCTCGCCGGTACAGCTAAAGTTCCGTGGAAGTTACTGTAAACCACTCAAATCGCACGTATTTCGCTTAGAAATAGCATTTTTAAGCGTCTGAAGGCGAGAGAAACAGTTTTTACATCATATTTGGCCGTTTCACAGTCTGAAACGAACGATTTGTAAGAACATCTCGGATACATATTCTGCGTGATGTATCGATGGAAATCGATTGATTAGGGCATAGAATCATCAGATACACTGAATATTAGTGAATACAAGGTTTTGGGGGCCCTCCGTGGTGCCCTCGCCGGTACAGCTAAAGTTCCGTTGAAGTTACTGTAAAACACTCAAATCACATGTATTTCGCTTAGAAATAGCATTTTTAAGCGTTTGAAGGCGAGAGAAACAGTTTTTACATCATATTTGGCCGTTTCACAGTCTGAAACGAACGATTTGTAAGAACATCTCGGATACATATTCTGCGTGATGTGTCGATGGAAATCGATTGATTAGGGCATAGAATCATCAGATACACTGAATTTTAGTGAATACAAGGTTTTGGGGGCCCTCCGTGGTGCCCTCGCCGGTACAGCTAAAGTTCCGTTGAAGTTACTGTAAACCACTCAAACCGCACGTATTTCGCTTAGAAATAGCATTTTTAAGCGTTTGAAGGCGAGAGAAACAGTTTTTACATCATATTTGGCCGTTTCACAGTCTGAAACGAACGATTTGTAAGAACATCTCGGATACATATTCTGCGTGATGTATCGATGGAAATCGATTGATTAGGGCATAGAATCATCAGATACACTGAATTTTAGTGAATACAAGGTTTTGGGGGCCCTCCGTGGTGCCCTCGCCGGTACAGCTAAAGTTCCGTGGAAGTTACTGTAAAACACTCATATCACATGTATTTCGCTTAGAAATAGCATTTTTAAGCGTTTGAAGGCGAGAGAAACAGTTTTTACATCATAATTGGCCGTTTCACAGTCTGAATCGAACGATTTGTAAGAACATCTCGGATACATATTCTGCGTGATGTATCGATGGAAATCGATTGATTAGGGCATAAAATCATCAGATACACTGAATTTTAGTGAATACAAGTTTTTGGGGGCCCTCCGTGGTGCCCTCGCCGGTACAGCTAAAGTTCCGTGGAAGTTACTGTAAACCACTCAAATCGCACGTATTTCACTTAGAAATAGCATTTTTAAGCGTTTGAAGGCGAGAGAAACAGTTTTTACATCATATTTGGCCGTTTCACAGTCTGAAACGAACGATTTGTAAGAACATCTCGGATACATATTCTGCGTGATGTATCGATGGACATCGATTGATTAGGGCATAGAATCATCAGATACACTGAATTTTAGTGAATAAAAGGTTTTGGAGGCCCTCCGTAGTGCCCTCGCCGGTATAGCTAACGTTCCGTGGAAGTTACTGTAAAACACTCAAATCACATGTATTTCGCTTAGATATAGCATTATTAAGCGTTTGATGGCGAGAAAAACAATTTTTACATCCTATTTGGCCGTTTCACAGTCTGAAACGAACGATTTGTAAGAACATCTCGGATACATATTCTGCGTGATGTATCGATGGAAATCGATTGATTAGGGCATAGAATCATCAGATACACTGAATATTATTGAATACAAGGTTTTGGGGGCCCTGCGTGGTGCCCTCGCCGGTACAGCTAAAGTTCCGTGGAAGTTACTGTAAAACACTCAAATCACATGTATTTCGCTTAGAAATAGCATTTTTAAGCGTTTGAAGGCGAGAGAAACAGTTTTTACATCATATTTGGCCGTTTCACAGTCTGAAACGAACGATTTGTAAGAACATCTCGGATACATATTCTGCGTGATGTATCGATGGAAATCGATTGATTAGGGCATAGAATCATCAGATACACTGAATTTTAGTGAATACAAGGTTTTGGGGGCCCTCCGTGGTGCCCTCGCCGGTACAGCTAAAGTTCCGTGGAAGTTACTGTAAAACACTCAAATCACATGTATTTCGCTTAGAAATAGCATTTTTAAGCGTTTGAAGGTGAGAGAAACAGTTTTTACATCATATTTGGCCGTTTCACAGTCTGAAACGAACGATTAGTAAGAACATCTCGGATACATATTCTGCGTGATGTATCGATGGAAATCGATTGATTAGGGCATAGAATCATCAGATACACTGAATTTTAGTGAATACAAGGTTTTGGGGGCCCTCCGTGGTGCCCTCGCCGATACAGCTAAAGTTCCGTGGAAGTTACTGTAAACACTCAAATCACATGTATTTCGCTTAGAAATAGCATTTTTAAGCGTTTGAAGGCGAGAGAAACAGTTTTTACATCATATTTGGACGTTTCACAGTCTGAAACGAACGATTTGTAAGAACATCTCGGATACATATTCTGCGTGATGTTCGATGGAAATCGATTGATTAGGGCATAGATTCATCAGATACACTGAATTTTAGTGAATACAAGGTTTTGGGGGGCCCTCCGTGGTGCCCTCGCCGGTACAGCTAAAGTTCCGTGGAAGTTACTGTAAAACACTGAAATCACATGTATTTCGCTTAGAAATAGCATTTTTAAGCGTTTGAAGGCGAGAGAAACAGTTTTTACATCATATTTGGCCGTTTCACAGTCTGAAACGAACGATTTGTAAGAACATCTCGGATACATATTCTGCGTGATGTATCGATGGAAATCGATTGATTAGGGCATAGAATCATCAGATACACTGAATTTTAGTGAATACAAGGTTTTGGGGGCCCTCCGTGGTGCCCTCGCCGGTACAGCTAAAGTTCCGTGGAAGTTACTGTAAAACACTGAAATCACATGTATTTCGCTTAGAAATAGCATTTTTAAGCGTTTGAAGGCGAGAGAAACAGTTTTTACATCATATTTGGCCGTTTCACAGTCTGAAACGAACGATTTGTAAGAACATCTCGGATACATATTCTGCGTGATGTATCGATGGAAATCGATTGATTAGGGCATAGAATCATCAGATACACTGAATTTTAGTGAATGCAAGGTTTTGGGGGCCCTCCGTGGTGCCCTCGCCGGTACAGCTAAAGTTCCGTGGAAGTTACTGTAAACCACTCAATTCGCACGTATTTCGCTTAGAAATAGCATTTTTAAGCGTTTGAAGGCGAGAGAAACAGTTTTTACATCATATTTGGCCGTTTCACAGTCTGAAACGAACGATTTGTAAGAACATCTCGGATACATATTCTGCGTGATGTATCGATGGAAATCGATTGATTAGGGCATAGAATCATCAGATACACTGAATTTTAGTGAATACAAGGTTTTGGGGGCCCTGCGTAGTGCCCTCGCCGGTACAGCTAACGTTCCGTGGAAGTTACTGTAAAACACTCAAATCACATGTATTTCGCTTAGAAATAGCATTATTAAGCGTTTGAAGGCGATAGAAACAGTTTTTACATCATATTTGGCCGTTTCACAGTCTGAAACGAACGATTTGTAAGAACATCTCGGATACATATTCTGCGTGATGTATCGATGGAAATCGATTGATCAGGGCATAGAATCATCAGATAAACTGAATTTTAGTGAATACAAGGTTTTGGGGGCCCTCCGTGGTGCCCTCGCCGGTACAGCTAAAGTTCCGTGGAAGTTACTGTAAAACACTCAAATCACATGTATTTCGCTTAGAAATAGCATTTTTAAGCGTTTGAAGGCGATAGAAACAGTTTTTACATCATATTTGGCCGTTTCACAGTCTGAAACGAACGATTTGTAAGAACATCTCGAATACATATTCTGCGTGATGTATCGATGGAAATCGATTGATCAGGGCATAGAATCATCAGATACACTGAATTTTAGTGAATACAAGGTTTTGGGGGCCCTCCGTGGTGCCCTCGCCGGTACAGCTAAAGTTCCGTGGAAGTTACTGTAAAACACTCAAATCACATGTATTTCGCTTAGAAATAGCATTTTTAAGCGTTTGAAGGCGAGAGAAACAGTTTTTACATCATATTTGGCCGTTTCACAGTCTGAAACGAACGATTTGTAAGAACATCTCGGATACATATTCTGCGTGATGTATCGATGGAAATCGATTGATTAGGGCATAAAATCATCAGATACACTGAATTTTAGTGAATACAAGTTTTTGGGGGCCCTCCGTGGTGCCCTCGCCGGTACAGCTAAAGTTCCGTGGAAGTTATTGTAAACCACTCAAATCGCACGTATTTCGCTTAGAAATAGCATTTTTAAGCGTTTGAAGGCGAGAGAAACAGTTTTTACATCATATTTGGCCGTTTCACAGTCTGAAACGAACGATTTGTAAGAACATCTCGGATACATATTCTGCGTGATGTATCGATGGACATCGATTGATTAGGGCATAGAATCATCAGATACACTGAATTTTAGTGAATAAAAGGTTTTGGAGGCCCTCCGTAGTGCCCTCGCCGGTATAGCTAACGTTCCGTGGAAGTTACTGTAAAACACTCAAATCACATGTATTTCGCTTAGATATAGCATTATTAAGCGTTTGAAGGCGAGAGAAACAATTTTTACATCCTATTTGGCCGTTTCACAGTCTGAAACGAACGATTTGTAAGACCATCTCGGATACATATTCTGCGTGATGTATCGATGGAAATCGATTGATTAGGGCATAGAATCATCAGATACACTGAATATTATTGAATACAAGGTTTTGGGGGCCCTGCGTGGTGCCCTCGCCGGTACAGCTAAAGTTCCGTGGAAGTTACTGTAAAACACTCAAATCACATGTATTTCGCTTAGAAATAGCATTTTTAAGCGTTTGAAGGCGAGAGAAACAGTTTTTACATCATATTTGGCCGTTTCACAGTCTGAAACGAACGATTTGTAAGAACATCTCGGATACATATTCTGCGTGATGTATCCATGGAAATCGATTGATTAGGGCATAGAATCATCAGATACACTGAATTTTAGTGAATACAAGGTTTTGGGGGCCCTCCGTGGTGCCCTCGCCGGTACAGCTAAAGTTCCGTGGAAGTTACTATAAAACACTCAAATCACATGTATTTCGCTTAGAAATAGCATTTTTAAGCGTTTGAAGGCGAGAGAAACAGTTTTTACATCATATTTGGCCGTTTCACAGTCTGAAACGAACGATTTGTAAGAACATCTCGGATACATATTCTGCGTGATGTATCGATGGAAATCGATTGATTAGGGCATAGAATCATCAGATACACTGAATATTAGTGAATACAAGGTTTTGGGGGCCCTCCGTGGTGCCCTCGCCGGTACAGCTAAAGTTCCGTGGAAGTTACTGTAAAACACTCAAATCACATGTATTTCGCTTAGAAATAGCATTTTTTAGCGTTTGAAGGCGAGAGAAACAGTGTTTACATCATATTTGGCCGTTTCACAGTCTGAAACGAACGATTTGTAAGAACATCTCGGATACATATTCTGCGTGATGTATCGATGGAAATCGATAGATTAGGGCATAGAATCATCAGATACACTGAATTTTAGTGAATGCAAGGTTTTGGGGGCCCTCCGTGGTGCCCTCGCCGGTACAGCTAAAGTTCCGTGGAAGTTACTGTAAACCACTCAAATCGCACGTATTTCGCTTAGAAATAGCATTTTTAAGCGTTTGAAGGCGAGAGAAACAGTTTTTACATCATATTTGGCCGTTTCACAGTCTGAAACGAACGATTTGTAAGAACATCTCGGATACATATTCTGCGTGATGTATCGATGGAAATCGATTGATTAGGGCATAGAATCATCAGATACACTGAATTTTAGTGAATACAAGGTTTTGGGGGCCCTCCGTGGTGCCCTCGCCGGTACAGCTAAAGTTCCGTGGAAGTTACTGTAAAACACTCAAATCACATGTATTTCGCTTAGAAATAGCATTTTTAAGCGTTTGAAGGCGAGAGAAACAGTTTTTACATCATATTTGGCCGTTTCACAGTCTGAAACGAACGATTTGTAAGAACATCTCGGATACATATTCTGCGTGATGTATCGATGGAAATCGATTGATTAGGGCATAGAATCATCAGATACACTGAATTTTAGTGAATACAAGGTTTTGTGGGCCCTCCGTGGTGCCCTCGCCGGTACAGCTAAAGTTCCGTGGAAGTTACTGTAAACCACACAAATCGCACGTATTTCGCTTAGAAATAGCATTTTTAAGCGTCTGAAGGCGAGAGAAACAGTTTTTACATCATATTTGGCCGTCTCACAGTCTGAAACGAACGATTTGTAAGAACATCTCGGATACATATTCTGCGTGATGTATCGATGGAAATCGATTGATTAGGGCATAGAATCAACAGATACACTGAATATTAGTGAATACAATGTTTTGGGGGCCCTCCGTGGTGCCCTCGCCGGTACAGCTAAAGTTCCGTGGAAGTTACTGTAAACCACACATATCGCACGTATTTCGCTTAATAATAGCATTTTTAAGCGTCTGAAGGCGAGAGAAACAGTTTTTACATCATATTTGGCCGTCTCACAGTCTGAGACGAACGATTTGTAAGAACATCTCGGATACATATTCTGCGTAATGTATCGATGGAAATCTATTGATTAGGGCATAGAATCATCAGATACACTGAATATTAGTGAATACAAGGTTTTGGGGGCCCTCCGTGGTGCCCTCGCCGGTACAGCTAAAGTTCCGTTGAAGTTACTGTAAAACACTCAAATCACATGTATTTCACTTAGAAATAGCATTTTTAAGCGTTTGAAGGCGAGAGAAACAGTTTTTACATCATATTTGGCCGTTTCACAGTCTGAAACGAACGATTTGTAAGAACATCTCGGATACATATTCTGCGTGATGTATCGAAGGAAATCGATTGATTAGGGCATAGAATCATCAGATACACTGAATTTTAGTGAATACAAGGTTTTGGGGGCCCTCCGTGGTTCCCTCGCCGGTACAGCTAAAGTTCCGTGGAAGTTACTGTAAAACACTCAAATCACATGTATTTCGCTTAGAAATAGCATTTTTAAGCGTTTGAAGGTGAGAGAAACAGTTTTTACATCATATTTGGCCGTTTCACAGTCTGAAACGAACGATTAGTAAGAACATCTCGGATACATATTCTGCGTGATGTATCGATGGAAATCGATTGATTAGGGCATAGAATCATCAGATACACTGAATTTTAGTGAATACAAGGTTTTGGGGGCCCTCCGTGGTGCCCTCGCCGATACAGCTAAAGTTCCGTGGAAGTTACTGTAAACACTCAAATCACATGTATTTCGCTTAGAAATAGCATTTTTAAGCGTTTGAAGGCGAGAGAAACAGTTTTTACATCATATTTGGACGTTTCACAGTCTGAAACGAACGATTTGTAAGAACATCTCGGATACATATTCTGCGTGATGTATCGATGGAAATCGATTGATTAGGGCATAGAATCATCAGATACACTGAATTTTAGTGAATACAAGGTTTTGGGGGCCCTCCGTGGTGCCCTCGCCGGTACAGCTAAAGTTCCGTGGAAGTTACTGTAAAACACTGAAATCACATGTATTTCGCTTAGAAATAGCATTTTTAAGCGTTTGAAGGCGAGAGAAACAGTTTTTACATCATATTTGGCCGTTTCACAGTCTGAAACGAACGATTTGTAAGAACATCTCGGATACATATTCTGCGTGATGTATCGATGGAAATCGATTGATTAGGGCATAGAATCATCAGATACACTGAATTTTAGTGAATACAAGGTTTTGGGGGCCCTCCGTGGTGCCCTCGCCGGTACAGCTAAAGTTCCGTGGAAGTTACTGTAAAACACTGAAATCACATGTATTTCGCTTAGAAATAGCATTTTTAAGCGTTTGAAGGCGAGAGAAACAGTTTTTACATCATATTTGGCCATTTCACAGTCTGAAACGAACGATTTGTAAGAACATCTCGGATACATATTCTGCGTGATGTATCGATGGAAATCGATTGATTAGGGCATAGAATCATCAGATACACTGAATTTTAGTGAATACAAGGTTTTGTGGGCCCTCCGTGGTGCCCTCGCCGGTACAGCTAAAGTTCCGTGGAAGTTACTGTAAACCACACAAATCGCACGTATTTCGCTTAGAAATAGCATTTTTAAGCGTCTGAAGGCGAGAGAAACAGTTTTTACATCATATTTGGCCGTCTCACAGTCTGAAACGAACGATTTGTAAGAACATCTCGGATACATATTCTGCGTGATGTATCGATGGAAATCGATTGATTAGGGCATAGAATCATCAGATACACTGAATATTAGTGAATACAATGTTTTGGGGGCCCTCCTTGGTGCCCTCGCCGGTACAGCTAAAGTTCCGTGGAAGTTACTGTAAACCACACATATCGCACGTATTTCGCTTAATAATAGCATTTTTAAGCGTCTGAAGGCGAGAGAAACAGTTTTTACATCATATTTGGCCGTCTCACAGTCTGAGACGAACGATTTGTAAGAACATCTCGGATACATATTCTGCGTAATGTATCGATGGAAATCTATTGATTAGGGCATAGAATCATCAGATACACTGAATATTAGTGAATACAAGGTTTTGGGGGCCCTCCGTGGTGCCCTCGCCGGTACAGCTAAAGTTCCGTTGAAGTTACTGTAAAACACTCAAATCACATGTATTTCACTTAGAAATAGCATTTTTAAGCGTTTGAAGGCGAGAGAAACAGTTTTTACATCATATTTGGCCGTTTCACAGTCTGAAACGAACGATTTGTAAGAACATCTCGGATACATATTCTGCGTGATGTATCGATGGAAATCGATTGATTAGGGCATAGAATCATCAGATACACTGAATTTTAGTGAATACAAGGTTTTGGGGGCCCTCCGTGGTTCCCTCGCCGGTACAGCTAAAGTTCCGTGGAAGTTACTGTAAAACACTCAAATCACATGTATTTCGCTTAGAAATAGCATTTTTAAGCGTTTGAAGGTGAGAGAAACAGTTTTTACATCATATTTGGCCGTTTCACAGTCTGAAACGAACGATTAGTAAGAACATCTCGGATACATATTCTGCGTGATGTATCGATGGAAATCGATTGATTAGGGCATAGAATCATCAGATACACTGAATTTTAGTGAATACAAGGTTTTGGGGGCCCTCCGTGGTGCCCTCGCCGATACAGCTAAAGTTCCGTGGAAGTTACTGTAAACACTCAAATCACATGTATTTCGCTTAGAAATAGCATTTTTAAGCGTTTGAAGGCGAGAGAAACAGTTTTTACATCATATTTGGACGTTTCACAGTCTGAAACGAACGATTTGTAAGAACATCTCGGATACATATTCTGCGTGATGTATCGATGGAAATCGATTGATTAGGGCATAGAATCATCAGATACACTTAATTTTAGTGAATACAAGGTTTTGGGGGCCCTCCGTGGTGCCCTCGCCGGTACAGCTAAAGTTCCGTGGAAGTTACTGTAAAACACTGAAATCACATGTATTTCGCTTAGAAATAGCATTTTTAAGCGTTTGAAGGCGAGAGAAACAGTTTTTACATCATATTTGGCCGTTTCACAGTCTGAAACGAACGATTTGTAAGAACATCTCGGATACATATTCTGCGTGATGTATCGATGGAAATCGATTGATTAGGGCATAGAATCATCAGATACACTGAATTTTAGTGAATACAAGGTTTTGGGGGCCCTCCGTGGTGCCCTCGCCGGTACAGCTAAAGTTCCGTGGAAGTTACTGTAAAACACTGAAATCACATGTATTTCGCTTAGAAATAGCATTTTTAAGCGTTTGAAGGCGAGAGAAACAGTTTTTACATCATATTTGGCCGTTTCACAGTCTGAAACGAACGATTTGTAAGAACATCTCGGATACATATTCTGCGTGATGTATCGATGGAAATCGATTGATTAGGGCATAGAATCATCAGATACACTGAATTTTAGTGAATGCAAGGTTTTGGGGGCCCTCCGTGGTGCCCTCGCCGGTACAGCTAAAGTTCCGTGGAAGTTACTGTAAACCACTCAATTCGCACGTATTTCGCTTAGAAATAGCATTTTTAAGCGTTTGAATTCGAGAGAAACAGTTTTTACATCATATTTGGCCGTTTCACAGTCTGAAACGAACGATTTGTAAGAACATCTCGGATACATATTCTGCGTGATGTATCGATGGAAATCGATTGATTAGGGCATAGAATCATCAGATACACTGAATTTTAGTGAATACAAGGTTTTGGGGGCCCTGCGTAGTGCCCTCGCCGGTACAGCTAACGTTCCGTGGAAGTTACTGTAAAACACTCAAATCACATGTATTTCGCTTAGAAATAGCATTATTAAGCGTTTGAAGGCGATAGAAACAGTTTTTACATCATATTTGGCCGTTTCACAGTCTGAAACGAACGATTTGTAAGAACATCTCGAATACATATTCTGCGTGATGTATCGATGGAAATCGATTGATCAGGGCATAGAATCATCAGATACACTGAATTTTAGTGAATACAAGGTTTTGGGGGCCCTCCGTGGTGCCCTCGCCGGTACAGCTAAAGTTCCGTGGAAGTTACTGTAAAACACTCAAATCACATGTATTTCGCTTAGAAATAGCATTTTTAAGCGTTTGAAGGCGATAGAAACAGTTTTTACATCATATTTGGCCGTTTCACAGTCTGAAACGAACGATTTGTAAGAACATCTCGAATACATATTCTGCGTGATGTATCGATGGAAATCGATTGATCAGGGCATAGAATCATCAGATACACTGAATTTTAGTGAATACAAGGTTTTGGGGGCCCTCCGTGGTGCCCTCGCCGGTACAGCTAAAGTTCCGTGGAAGTTACTGTAAAACACTCAAATCACATGTATTTCGCTTAGAAATAGCATTTTTAAGCGTTTGAAGGCGAGAGAAACAGTTTTTACTTCATAGTTGGCCGTTTCACAGTCTGAAACGAACGATTTGTAAGAACATCTCGGATACATATTCTGCGTGATGTATCGATGGAAATCGATTGATTAGGGCATAAAATCATCAGATACACTGAATTTTAGTGAATACAAGTTTTTGGGGGCCCTCCGTGGTGCCCTCGCCGGTACAGCTAAAGTTCCGTGGAAGTTACTGTAAACCACTCAAATCGCACGTATTTCGATTAGAAATAGCATTTTTAAGCGTTTGAAGGCGAGAGAAACAGTTTTTACATCATATTTGGCCGTTTCACAGTCTGAAACGAACGATTTGTAAGAACATCTCGGATACATATTCTGCGTGATGTATCGATGGACATCGATTGATTAGGGCATAGAATCATCAGATACACTGAATTTTAGTGAATAAAAGGTTTTGGAGGCCCTCCGTAGTGCCCTCGCCGGTATAGCTAACGTTCCGTGGAAGTTACTGTAAAACACTCAAATCACATGTATTTCGCTTAGATATAGCATTATTAAGCGTTTGAAGGCGAGAGAAACAATTTTTACATCCTATTTGGCCGTTTCACAGTCTGAAACGAACGATTTGTAAGAACATCTCGGATACATATTCTGCGTGATGTATCGATGGAAATCGATTGATTAGGGCATAGAATCATCAGATACACTGAATATTATTGAATACAAGGTTTTGGGGGCCCTGCGTGGTGCCCTCGCCGGTACAGCTAAAGTTCCGTGGAAGTTACTGTAAAACACTCAAATCACATGTATTTCGCTTAGAAATAGCATTTTTAAGCGTTTGAAGGCGAGAGAAACAGTTTTTACATCATATTTAGCCGTTTCACAGTCTGAAACGAACGATTTGTAAGAACATCTCGTATACATATTCTGCGTGATGTATCCATGGAAATCGATTGATTAGGGCATAGAATCATCAGATACACTGAATTTTAGTGAATACAAGGTTTTGGGGGCCCTCCGTGGTGCCCTCGCCGGTACAGCTAAAGTTCCGTGGAAGTTACTATAAAACACTCAAATCACATGTATTTCGCTTAGAAATAGCATTTTTAAGCGTTTGAAGGCGAGAGAAACAGTTTTTACATCATATTTGGCCGTTTCACAGTCTGAAACGAACGATTTGTAAGAACATCTCGGATACATATTCTGCGTGATGTATCGATGGAAATCGATTGATTAGGGCATAGAATCATCAGATACACTGAATTTTAGTGAATACAAGGTTTTGGGGGCCCTGCGTAGTGCCCTCGCCGGTACAGCTTACGTTCCGTGGAAGTTACTGTAAAACACTCAAATCACATGTATTTCGCTTAGAAATAGCATTATTAAGCGTTTGAAGGCGAGAGAAACAGTTTTTACATCCTATTTGGCCGTTTCACAGTCTGAAACGAACGATTTGTAAGAACATCTCGAATACATATTCTGCGTGATGTATCGATGGAAATCGATTGATCAGGGCATAGAATCATCAGATACACTGAATTTTAGTGAATACAAGGTTTTGGGGGCCCTCCGTGGTGCCCTCGCCGGTACAGCTAAAGTTCCGTGGAAGTTACTGTAAAACACTCAAATCACATGTATTTCGCTTAGAAATAGTATTTTTAAGCGTTTGAAGGCGAGAGAAACAATTTTTACATCATATTTGGCCGTTTCACAGTCTGAAACGAACGATTTGTAAGAACATCTCGGATACATATTCTGCGTGATGTATCGATGGAAATCGATTGATTAGGGCATAAAATCATCAGATACACTGAATTTTAGTGAATACAAGTTTTTGGGGGCCCTCCGTGGTGCCCTCGCCGGTACAGCTAAAGTTCCGTGGAAGTTACTGTAAACCACTCAAATCGCACGTATTTCGCTTAGAAATAGCATTTTTAAGCGAGTAGTACTAGATGACACCTTTCCCGCCGTGGAATGCAGACTAATTAGTGGGGGTAATTAAAAACTCATTAACTGGCGCCAGTGACCTCTCTGGAATGCAGACTAATTGCTTTTTAATGACTTTTTAATTGCTTTTTAATGACTACCTGGAATTTGTGGTGACGTATGTTTGCTTTCTAATGACCTTGGAATTTGTGGTGACGTATGTTTGCTTTCTATTGACCTGTTTTAATGACTTTTTAATTGCTTTTTAATGACTTCCTGGAATTTGTGGTGACGTATGTTTGCTTTCTCTGGGTTTTTTTTGTTTTCATTTGGAAGATATTTGTTTGATTTGATATATGCTTGCAGTAACAAGAACAACTAGGTAAGGTTATATTTAAATTAATTAATTATGCGCACTCTCCACGCTAGCAATGAGTGTCCGTGAGGTGACGCCTGGTAAGCGCTCGCACGGTACAAATATTCCATCATTACCGATATCTGAGTATGAATTTAAAAAATATATCGGGAAATATGCTCATAGTATAATAATTAGTCACATTGTGTCGGAAATGATAGAAAAATTTGGCATAGCTTCACCTCCATACTTATTTGTAACATGGAATAATCCAAAAGAGAAATAAATACTTTTAAATAATGTTTATACCATCAGTCTTTATCAAAACTAGCAGACCGATATATACAAGGAGAAACAATTTGTGACAACTACTTAAATAATAAAATTAATATTATAGAGTTTCTAATAAAGTAAAACTATAGAACTATAAATTGGATATCGAAGCTAGTAAATTCTTCGAAGAAGAAATCAAATTTAGATAAACAATCGAAACAGAACGAAAATATTAGTAATCGGGTAAGTTTTTTTCATTTCTGTTTTCCAATTTGTTAATTTTTATTTTATTCTTTTCAGGACGACACTATTTCAGGGCAAAATGACTCAGCAAGAAGTAATAATAAACAATAAATCTCGCTTACTTAATCAACACTTGTTTACTATAGATGACAAAAATATATTAGCAGTGGGTATAAGTCCACTGAATTTAGAAATTGTTATTAAATTTGTACGTCAAACATCACAAAATAATATTACATTTAATATAGCAGAATGGAATAATTTTGTAAAATACATAAAAAGTATTGTAAATAGTGCTAATAATATACATCACATAGAATTTCATTCTTTTAGATTAGAATATAAAGTTTATATACAATGGCTACAAAATGAAATTTCTTTAGATGTATTGTCACTGAATGTAATCTGTGAGATATGTGATTTTGTAACTGTATTAACGAATTATTTAAAAGCCATTAATTTTGAAGAATATTACAGAGATATAAATACCCAAGCATATTTTACATCTGGAGATTCTATAACTAATGTTAAAAAATTGATATCTAAAAAAAATAATATTCAATCAATCATATACAAAGAAATGTTAATATTTTATCCTAATTTAATTAAGAATGGTTTAATATCAAATATGTATTATGTACCTAGTAATTATAATAAATTTAAACATTTGTTAGAAACTGATAATGTACCGAAATAAAGTATAATATATTTATTTATAATCCTGCTTTGTTCTTCCCTAGTTTATATCATTCCTTCTGTTCAGTACGTAGAATAGAAGAAGTCACGTGATATTTCTGTACAGAGTATGGCGGCATCAAGGTTTCGCGCTGTTTGAAAACCACTAGATTTTGTAAATTCGTCACAGTTTATATAACCGCGTCATCTGTATGACCTGAGTAGGGGAGTTAAGGGGGTACGGGACCAGATAACGATCTAAGATTACCGTCATAGATAAGAGATTTTAAAGATAAGGATTTAATGACGTAATAGAATGTAGATAAGTATTGATGACGTCACGGATTAACGACGTAATAGATAAGAGAGAGAGAGATAAGAATTTGAAAGGTATTTATTGATGACGTCATTGAAAGGTATGTATTGATGACGTCACACAAAACAGAGATTTTGGGGGTTGATGAGACGTTACAGATATATGTGTTAGAGTTATGGATTGATGGTTTTTTAAGGAGTGATGGAGGAATATCTTAAGATTTGATATGAATGTCTTAAGGAATGATACAACATCTTGAGAGTTTGATAAGGAACATCTTAAGATTTGATAAGAACGTCTTGAGAGTTTGATAAGGAACGTCTTAAGATTTGATAAGAAAATCTTAAGAAGTGATACAATATATCTTAAGGCTGTAATAGGTAACATTACTTCTGCTACACACACTTGTGTTACAGTGTTGACTTAATATGTATATATATGAATGCATACGCCATCTCTTGGTTTAAGATAGAATTTTTTTATTGAGGTTAATATAGTTATCTGTTTTGTGTGTTTATATTGTTTTCTTTATGTTAGAATATTGTAGAATTAACACATTATAAAGTTATTATCACCACATTTCCGCATTGTTTTGATATAATTTTATTTATGAATGCTAGCCTCTTTGTTTTAGTGATTGTATACTTAGTTGTTCCACAAAGTTTGATTTAAATAGCAGTATGGAGTTTGAATGTAATGAAATATATTTAAAGTGTGAATTTATTTTAAATTATTTTTGTTTTAGCGTTACGTATAGTGAGAAAAGTGTTAAACCATGTAACAATGGTAATGGGAGTTAGTAGTTATGACATAGTGTGAGTATTAATATAATAAATAATTTACTTATATTTTATAGATAATGGATATTGAAGAACTGCAATTCCAACCCCCACAGATACATTCTATATTGATATACCGGGGGTATATCGATGGGTTGGAATACCCCCTAGAATTATATAAATATGGGAATAGATTATATATTTTCTTCATTTAAATAAAAATTATATAACCAGTACTACATCAGTGTTATGTGTAAAATTGTATTTATCCTTTCATATAATAATATATATATATATATATATATATATATATATATATATATATATATATATGTGTGTGTGTGTGTGTGTGTGTGTGTGTGTGTGTGTGTGTTTAGGCAACCAGTACTATATGAGTGTAGAGTGAAAATATGTGTTTATTTATGCAACCCGTAGTGCATACTTTGTTTTATTAAGTATTTTTAAATATATAGTGCAAGTGCACTACTGGTTGCTTATGTTTATTTTTTTATATATGTTTGAATTTTATAATCAGTGATGTGTTTCCGGTTTTATCTATATAGTTGTGTGATATTACAATTTTATTGTTTTATACAGTATAAAACTTTAGTTAATAAAAAGGTTTAAATGAACATGGATCCTCAAAAATGTGAGTATACATGTATGTGTTAATATTTAAAATATAATATGCATATATGCTTTTAGTGTTAAAGGTGCGAAAAATAATGTATCCATGCCCCAAATGTTTAAAAAGATTTGTTTATAAAAAAAATATGTTACGGCATTATAAAAAATGTGTAACACAGTGCAAAAAAAGGTACTTTTTATTATTATAATAATATAAAAAATTAATAAGAAATACTTTTTTATTTACAGATATTGAGCACATATTTTTTAAGATTTTTTGTATTCATTTTATTATTTTGTAATATTTTTTAATAAATGGAAGTTATTTCTATCTTGTTTCAACAGGCATCGTTTCGTCAGCATTGTAAAGAGAACAATACGCAGCGAATGTGTTAATATACCTATTACTTAAAGTTACCTATAATTTTTGTTAACTTATTCATTTTATATATTTTATTGAGATTATCTTTATTTTTATATTTGTTTTTATATAAATACATAAACATATTTTTTTATAAAACATTAATAAGTTTGTATTTGTTGGAAGCAGTTTTATTTTTATAAACTTTAAGTAATACAGGTTGCATAAGTGCCACAATTATAATTTTTATTGCTCATACACTTTTACCTGCATTACATTTATGTAATGCAGGTTGAACAAATATAGACAGTTTACATAGTACTTTTAAGTAATACAGGTTGCTTAAATATATTATAAAAAAATACAAAATGGAGTACAGATAAAGCTTTTATTACTGAATATAACATTAAAAAAATGTTGAATAGAACAAATTCTTTACAATTATTATAATTAAATATTAAACAATATACAATATTAGATTACAAATTATTTTTTTTGTTACTAAATATAACATATTACGAAAAATGTTAATTACAAAACAATGTCATTACAATAACAACATGTAACTGACGAATGCCAGTGAAATAATTGATTTATACACATGCTACAAAAGTTATTATTATCATCACATAGGAAATTATACATATCATTTTTACTTAAAATTATATGTTCTTCTTTTATATTAGTATAATACCATTTTCCTGATAATAAATTATTAATAGATAAAAAGGAATAAAAAAATAATGGATTTAAATTTTCATTATTTATGAAAGGAATTGAACAGATATCACAAATTCGAACCATTTTCCAAGATTTTTCACCTGTTGGCATTAGCCAAAGTCTATATTTATTTGTCAAATGATTTTCATTATTAAAACAAAAAGGTAAAATATTATTTTCAGTTGTATTTTGTATTGCATTTAAATTAATATTATTATAATCAATTGAAATTTCTTCATTATTAATAGAAGAATTTAATTCTTCATTTGTTGATAACGAATTTTCAGATGTTAATTCATTATCTAAGCTTACTGTTAAATTTATAGATTCTCGAACTTCGTCAATATTCTTAAAAACATATCTAAAATTATTTGACATTTTTATATAATGACTAATATATAATATTCAAAAAAACCTTACAACTTAACTCGATTCGGTAAAACGAATATTGATTATATCATCATTTTTTTCGATATAAAAGTAAAAATTTTGTAATTCGGTTAATTTTTCTTTATTTAATGTGTTGAAAGCCGCTGGGAAAAATGTGTTAAATTCGTTGGTTTTTACTACTAGTCTTGCTCCATATCTAGTATTAACGATTCTTGCGGATGTAATTTTATGTTTAATGTTTTCTTCCAACTCTGTTATATGAATGGTCGGCAACTGGTGATCTGATGATCCCAACTGGTTGAAATAGTTTAAAAAATTAGAAGCCATTTTTGTTATTTCTAAATAATAAAAAAATAATTAAATTTCAGCTTTAAATTTAATATAATTAAAAAATTTAAAATAAAATTAAAATAAAAAATAATAATACTTACAGTTTTGAAGTATGAAAAATACAACTGCTTTTAACAAATGCAAACTTGTTAATGTTTTATAAAAAGATATGTTCATATATTTATATAAAAACAAATTATCAAAATAAAGATAATAAAATAAAACTGGCTTTGTTTTAAATAAAAGATAATTGTGAGATTAAATAGTTAACTTTTTGTTTCCTGTAATAAATAATGGTAGATAAAACAGGAAGCAGATATTAAGATCCTTTTTTGTGAGATTAAATAGCTAATTTGTTGTTTCCTGTGATAAATAATAGATAAAACAGGAAATAGATATTAACATCCTTTTTGTGAGATTAAATAGTTAACTTGTTTTTTCCTGTGATAAATAATAGATAAAACAGGAAATAGATATTAACATCCTTTTTGTGAGATTAAATAGCTAATTTGTTGTTTCCTGTAATAAATAATAGATAAAACAGGAAATAGATATTAACATCCTTTTTTGTGAGATTAAATAGTTAACTTGTTTTTTCCTGTGATAAATAATAGATAAAACAGGAAATAGATATTAACATCCTTTTTGTGAGATTAAATAGCTAATTTGTTGTTTCCTGTGATAAATAATAGATAAAACAGGAAATAGATATTAACATCCTTTTTGTGAGATTAAATAGTTAACTTGTTTTTTCCTGTGATAAATAATAGATAAAACAGGAAATAGATATTAACATCCTTTTTGTGAGATTAAATAGCTAATTTGTTGTTTCCTGTAATAAATAATAGATAAAACAGGAAATAGATATTAACATCCTTTTTTGTGAGATTAAATAGTTAACTTGTTTTTTCCTGTGATAAATAATAGATAAAACAGGAAATAGATATTAACATCCTTTTTGTGAGATTAAATAGCTAATTTGTTGTTTCCTGTAATAAATAATAGATAAAACAGGAAATAGATATTAACATCCTTTTTTGTGAGATTAAATAGTTAACTTGTTTTTTTCTTGTAACAAATAATAGATAAACAGGAAATAAATATTAACATCCTTTTTTTGAGATTAAAATAGTTATTTCCTTTTTTGATAAATGTTTTATCATGTTTACTGCTTGTATATATAAATAAGCCTAAATATTTTTTTATAACAGTTATAACATTTTTGTATTGTTGATAAAGTACTTTAGTGTATAAACTATTAAAAATAAAAAATGGTTGTTTGGGAAGCTACTAGATCATCGTTTAAAAATCGCGTATATTGTGGAAAAATAAATAATAATGAAGACATTATTGAACCAAAATTTTTTTTAAATAAATGTTTATTTGTATTATTGGACAAAGTGGGTGAATTTATTTATCAGTTTCGATCACCAGTGAAATTAAATTGTGAATTATGTTGTGAATACTTATTACAAAAAAATGATAACTTACAAGCATTTAATGTATATCATAATTCACGTATGATGCCAGTAACATTAAATGATGATTTTACTGAATGGTTTAATGTAAACGTAATGGATCCAATATTAAACAACATGTCCGAATTTCAAGAGCGGGATAGTGGAAAGGCATTAAATAAAATTTTATATTTACAAGTAAGTTAAAAAAATGAACAGATACTTATTAATTATTATTTTATTTTTTATTTATAGGTTAATATTAATAAATTTGATTCAACAAATAGTGGTGGTTCTTCATACATTGATCTTCCTGAAAATATTAAAAAGAGGCAAGCTATAATAAATATACAAAATATGGATGAGAAATGTTTTATTTGGTCGCTCCTTGCAGCTATGTATCCTGCAGATACGCATGCAAATCGACCATCGAAATATCCAAATAATCATGAAGAAATTTTTAATTTATCCAATATTAGATTTCCTACACCACTATGTGATATCGCCAAATTTGAAAAAAATAATAACATATCCATAAATGTTTATGGAATAGAATATAATGCAGAAACTAAAAATCATCTAGTAGTTGGACCATTGCATTATACAAAAAAAAAATTAGAACAACATATAAATTTACTTTATATAACAAAAGAAGATAAAAGTCATTATTGTTTGATTAAATCGCTTTCCCGATTATTATATTCACAAATTTCAAAATCTAAAAACAAAAAGTATATATGTGACAGATGTTTGCAATATTTTAGTTCCTATAATTTATTACAAATACATGAAAAGGATTGTGTTTTAATGGATGCAGTTAAAATAGAAATACCATCAGAAAATGAAATATTCGTTTCATTTAAAAATTATTCGAGAAAAGAACGTCACCCATTTGTGGTATATGCGGATTTTGAGTGTTTGACAGTAGAGATTACTACTTGTGATCCAAGTCCACATACATCATACACAAATGCATATCAACAGCATATACCATGCGCTGTTGCATATTACGTAAAATGTTCCTATAATGATTCATTATCATTTTATGAATCATATAGAGGACCTGATGCATCAGCGTGGTTTATTGAACGAATGAAACAATTATTAGAGCTATTAAAAATATTTTACGATAATATTGTTCCTATTATCATGACAAAAGATGATTGGGATAATTTTAACAATGCAATAATTTGTCACATTTGTGAAAAAAAAATTATAAATATAAATGACAAAGTGAGAGATCATTGTCATCTCTCAGGTATGTTAATAAATTATTATATATTTAATACAAAGTTAGTTATAATTTATATATTTAATAGGTAAATATAGAGGAGCAGCTCATTCTAATTGCAATTTAAATTATAAAAATCCAAAATACATCCCCATTTTTTTCCATAATTTAAGTGGATATGACAGTCATTTATTAATTAAAGAATTTGGGTTTTGTGAAGAAATGATAACTGTTATTCCAAATAATAATGAAAAATATATATCATTTTCAATAAGAATGAGTGGGATGGAGCTTCGGTTTTTGGATTCATTATTGCAAGTTTTAAATTAATATATAAATATTTGTTTTTAATTAATTTTTTTTATTTTTAGATTTATGAATAGTTCACTCGAAAAATTAGTAAGCTATATGGATAAAAATGAGTTCAAAATTATGAATAAATTTTATTTAAACAAAACCAAAAAAGATTTGTTATTAAGAAAAGGAGTATTTCCATATGATTATTTAAATTCGTTTGAGTGTATGGAAGAAATTAAACTACCTCCAAAAAATGCATTTTTCTCCAAATTAAAAAATGAACATATTAGTAATGAAGATTATGTTCATGCACAAAATGTTTGGAGAATTTTTAATTTAGAAACTTTTGGAGATTATGTTGAATTATATCTTCAAACAGATGTTTTGCTTTTGGCAGACGTATTTGAGAATTATAGAAATGTGTCTATTAATGCATATAACCTCGATCCGGCACATTATTTTACAACTCCAGGTAAAACAAAAAAAATATTTTAAACAATTAAAAAATATATTTGTTTTTAGGTTATGCGTGGGATGCAATGTTAAAATTAACTAAAGTAAATTTAGAATTATTGACAGACATTGATATGATTTTGTTTTTTGAACGTGGTGTACGAGGTGGAATTTGCCAATGTAGTAATCGCTACGCGAAAGCAAACAACAAATATATGACATCATATAATCCAGAAGAACAAGAATCTTTTCTTATGTATTATGATGCGTGTAATTTATATGGGTGGGCGATGACGCAATGTTTACCTTATGGTGGTTTTGAATGGTTAAAAACTGAAGATATTTTAGAACTTAACGTAATGGATATAACTCAATATAGTTTTATTGGATATGTTTTGGAAGTTGATTTAGAATATCCCACACATTTACACAATTCTCATAAAGATTTTCCATTATGTTCAGAACATCGAACGCCACCAAATTCAAAATTTAAAAAATTAATGACAACTTTATACAATAAAGAAAGATATGTGTTACATTATCGTAATTTACAACAAGTTTTATTATTAGGTTTAAAATTAATTAAAATACATAGGGTTTTAAAATTTAAACAATCTTTGTGGCTAAAACAATATATTGATATGAATACGGAATTTCGAAAAAATGCAAAAAATGATTTTGAAAAAGATAGATACAAATTAAATAATAATGCAGTGTTTGGAAAAAGTATTGAAAACATACGTAATCGAAAAGATATAAAACTTATAACAAGATGGGATGGAAGAGGCGGTGCTAGAAAATTAATTGCAAAACCAAATTTTAAAAAAATAACACTTTTTAATGAAAATTTAGTTTCTATTGAATTAAAGAAAAATAATATTATTTTTAATAAACCTATATACATTGGAATGGCAATTCTTGATATTAGCAAAGTACTTATGTACGATTTTCATTATAACTATGTTAAAAAAAAATTTAAAAATTGTAAATTATTATATCAGGATACAGATTCGCTTATATATCAATTTCTTCAAGATCCATATATTAAAATTAAAGAAGATATACACCGTTTTGATACTTCGGATTATTTAGTTAATAATAGGTATGAAATACCTCAAGCTAATAAAAAAGTTGTGGGTTTGTTTAAAGATGAAAATGCAGGAGAATTAATGATTGAATTTACTGGTCTTAAAGCAAAAATGTATTCATTCGCTTTAGAAAATGAAAAATCATATTTCATCATTATTTAATTAATAATACAGTTACTATAAATAATGATGTTATAGTTATAAATTAATGTTAAATAAAAAAGTTTATATTGTATCTATTTATTTATTTAATTAATCATTATTAATACATACATATTGTATAAAAAAATATTTCAATTATAATTTTGTTGTAAACTAAATATATATTTATAATAAATAATTATAATAAAAATTTATAAAATATTATTTTTATTTATCCATGAATTATGTGAACTATCAAATCCTATCCATTTTACAAATACTTGTGATCCTTTTCTTTTTAAAACTTTTTCCACTAGATAAACATCTGGATACTTTGTTTTTTGTAATTCATATTCATAAAATCCACCTGCAACAGGTTGTCCTAAGTAATCCTTTAGTTTGTAAGTTACAGGATTTGTAATTTGTATTTTTGAAATTGTAAATAGTTCAGTTGACCAATTGGGAGTATATCCTTTTTCAAAAACACTTTTCATTTTTGAAATTCTAACAAAATCACCAACTTTAAATTTTGCACGACCACAAATTTTTAAATTATTATAAATAGTTTTTAATAGAAATTTTTCATTTTTATTATTTACATTTATAGGTTGCATTTTAATAGTTCTATGTTTAGTATTATTATATGTGTTAATTAACTTTGGTAAAATATCAATCCATTTATATGAACCACGGAGACTAAATTCTTGCCACATTTTATTTTTTAATGTTTTGTTAAATCTTTCTACAATACTTGCTTTTAAATTACTAAAAGTTGAATAGTGATTTATTTTATATTTCAACATTAAATTTTTAAAATTACTATTGTAAAATTCTTTTCCATTGTCAGTTTGCAAATTTTTAGGAATTCTTTTTTCTTTAAGAATATGTTCTAATGCTTCTGTAATTACGTCACCAGATTTATTTTTTACTGGTTTTGCCCACGCATATTTAGAAAATGTGTCTATTACTGTTAACATATATTTATAATTTTTATTTTCATTTTTATACGGAATCATTTCCACAAGATCAGCTTGCCATAAATCATCAATACCTTTTGTTATTACTTTACGTCTTGGATAGTTTTTTCGAGCTGGTTTATGGAGTTCTTCTACAACTTGTCGTTTAGACATTGTTATTGTTACAAGTCTTTACTTTTTTTCTAAAGACTTTATAGCAGCTAACAATTCTTCCTCAGTTTTCAAAGTCCTCTTAAATGGTTCAATTTTTTCTACTATTAATTTATTTAATTTTGTTTCTAAACTTTTAAGTTTTGTTTCAGTTTGAATTTTAATGCTATTTTCAATATTATTTAGCTTACTATCAACATAAAATCTGTTGGCTACATGAGTAGGATTGGTCGGTGTTTGAACGTTTCCAATATTTTTCATTTTTGCATCAAAGATATAATCATTTTTACTTTTTTTTAAAATAATGAAATTTAAATTTAAATAGTTTTCTATGTCTACTATTCTTTTGTCTATATATTCTTTGGTAACAATATCTGTAGAATTTTGAGGGTTACCAATATTTACTATTTGCCGTCCATCAAAATTAATTCTACCATGTTCATCAAATTGTATAATTTGGTTTTTTTTACTTTCCTTTTTTTTAAACGAATAACGTCCAAATTTGTCAACACTCATATTTTAATAAAAATATAAAAATTAATCTATTATATTTGCTTCTTTTAATTCTTCAATAATTGAAATTATTTCATTATCATGAGCTGTATGTCCACTTTGTTTAGATGCTAGCAACAATTGCAATCTACTAACTAGTTCATTGGGATCATCCCAGTATATATATTCACGTTTATAATTTGAAAAGTTTAAAGTTGTAGGTAATAAACCCGAACCAGTAGGAGTATATTTTACCGGTTGTTTTCTTTTTCTTAATGATGTACGTTTACCTGTTTCATCAACAAAATGTGGTTTTATTATATCAAAATATTTGGGAGAACTTGATACTTTAATTAAATTATTTGTACTATTTTTATGAGCCCTCGTTTGCTCCAAAATTTTAAAGTACTCATTTTTATCTGATTCATTATAATTTACAGGATTTTTTTTAAAAATTAATTCATAAAGTCCTTTTGTACCTTTATATTCTTTTTCATCTATTAATATATCATTTTTGTCTATTTTTATATTCTTTTTGCCTAATCTAAATTCACCGTCTCTAGTTAGTTTTATGCCATACTCTCTATCTAAATCTTTATCTTTATTTAAAAATTTGATAAAATATTCTTTACCCAAATTTCCTAATTTTAATTCTAAAATTTCCATTTCCTTTTTTCCTTGAGGAGTATTGAAAGCTTCTTTTGCTTGTGAAATAGGAGAAATCTCCGGTTCTGCTTCATAAACATTTTCCTCGTCTTCATAATTTTCTATTTTAAAATTTGAACTTTCTGGAGTATCTAAATCATAATTTAAAACTTTTCTCGCATTTTCTTTCTTGTTTTTTATTGAAGATTTATTCTCTTTTTCCTCCTTATTTTCTTGCTTCATTTTTTTTATTTCATTTTTGTTTGAATTTTTTACTAATTCTTTCAGTGGATTTGTTATAGGTTTAAAAGTTTCTTGTAATACTGCTTCAGTATCCATTTTATTATGTTTTAATGCATTAAATTTTTCTTTTAATACTTTACTTACATTAATTATTTCTTTAATAGTATTTTTATTAGACATTTTATAATAATTTCTTTTAAACAGAATTAAGTTTAAGAAATTTATCCAACCCTTTTCGATAGCGACCTTCTTTCTCACTATCTTTATCTATAACTGCAAACCCATATTTATCTTTCCAACAATTTATACAAAATTGTTGAAATTTGTTAAACGACATATCCGTATTTACATGATCATTATATATATGTTGCAAATTTGTTTTATCTTGTTTAAACAATATAATAAAATTAGTATTATCTCTAATTAAATGTTTAGGTACTTTTGCATAGGTTTGAGCAAGGTAAAATGAATCCACACAATTATGTCTTCCCATTGAAAAAAAATCTCTCATACAATCTTGTTTATCACATATTACATCATCAAAAATTATAACAGAAAATAATTTAGCTTCAGATGGTTTTATAAAATAACTGTTTTCATTATAAGAAAAAAAACCCATACCATCTACTTTTGAAATACATTTTTCTAAAAATTTATATTTTGGTTGTTGTAATGATTTAGAGTATAAGTAAATGTTTTTAAACTTTAATCCATTTGCATGTGTAAGCAAACTAATTAAAATATTTGTTTTTCCACAATTGCTTGGACCTACTATTATACACCTTACACTGTTTGGTAATAATGCACTATGTTTTCTAACTATTTTATTTGATTGTATAATATCAAAGTTGTTGACGCGAAAACGTTGTTTTTGTTTTACAAATTTCATATTAATAACTGGTTTAATATATAAATACACCTCTTCTATATATATACTTAGTCTTAAAGAGAATTTCAATGATTACACATCAAAATAATAATTCACAAAATTTAAAATATATTTCTGGTAGCGGAATATTAAATAAAGCAATTAATTCTTTACCTATAGAATTACACATACCTGGTTATCAATATTGTGGTCCTGGTACAAAATTAGAAAAAAGATTGAGAAACGGGGATACAGGTATTAATAAATTAGATTCTGCATGCCGTGAACATGATATTTCATATTCAAAAACTAATAATTTAGAAGAAAGACACATTGCTGATAAAATATTACAGGAAAAAGCGTGGGAAAGAGTAAAATCAAAAGACTCTTCATTCGGTGAAAAAGTTGCTGCTTGGACAATAACAAACGCTATGAAAGCAAAAAGAAAACTTGGAATGGGTATTAAGAAAAAGAAAAATGTAAAAAAACAACGCATAATAAAAACACCTAAACATGGTGGGTTTTTGCCATTAGTAGCAGCAATTGCACCATTCATTTTGAAAGGTTTAGCAGCTGGTGCTGCAAGTTCTGCTGCATCATATGGTGTTAAAAAACTTATGGGTAAAGGTTTATATTTAAAACCGTACAAACGTGGTGCTGGTATTAAAAAAAAAACAAAAACAAAAAACTACCGAAAAAAGCATTAAGTAGTGATGATATAATTCAATATGCTCGTATTAATAAAATAAAGTTTTTTCGAGGTGTTTATATGCGAAATAAATTACCTAAAAAACCATTAAAAAATGAGTGTGCTATTATAAATTTAGATTCTCAAAAAGGTTCTGGAACACATTGGGTGGCATATATAAAGAAAAAGAAAAATGTTAAATATTTTGATAGTTTTGGAAATTTACCACCACCAAAAGAATTAATACATTACTTAGGACCAGCTGTTAAAATTACATATAATTACAAACGCTACCAAAATTTTAATTCATATAATTGCGGACATTTATGTTTAAATTTTTTAATAAATACACAAAGTTAATTGCAATCGGTTTAGTTAAGAAATGGATTCAATAACAGTAACGCTTGTTGGTAATAGTTCCACAATAAGTGCAGATTTTTTTCCTCCAATTGATTTAAATAATGGTGAATATGTATTAGGTTTGATTAATTTTGAAACATATCATTCAATACCAAATATAGATGAAACAAATAATAAATTTTACTATAAAAATAAAAGTAATAAAACTCAAAAATTTCAAAAAATTGTAATACCAGTGGGATGATATGAAATTGAAAATTTGGAAAATGTTTTAAAAAAAGAATTATGCGATTCTACATATAATTCTGTTAATAAATTTTATACTAATGAAATAGTGAGAGAGAGAAAAAAAGAAAAGAATTTTTTAAGCTTAAAGGCAAATAACAATACGCTAAAATGTGAGATTATAAGTAGTGTTACTATTGATTTTACTCAAGCAGATTGCATGGGACCATTATTAGGTTTTAAAAAACGAATATTGAACAGTGAAACAGTACATGAAAGTGATTTACCTGTAAATATAATTAAAGTAAATGCAATTTTAATTGAATGTAATATTATAACAGGCTCTTATAAGAACGGTTCTCCTGTGCATATTTTACATGAATTTTATCCAATGGTTGAACCAGGGTATAAAATTAACGAAGTGCCATCAAATGTAATTTATTTACCGATAAATACTCGTATAATAAACAATATTAGTGTAAATATTATTGATCAAGAAGGAAAACTTATAAATTTTCGTGGTGAAACAATAACTATTAGATTGCATCTTAAAAAAGTTTTATAATAAAAAATGGGTGTTGATTATAAAAGAACTCAAACAACGACATGTGAAGTTAGTTTCTCATCAGCTAAGAAAGTGTTAACAAGAGAAAACTTATTATTTTTAAAATCACTTGGTTTACGTATACGTACAAAAAAAAGAAAAAATGAATAATATATTAAATGTTACATCTGGTGTTGCATTTAATGATACTATAACTCGAATTGAAGTACATAGTCATCAACCAATTGTAGCATCAGCATTTAATAACAGCGATGAAATTAGAATACAAATTCAGCAACAAGATTTGTATACACTACCAAGTCAAAGTTTTCTGTATATTGAAGGAAAATTATTAAAAGAAGATAATTCACCACCTCCTAATGATGCAAAAATAACAAATAACGGAATTGCTTATTTGTTCGATGAAATAAAATATTTGATTAACAGTGTAGAAATTGATAAGACAAAAAATGTAGGAATTACTTCTACATTAAAAGCTTATACTTCTTTAAATAAATTTGAAAGTGATACACTTGAAAATGCTGGATGGGGATTAAATATTAATATTTTAGATAAAGATGGTAATTTTAATGTGTGCATTCCGCTAAAAATGTTACTCGGATTTTTTGAGGATAATAATAAAATACTGTTAAATGTTAGACAAGAATTAGTATTAATAAGAGCAAGAAATGATAGTGGAGCTTACATGTCATCAGAAAATTTAAAATTTAATTTAAACAAAATACATTGGAAAATACCACATATTTATGTTAATGATGAATATAGACTAAAATTATTAAAAACAATAAATTCAAATCAATTTTTATCATGTGCTTTTCGATCTTGGGATTTATATGAATATCCACTGCTTCCAGTAGCAAAAAAACAATCATGGTCAATAAAATCATCTACTCAATTAGAAAAACCCAGATTTGTAATTGTTGGTTTTCAAACAAATCGGAAAAATGTAATTAGTAAAGATAGTAGTTATTTTGACTTCTGTAATTTAACCAATATTAAATTATATTTGAATTCAGTTTGTTATCCTTATGATAATTTAAATCTTGATTTTAAAAATAATCAATTTGCACTTTTATATGATATGTATGCAAAATTTTCAAAATCGTATTACAATTATCATGACATCTATATTGGACCAATTTTAACAAAATCAAATTTTAAAAATATTGCTCCATTAGCTGTTATTGATTGTTCTCAACAAAATGATACAGTTAAAAACAGCACCGTAGATATTCGATTAGAATTTGAATCTGGTGATAATTTTCCTGCAGACACATGTGTTTATTGTCTCATTATTCACGATTGTGTTATACAATATAATCCTTTAACTGGTGCAGTTAAAACAGCTGTTTAATACATTATAATACATTATTACCATTTTAAAATTGTGTTTTTTTTTTTAAAAAAAAATATATAAATTAGTGTTATGAAACAAAAATAATTTAGTTTAATATTAAACTGTGAGCAAAATGGAACTTATTATTGATATACAAGGATTTCAGGCTGTTAATTATGTTATGGTTCCAAAGGAAATTGCCGTTCTTACAAGAGATGGTTCTAAGTTACAACATTTTATAATTAAACCACCGTTTACGTGGGAAAATTTATCACCAGAAGATAAAAAAACTGCGATATGGTTGGAAAAAAAACATCATGGTTTCCGATGGAGTAATGGATACACACCATATGAAAAAATATATTATATTTTAAAAAAAATTACTCAAACATGTAATAAAATATATGTAAAAGGTTTAATAAAAAAAAACTTTTTACATTTGTATAATATATCTAATTGTGAAATTATAAATTTAGAAGAATTTAGTGAATTTAAGGCATTTAAAAAGTGTTTAAGTATTCGCAGATGTTTTGAACATTCTGAACCATATGTATGTGCTGTAAGCAATGTATATAAACTTAAAAATATGTTAGATTGTAGTAGTATATTTTAATTTTTATAATTTTTTGTACTTTATAATAAATAAAAAAATATATATTATATATTTTTTTTTTTACACTTACATATTTAATTTTTTATATATTTAATATTATAATACAATTTGGGAACAGTTGTAATATAAAAGTGCAAGTGATAGTACTAACGTAAACTTAAATATTAAAGGTTTTTAAAATTTATAAATTATTATAACTATTTTAACTAAACAAAAAAAATGTTTTTCTTATTTTTATTATTAATTTTAAATGTAAATGCTAATTTAAATATAAGCAATTTTAATTTGTTTTCAACATATTTATATAAATATGGATACTTAAATGTGAGTGATAATGAATTTATATCGTTATTAGAAAATAGCACAAATTATATAAATGCTGTAAACTTATTTAAACAAAAATATATGATGGAAAACAGTTCTGATATTATAAATTTTATAAAATCTTCAAGATGTGGTGTAAAAGATATAAATTTTCGAGTTTCTTCAGTAAAATGGAATAAAAACCAAATTTATTGGTATTTTTATGGAAAAGATAATAATATTAAAAATCTTATACAAAAAGCTTTTAATTTATGGTCAAAATATACAAATTTATTTTTTTTACAAACATTAGAATTAAATAATGTTGATATTTTAATATCATTTGGGGCTATTCAACATTATCAATATACTAAAAAACAGTTTTGTGGTGATTATTTTGATGGACCGGGTAGTGTACTGGCTCATGCTAATTATCCAAATATTCACCCAGTGGAAATTCATATCGATCAGACAGAAAATTGGGTTTTCAATTTAAATAAACCAAATTTTGACAGTGATATAAGTTTTTTTGACGTATTAGTTCATGAAATTGGTCATTCATTAGGTATTGATCATTCTAATAATATTTATGCAATAATGTTTCCAAATTATAAAAATAATGTATTTCTAAACGATAGTTATTATGATTTACATATTGATGATATATCAGCTATTCAAACATTATATGGAACTAAAACAGAAATAAGTCTTACAACAGAAAAAACTTTAACAACCAAATCGAATGAAACATTAATTTCATATCCAAATTTATGTGAATTAAAAAACGTAAATACATTTTTAGTTTTAAAAAATAAATTATACATATTTTATAATAAATGGGTGTGGGTTAAAATATTAAATGAAAAAAATTTTAAATCTAAACCATTTCTTATAACAGATTGGTTACCATTTTTACCCAAAAATTTTTATAAAATAAATGCTGTTTATCTAAGACCAAATGGTAATATTGTGTTTATAATTGATGATAAAACATACAATATAAAGTTTCCATCTTTACAATTAGAGAATACAGTAAATCCATATTCTAAAAGTATTAGTAATATAAATGGAGCTGTTTTTACAAACATGGGAAAAACATTTATATTTTACAACAATGATTCTTATATATTAATTAATGAATGTAAATTTAGCATTGCAGAATATGGATATATTGAATCACAATTTCCAGGTATTCCTAATAGTATAAATTCAGTTTTTAAATATACTAACGGTCGATTATATTTTTTTATAAATAATTATTATTATGAATTTGATGAATTTTCCAATAAACTAGTAAAAGCAGAACAATTTGATTTTTCATTATTTAATATCGATTGTCCTAATATTAGTATATATGAACAATTAAAAATATTATTATTAAAATTAATAAATGTTTAAAAATATCCCCCCCCCCCTTCCCCTTTATATATTTCAACATATAAATTAAGTTTTATGTAGCGTGCATTAGTAGTTTATATTTTGTACTTGAATACTATACTTTAAACTTTTTTTAATTATAAAAAATGGCATTGCAAATAATAGCAAATGATTTGTTAAATACTTGTTATGGTATAAATGCTTTATCAGAAAATAAGTATAATGATTATAAACAAATAATAAAAAATAAATCTTCTAATAATAATATTATATTAACGATAATTGGAAAATTAGCACCTATTGCATATATTTGTAAAAAAATTAATGAAGAAAAATTTAAAAATATATTAAACTTATTTAGTGGAAATATTTTATTAAATATGTGGAAAAAACTTCCATTAAAGTATAAAACAGATTTTAATATTATTAAAAAATTACCATGTGTGGAACATTGGAACCTACCAACCGATAAATATCATATTGATGGACCACCACCAATTATGGAAAATTGTCCAGAATGTAATATAGTAAAATTGCATAATACAAACAGGTAAAAAAACATATATTATGTGTATTTTTAACTTATTATATATATTTTTTTAGGTGTGCATTATATAACAGCGAATGCGATCGACTATCAACTTTTGAAAAAAATAATTGGCCGAAAAGTTTTATTGATATAAAAGAATTAGCACGAGCTGGATTTTTTTATACAACAGTGGATGATAAAGTAGTATGTTCATTTTGTAATATTTCTTTACACAATTTTGAGGAAAATGATATACCAATTTTTGAACATTTTCGATGGGCTCCTTCTTGTCCGTTTATTCTTGGAAAGGAAACTGGTAATATTCCAATTAATGAAATAAATACAAATATTATGATTATGTTTGCTAAGATTTTGAAATGTATTGAAAATAGTAAAATGTGTATTAAAGATAAAGAAAATGATGTAGATATTTTAAAGAATGTATACATTGAATGTACATATTTTTTTAAATAAAAAAAATAATTAAAATGAATATATATTTTTTTTTAATTTTTTATTAACCTTATAAAAATAAAATAAAACGTTTTTTTAAATTATTTTATTATAAATATTTTACATTAACAATATTTTCCATTAGTGCATCAGAATAATACATAATTATTTCTCTTATTGCTAAATTATATACATTATCATTATTACATAAATTATAAATATTATTAATAATATCTCCATCACATTTAGAAGATTCTTTTATAATATTATAATAATATTTACAAAAATTTAAAGACTCAAGATAAGTTATTGCACGATTTATTAAATCCGACAATTGAAACAAATAATTAACAGATAAACTCCCCAAATTTAAATTACCATATTTTGATTTTAATTGTATTACTTTAAAAGAATCTATTGTATCAAATATTATTTCAATATTGTGAAATTTATATAACTGAATATTAGTATCAAAATTAAAATGTGAAAGTATTGCATTTTGACATAAAAGAAATTCAAACCACTCTTTGGGATCAAAAGTAACACACTTCCCCAATTGATTACTATACAAATTAACAACAATTTTATAATTATTCATGGGGTCTATGCCAACAGATACCCACTTAAAATTATCCAAAGTATATTTATGTTCCATAATTAGTTTTCTTTCATTTCGTATTTCACCATTTTTAATTGTTATTGTTTCCTCTTCCAAATTAGTATTTTCTATTGGTGGAGTATTTTCCTTATTTTCTTCATTTGTATTGGTATCGGAGAAATGTTCAAAAATTTTCTTCCGGGAACGAGTTGTATTTGTTGGATATGCTTTTCGCTCAGCCTTTTTTGTAGTCTACAATATTTTTTATACATATAAATAATAAAACAATAACATAAAAAAAGTTAAATTATCTTACCTTCATAATTAATGTTTATAGCTTTATGAATAAAATATATATAATAAAAATTAATAACAAATCTTCAATTTATACCTTTAAGTTTTTATATTTGCTAACATGCTATTGGTTCTAAAAATAAATAATTTCAAATTTTATTGGTTAAAATAAAACAATTTTTCATTGGTTAAAATAAAACAGTTTTTCATTGGTTAAAATATAAACTAATGTTATTCATATACATATACCATATCTATGACGTCAACAGTATAATATCATAAATAAAAAATAATAAATATGTATAAAAAATAAAAGTTATAATAATTATATTCATATCCTGTTTGTCTATCCTTGTTGCACTCATTGTAATTTTGTTTAAAAAAATTTAAGCATGTAAAACATTATGTTCTAATCATTTTTTTGTTTTTATCAAGCTAACGCATCCTGTTGTAATAATTTTTATCAAGGTTATAAACTAAAACTGATATCAAAACAATGCGGAAATGTGGTGATAATAACTTTATAGTGTATTAATTCTACAATATTCATATGCATATATACATATTAAGTCAACACTGTAACACAAGTGTGTGTAGCAGAAGTAATGTTACCTATTACAGCCTTAAGATATATTGTATCACTTCTTAAGATGTTCTTATCAAATCTTAAGACGTTCCTTATCAAACCCTCAAGACGTTCTTATCAAATCTTAAGATGTTCCTTATCAAACTCTCAAGATGTTGTATCATTCCTTAAGACATTCATATCAAATCTTAAGATATTCCTCCATCACTCCTTAAAACACCATCAATCCATAACTCTAACACATATATCTGTAACGTCTCATCAACCCCCCAAAATCCGTGACGTCATCAATACTTATCTACATTCTATTACGTCATTAAATCCTTATCTTTAAAATCTCTTATCTATGACGGTAATCTTAGATCGTTATCTGGTCCCGTACCCCCTTAACTCCCCTACTGACCTGATTGCCGTGCCAGTGTTTATAAAATATGGAAGAGTTTATTATTGATATACAAGGATTTAGAATCGATAATAATCGATTTATTATGAAAGAAATAGCAATTTTGACAAGAAATGATACGAAATTATTTCACATGTTGATTCAACCTCCATGTTCATGGAACGGTGTCAGTTTTTCACTTCGGAAACAAATACGATGGTTAGAACGTTCGTACCATGGCTTATCATGGGATGACGGGCATATACCTTATTATACAGGCCCAAATATAATAAAGAATATATTATCCTGTGAATGTATAATATATTTAAAGGGAAATGAGAAAAGAAAACTAATGGAGAAACTACTTAAAGATGATAAAATATGTACTATAGTTGATCTGTCAGAAAGTATAGATGACTTTGAGGAGAAGCCGCCATCACTACGTACAAAGAATGAATATACTTCGATTTATTCGTGCTTTTATCATAAAAAAATTTCAACAAGAAGAGATTTCGCGGCATGTGCTCTAAAAAACGTATTTACAATTCACGCATGGCTGACAAGGAAAAAAGATGTTCTATTATAAATTTATTTCTACCTATATGCTTCAATATGTATTTTACTTCTTATTCTCAATCATGTTGTAAAATGTACTTGCACTTATTAATATTGTATTTAAGAATAGTTAAAATAAAATTTGTAAATTGCATTTTGTAGTTATATTACTTACCTTGTGATACACTTTTTTTAGGCTATTGATACTACGTACTGAACAAAAGGCACAAGTTCTTATAAATAAGCGTATATAGCATGATGTGTAAAATTTGAATATAAATATATTTACTTATCTGCGAAAAGCAAACTCACCAAAAATTTTCAATTTTAAAATGAATCCGAGTATACATTCGTGGATTCATCAATTTCTACTTTAAAATGAACCAACTATATTGTTTGTTGTCGGTATGCTTGTTAAGAATGTATGATGCCTAAATCTGCAAAGTAACAGAGACTCAGTTTTCTCCAAGTATTCATATTCTTGTATCGTCTGAAATTACAAATATTAAGATACAATTTTTGATTTTTAATTCGAAAATTTTAATACACGTAATATTCTTTCTTGGCACTATTTTCTTGAATATTAAACAAATTTCAAAAAACTTAAGTATTTCGAAAATATATTTTTAGAAGATTATTACTTTTTTCATAATTTTTCTGAAATACTTGACAGTCGTTTAGAAATTTATACAAATACAAAACGTACTTTGTATTATTTTCGGGAATGTGTAACTTTCTACTTGTGATAAATAAATATTTGTTTTAAAATAGATCGGGAAATATGCCCATAATATAATGTTTATACCATCAGTCTTTATCAAAAAACTAGCAGTCCGATATATACAAGGAGAAACAATTTGTGACAACTATTTAAATAATAAAATTAATATTATAGAGTTTCTTATGAAAATAAAAACTATTCAACTATAAATTGGATAGCGAAGCTAATAAATTCTTCGAAGAAGTTATTCAATTTTTTTTTCGACTTCTTGGTGTGTCAATACTTAAATTGTTACAAGATATAAGGTCGTGATAGAAGCCAAATATTTGAAGATATAAGAAGCTGACAACTATAAATAACTGAAATTTTATCAATAATATAAATTTTAAATATGAATATTTATAAATTATTTTAATTACTTAACTTGTATTCTGTCGTGAATTAACATAGTATCAAAAATATTACAAAATAAATCTGTAATTTTATCAGAATGTGTCAGTATTTTGAGAAACATTCATTCTTTTGAAAGATTATCGTTTAAACGGTTTTAAACAAATGCTATGTTTGGCACAAGAAAATCATAATAATAAAAATGCAGAACAGTTTTAAATGTTATTTTGCGTGATTAAACTGCAAAGATAATTATTACAAAAATTTTGGCCTCAGGAAGTAAATTTCAACTTTTAAATGAATGCTAGTACATCCAATTTTCCAAATTTGCATGATATTCTGTTGTAAATTAACATAGGATCAAAAATATTACAAAATAAATCTGTAATTTTATCAGATTGTGACAAATTTTGAGAAACAGTCATTCTTTTTGAGAAACAGTCATTCTTTTTGAAAGATTATCGTTTAAACGATTTTAAACAAATGTTATGTTTGGCACAAGAAAATCATAATAATAAAAATGCAATACAGTTTTAAATGATATTTTCGCGTGTTTAAACTGCAAAGGTAATTATTACAAAATTCTTTGTCTCCGGAAATAAATTTCAACTTTTAAATGAATGCTAGTATATCCAATTTTCAGATTTAAAATGAGCAGACATTTCTAAATATCAAATTACTACGCCGCTGATTACAAAGTCAGCGTCGATATGATAACTGTCAAATATTGCTTTAGGAGCAATTTGATTTTTAGATTTAAATATCAGTAATTTTGTGAATATGAACTCGTAAATATGATTATTCAAATACATTCCAAATATAGGTATAAATAAATTTTACTAATATTAATTGATTTTTTAATTACTTAACTTGAATGTATATAAACAGTTCTGAAGTGTTTGTCACTGTCCAATCCAAGTTTATGCTATTCACATAACCCAGCAATATTTTCAAACATGCCGCTGGCAAGTTTCCAAAAATTACTTCGTACAATCATCTGAGTGTTGGGATGATGAAGGTTCTTCCACTTATAATTCGGAAGTCGGAAAATATACCTATAATATAATAATAAGTCACATTGTGCCGGATGTGAAAGAAAATAATATAACAACGCGTCAGGTTAAATATGTTGAAAGTTTTGAAAATAATCCATGTTTTAGTTTTCTAATATTTCAGAAATAGCTACATACCCAATCGGTTATTAATGACCAAATTTTTCATGTTTATTATATTTTCACTTATTTTTGGGAAATTTAAAAATGTTTATTAATAATTTGTAACAGAACTAATAAATTACGTGCAAGTTTAATAATAAAAATGTATTTAAAAATAATTACATTAGTATACTTTACCAACATACTGTTCCTAAAATAAATGAATCCGAGTATACATTCGTGGAATCATCATTTTGTACTTTAAATTGATTCGACTATATTGTTTGCTATCGGTGAATGTGTGACGCATAATGTTTTGTCTGAAATTAAAAAATATTAAGATACAATTTTATAAAATAATATTCAATCAATCATATATAAAGAAATGTTAATATTTTATCCTAATTTAATTAAGAATGATTTAATATCAAATATGTATTATGTACCTAGTAATGGGGTTATTTCACATTTCCTCTTGAAAGAATAGATCAAATTAAATATGTAGGTGTATGTTTACACTTTACAAGTATTTAGAATCAGAGATATGATTTTAAAAGTTGTTTTAAATATTTGAACGCTGACGTCACGGCTATACGTCACACTGTCGAATACGGGTAGCAGCTCTCTAGCGGATGTATTTTGAACTACGAGTGTTTGAGTTCTCACGTGTCAGCTTGATTTGCCGACATCAACATATTGTTAACAAAAAACATATTTTATACAACTTTTGCTATTTATTTTAATAAATATTTATTTACATACCTTAACTCTGCTGTCACATGTCACAATTTTAGGGGTATATTGTTTATTACAACAACAAACGGATATCACGTGGACTGTTGTGTTCGTGTGTGAGAGGAATGCTAAATAGCTACGTATAACTTATCCATGCTAATGTCGTTTTAATGTGTTTCAGTACTTAGAGTGTTACAAAATATAAGGTCGTAACAGAAGCCGAATATTTATTTTGTCGCTTGTTTTGCTGCATGTAAAAATATGGCGCACAAATTCAAATATCATTTGTAATATTTGAATATATTTTCAATGAAAATTAATGAATTACGTAAAAATAACATAAAATATTTGTACTTGAGTTCACTTGCGTGGAGTATCCTACTAAAATTAAATTATGTATGTAATTAATACCATTGAGAGTTTATTTTCTATTTATTATTTATCTGACACTGCATTCAATATATCAGTATAATATAAAATAATAATAATAATATATAATAATTAATATCCTTATTACTTTCTGTACATTCATATTTATTAATTTTACAGTAAGTTTTTATACAAAGCAAAACTTTTTGCAATTAGGTTAGGTTTGGTTAGGTTAGGTTAGGCTAATTGCAGCTTTTATATTATAAGTTTTGCAATTAGGTTAGGCTAGGTTAGGGTAGGTTAGGTTAATTGCAGTTAGGTTAGTCTAATTTTCGCGCCCTTCTATTTCCCGATCTACCTAACCTAACTGCAATTAGCCTAACCTACCCTAACCTAACCTACCGAAATTAGACTAACCTAACCTAACTGCAATTAACCTACCCTAACCTAGCCTAACCTAATTGCAAAACTTATAATATAAAAGCTGCAATTAGCCTAACCTAACCTAACCAAACCTAACCTAATCGCAAAAGTTTTGCTTTGTATAAAAACTTACTGTAAAATTAATAAATGTGAATGTACAGAAAGTAATAAGGATATTAATTATTATATATTATTATTATTATTTTATATTATACTGATATATTGAATGCAGTGTCAGATAAATAATAAATAGAAAATAAACTCTCAATGGTATTAATTACATACATAATTTAATTTTAGTAGGATACTCCACGCAAGTGAACTCAAGTACAAATATTTTATGTTATTTTTACGTAATTCATTAATTTTCATTGAAAATATATTCAAATATTACAAATGATATTTGAATTTGTGCGCCATATTTTTACATACAGCAAAACAAGCGACAAAATAAATATTCGGCTTCTGTTACGACCTTATATTTTGTAACAGTCTAAGTACTGAAACACATTAAAACGACATTAGCATGGATAAGTTATACGTAGCTATTTAGCATTCCTCTCACACACGAACACAACAGTCCACGTGATATCCGTTTGTTGTTGTAATAAACAATATACCCCTAAAATTGTGACATGTGACAGCAGAGTTAAGGTATGTAAATAAATATTTATTAAAATAAATAGCAAGAGTTGTATAAAATATGTTTTTTGTTAACAATATGTTGATGTCGGCAAATCAAGCTGACACGTGAGAACTCAAACACTCGTAGTTCAAAATACATCCGCTAGAGAGCTGCTACCCGTATTCGACACAGTGTGACGTATAGCCGTGACGTCAGCGTTCAAATATTTAAAACAACTTTTAAAATCATATCTCTGATTCTAAATACTTGTAAAGTGTAAACATACACCTACATATTTAATTTGATCTATTCTTTCAAGAGGAAATGTGAAATAACCCCATTACTAGGTACATAATACATATTTGATATTAAATCATTCTTAATTAAATTAGGATAAAATATTAACATTTCTTTATATATGATTGATTGAATATTATTTTATAAAATTGTATCTTAATATTTTTAATTTCAGACAAAACATTATGCGTCACACATTCACCGATAGCAAACAATATAGTCGAATCAATTTAAAGTACAAAATGATGATTCCACGAATGTATACTCGGATTCATTTATTTTAGGAACAGTATGTTGGTAAAGTATACTAATGTAATTATTTTTAAATACATTTTTATTATTAAACTTGCACGTAATTTATTAGTTCTGTTACAAATTATTAATAAACATTTTTAAATTTCCCAAAAATAAGTGAAAATATAATAAACATGAAAAATTTGGTCATTAATAACCGATTGGGTATGTAGCTATTTCTGAAATATTAGAAAACTAAAACATGGATTATTTTCAAAACTTTCAACATATTTAACCTGACGCGTTGTTATATTATTTTCTTTCACATCCGGCACAATGTGACTAATTATTATATTATAGGTATATTTTCCGATTTCCGAATTATAAGTGGAAGAACCTTCATCATCCCAACACTCAGATGATTGTACGAAGTAATTTTTGGAAACTTGCCAGCGGCATGTTTGAAAATATTGCTGGGTTATGTGAATAGCATAAACTTGGATTGGACAGTGACAAACACTTCAGAACTGTTTATATACATTCAAGTTAAGTAATTAAAAAATCAATTAATATTAGTAAAATTTATTTATACCTATATTTGGAATGTATTTGAATAATCATATTTACGAGTTCATATTCACAAAATTACTGATATTTAAATCTAAAAATCAAATTGCTCCTAAAGCAATATTTGACAGTTGTCATATCGACGCTGACTTTGTAATCAGCGGCGTAGTAATTTGATATTTAGAAATGTCTGCTCATTTTAAATCTGAAAATTGGATATACTAGCATTCATTTAAAAGTTGAAATTTATTTCCGGAGACAAAGAATTTTGTAATAATTACCTTTGCAGTTTAAACACGCGAAAATATCATTTAAAACTGTATTGCATTTTTATTATTATGATTTTCTTGTGCCAAACATAACATTTGTTTAAAATCGTTTAAACGATAATCTTTCAAAAAGAATGACTGTTTCTCAAAAAGAATGACTGTTTCTCAAAATTTGTCACAATCTGATAAAATTACAGATTTATTTTGTAATATTTTTGATCCTATGTTAATTTACAACAGAATATCATGCAAATTTGGAAAATTGGATGTACTAGCATTCATTTAAAAGTTGAAATTTACTTCCTGAGGCCAAAATTTTTGTAATAATTATCTTTGCAGTTTAATCACGCAAAATAACATTTAAAACTGTTCTGCATTTTTATTATTATGATTTTCTTGTGCCAAACATAGCATTTGTTTAAAACCGTTTAAACGATAATCTTTCAAAAGAATGAATGTTTCTCAAAATACTGACACATTCTGATAAAATTACAGATTTATTTTGTAATATTTTTGATACTATGTTAATTCACGACAGAATACAAGTTAAGTAATTAAAATAATTTATAAATATTCATATTTAAAATTTATATTATTGATAAAATTTCAGTTATTTATAGTTGTCAGCTTCTTATATCTTCAAATATTTGGCTTCTATCACGACCTTATATCTTGTAACAATTTAAGTATTGATACACCAAGAAGTCGAAAAAAAAATTGAATAACTTCTTCGAAGAATTTATTAGCTTCGCTATCCAATTTATAGTTGAATAGTTTTTATTTTCATAAGAAACTCTATAATATTAATTTTATTATTTAAATAGTTGTCACAAATTGTTTCTCCTTGTATATATCGGACTGCTAGTTTTTTGATAAAGACTGATGGTATAAACATTATATTATGGGCATATTTCCCGATCTATTTTAAAACAAATATTTATTTATCACAAGTAGAAAGTTACACATTCCCGAAAATAATACAAAGTACGTTTTGTATTTGTATAAATTTCTAAACGACTGTCAAGTATTTCAGAAAAATTATGAAAAAAGTAATAATCTTCTAAAAATATATTTTCGAAATACTTAAGTTTTTTGAAATTTGTTTAATATTCAAGAAAATAGTGCCAAGAAAGAATATTACGTGTATTAAAATTTTCGAATTAAAAATCAAAAATTGTATCTTAATATTTGTAATTTCAGACGATACAAGAATATGAATACTTGGAGAAAACTGAGTCTCTGTTACTTTGCAGATTTAGGCATCATACATTCTTAACAAGCATACCGACAACAAACAATATAGTCGGTTCATTTTAAAGTAGAAATTGATGAATCCACGAATGTATACTCGGATTCATTTTAAAATTGAAAATTTTTGGTGAGTTTGCTTTTCGCAGATAAGTAAATATATTTATATTCAAATTTTACACATCATGCTATATACGCTTATTTATAAGAACTTGTGCCTTTTGTTCAGTACGTAGTATCAATAGCCTAAAAAAAGTGTATCACAAGGTAAGTAATATAACTACAAAATGCAATTTACAAATTTTATTTTAACTATTCTTAAATACAATATTAATAAGTGCAAGTACATTTTACAACATGATTGAGAATAAGAAGTAAAATACATATTGAAGCATATAGGTAGAAATAAATTTATAATAGAACATCTTTTTTCCTTGTCAGCCATGCGTGAATTGTAAATACGTTTTTTAGAGCACATGCCGCGAAATCTCTTCTTGTTGAAATTTTTTTATGATAAAAGCACGAATAAATCGAAGTATATTCATTCTTTGTACGTAGTGATGGCGGCTTCTCCTCAAAGTCATCTATACTTTCTGACAGATCAACTATAGTACATATTTTATCATCTTTAAGTAGTTTCTCCATTAGTTTTCTTTTCTCATTTCCCTTTAAATATATTATACATTCACAGGATAATATATTCTTTATTATATTTGGGCCTGTATAATAAGGTATATGCCCGTCATCCCATGATAAGCCATGGTACGAACGTTCTAACCATCGTATTTGTTTCCGAAGTGAAAAACTGACACCGTTCCATGAACATGGAGGTTGAATCAACATGTGAAATAATTTCGTATCATTTCTTGTCAAAATTGCTATTTCTTTCATAATAAATCGATTATTATCGATTCTAAATCCTTGTATATCAATAATAAACTCTTCCATATTTTATAAACACTGGCACGGCAATCAGGTCATACAGATGACGCGGTTATATAAACTGTGACGAATTTACAAAATCTAGTGGTTTTCAAACAGCGCGAAACCTTGATGCCGCCATACTCTGTACAGAAATATCACGTGACTTCTTCTATTCTACGTACTGAACAGAAGGAATGATATAAACTAGGGAAGAACAAAGCAGGATTATAAATAAATATATTATACTTTATTTCGGTACATTATCAGTTTCTAACAAATGTTTAAATTTATTATAATTACTAGGTACATAATACATATTTGATATTAAATCATTCTTAATTAAATTAGGATAAAATATTAACATTTCTTTGTATATGATTGATTGAATATTATTTTTTTTAGATATCAATTTTTTAACATTAGTTATAGAATCTCCAGATGTAAAATATGCTTGGGTATTTATATCTCTGTAATATTCTTCAAAATTAATGGCTTTTAAATAATTCGTTAATACAGTTACAAAATCACATATCTCACAGATTACATTCAGTGACAATACATCTAAAGAAATTTCATTTTGTAGCCATTGTATATAAACTTTATATTCTAATCTAAAAGAATGAAATTCTATGTGATGTATATTATTAGCACTATTTACAATACTTTTTATGTATTTTACAAAATTATTCCATTCTGCTATATTAAATGTAATATTATTTTGTGATGTTTGACGTACAAATTTAATAACAATTTCTAAATTCAGTGGACTTATACCCACTGCTAATATATTTTTGTCATCTATAGTAAACAAGTGTTGATTAAGTAAGCGAGATTTATTGTTTATTATTACTTCTTGCTGAGTCATTTTGCCCTGAAATAGTGTCGTCCTGAAAAGAATAAAATAAAAATTAACAAATTGGAAAACAGAAATGAAAAAAACTTACCCGATTACTAATATTTTCGTTCTGTTTCGATTGTTTATCTAAATTTGATTTCTTCTTCGAAGAATTTACTAGCTTCGATATCCAATTTATAGTTCTATAGTTTTACTTTATTAGAAACTCTATAATATTAATTTTATTATTTAAGTAGTTGTCACAAATTGTTTCTCCTTGTATATATCGGTCTGCTAGTTTTGATAAAGACTGATGGTATAAACATTATTTAAAAGTATTTATTTCTCTTTTGGATTATTCCATGTTACAAATAAGTATGGAGGTGAAGCTATGCCAAATTTTTCTATCATTTCCGACACAATGTGACTAATTATTATACTATGAGCATATTTCCCGATATATTTTTTAAATTCATACTCAGATATCGGTAATGATGGAATATTTGTACCGTGCGAGCGCTTACCAGGCGTCACCTCACGGACACTCATTGCTAGCGTGGAGAGTGCGCATAATTAATTAATTTAAATATAACCTTACCTAGTTGTTCTTGTTACTGCAAGCATATATCAAATCAAACAAATATCTTCCAAATGAAAACAAAAAAAACCCAGAGAAAGCAAACATACGTCACCACAAATTCCAGGAAGTCATTAAAAAGCAATTAAAAAGTCATTAAAACAGGTCAATAGAAAGCAAACATACGTCACCACAAATTCCAAGGTCATTAGAAAGCAAACATACGTCACCACAAATTCCAGGAAGTCATTAAAAAGCAATTAAAAAGTCATTAAAAAGCAATTAGTCTGCATTCCAGAGAGGTCACTGGCGCCAGTTAATGAGTTTTTAATTACCCCCACTAATTAGTCTGCATTCCACGGCGGGAAAGGTGTCATCTAGTACTACTTAAGCGTTTGAAGGCGAGAGAAACAGTTTTTACATCATATTTGGCCGTTTCACAGTCTGAAACGAACGATTTGTAAGAACATCTCGGATACATATTCTGCGTGATGTATCGATGGAAATCGATTGATTAGGGCATAGAATCATCAGATACACTGAATTTTAGTGAATAAAAGGTTTTGGAGGCCCTCCGTAGTGCCCTCGCCGGTATAGCTAACGTTCCGTGGAAGTTACTGTAAAACACTCAAGTCACATGTATTTCGCTTAGAAATAGCATTATTAAGCGTTTGAAGGCGAGAGAAACAATTTTTACATCCTATTTGGCCGTTTCACAGTCTGAAACGAACGATTTGTAAGAACATCTCGAATACATATTCTGCGTGATGTATCGATGGAAATCGATTGATCAGGGCATAGAATCTTCAGATACACTGAATTTTAGTGAATGCAAGGTTTTGGGGGCCTTCCGTGGTGCCCTCGCCGGTACAGCTAAAGTTCCGTGGAATTTACTGTAAAACACTCAAATCACATGTATTTCGCTTAGAAATAGCATTTTTAAGCGTTTGAAGGCGATAGAAACAGTTTTTACATCATATTTGGCCGTTTCACAGTCTGAAACGAACGATTTGTAAGAACATCTCGAATACATATTCTGCGTGATGTATCGATGGAAATCGATTGATCAGGGCATAGAATCATCAGATACACTGAATTTTAGTGAATACAAGGTTTTGGGGGCCCTCCGTGGTGCCCTCGCCGGTACAGCTAAAGTTCCGTGGAAGTTACTGTAAAACACTCAAATCACATGTATTTCGCTTAGAAATAGCATTTTTAAGCGTTTGAAGGCGAGAGAAACAGTTTTTACATCATATTTGGCCGTTTCACAGTCTGAAACGAACGATTTGTAAGAACATCTCGGATACATATTCTGCGTGATGTATCGATGGAAATCGATTGATTAGGGCATAAAATCATCAGATACACTGAATTTTAGTGAATACAAGTTTTTGGGGGCCCTCCGTGGTGCCCTCGCCGATACAGCTAAAGTTCCGTGGAAGTTACTGTAAACCACTCAAATCGCACGTATTTCGCTTAGAAATAGCATTTTTAAGCGTTTGAAGGCGAGAGAAACAGTTTTTACATCATATTTGGCCGTTTCACAGTCTGAAACGAACGATTTGTAAGAACATCTCGGATACATATTCTGCGTGATGTATCGATGGAAATCGATTGATTAGGGCATAGAATCATCAGATACACTGAATTTTAGTGAATAAAAGGTTTTGGAAGCCCTCCGTAGTGCCCTCGCCGGTATAGCTAACGTTCCGTGGAAGTTACTGTAAAACACTCAAATCACATGTATTTCGCTTAGAAATAGCATTATTAAGCGTTTGAAGGCGAGAGAAACAATTTTTACATCCTATTTGGCCGTTTCACAGTCTGAAACGAACGATTTGTAAGAACATCTCGAATACATATTCTGCGTGATATATCGATGGAAATCGATTGATCAGGGCATAGAATCATCAGATACACTGAATTTTAGTGAATACAAGGTTTTGGGGGCCCTCCGTGGTGCCCTCGCCGTTACAGCTAAAGTTCCGTGGAAGTTACTGTAAAACACTCAAATCACATGTATTTCGCTTAGAAATAGCATTTTTAAGCGTTTGAAGGCGATAGAAACAGTTTTTACATCATATTTGGCCGTTTCACAGTCTGAAACGAACGATTTGTAAGAACATCTCGGATACATATTCTGCGTGATGTATCGATGGAAATCGATTGATTAGGGCATAGTCCTCAGATACACTGAATTTTAGTGAATGCAAGGTTTTGGGGGCCCTCCGTGGTGCCCTCGCCGGTACAGCTAAAGTTCCGTGGAAGTTACTGTAAACCACTCAAATCGCACGTATTTCGCTTAGAAATAGCATTTTTAAGCGTTTGAAGGCGAGAGAAACAGTTTTTACATCCTATTTGGCAGTTTCACAGTCTGAAACGAACGATTTGTAAGAACATCTCGAATACATATTCTGCGTGATGTATCGATGGAAATCGATTGATCAGCGCATAGAATCATCAGATACACTGAATTTTAGTGAATACAAGGTTTTGGGGGCCCTCCGTGGTGCCCTCGCCGGTACAGCTAAAGTTCCGTGGAAGTTACTGTAAAACACTCAAATCACATGTATTTCGCTTAGAAATAGCATTATTAAGCGTTTGAAGGCTAGAGAAACAATTTTTACATCCTATTTGGCCGTTTCACAGTCTGAAACGAACGATTTGTAAGAACATCTCGAATACATATTCTGCGTGATGTATCGATGGAAATCGATTGATCAGGGCATAGAATCATCAGATACACTGAATTTTAGTGAATGCAAGGTTTTGGGGGCCCTCCGTGGTGCCCTCGCCGGTACAGCTAAAGTTCCGTGGAAGTTACTGTAAAACACTCAAATCACATGTATTTCGCTTAGAAATAGCAATTTTAAGCGTTTGAAGGCGATAGAAACAGTTTTTACATCATATTTGGCCGTTTCACAGTCTGAAACGAACGATTTGTAAGAACATCTCGAATACATATTCTGCGTGATGTATCGATGGAAATCGATTGATCAGGGCATAGAATCATCAGATACACTGAATTTTAGTGAATACAAGGTTTTGGGAGCCCTCCGTGGTGCCCTCGCCGGTACAGCTAAAGTTCCGTGGAAGTTACTGTAAAACACTCAAATCACATGTATTTCGCTTAGAAATAGCATTTTTAAGCGTTTGAAGGCGAGAGAAACAGTTTTTACATCATATTTGGCCGTTTCACAGTCTGAAACGAACGATTTGTAAGAACATCTCGGATACATATTCTGCGTGATGTATCGATGGAAATCGATTGATTAGGGCATAAAATCATCAGATACACTGAATTTTAGTGAATACAAGTTTTTGGGGGCCCTCCGTGGTGCCCTCGCCGGTACAGCTAAAGTTCCGTGGAAGTTACTGTAAACCACTCAAATCGCACGTATTTCGCTTAGAAATAGCATTTTTAAGCGTTTGAAGGCGAGAGAAACAGTTTTTACATCATATTTGGCCGTTTCACAGTCTGAAACGAACGATTTGTAAGAACATCTCGGATACATATTCTGCGTGATGTATCGATGGATATCGATTGATTAGGGCATAGAATCATCAGATACACTGAATTTTAGTGAATAAAAGGTTTTGGAGGCCCTCCGTCCTATTTGGCCGTTTCATAGTCTGAAACGAACGATTTGTAAGAACATCTCGAATACATATTCTGCGCGATGTATCGATGGAAATCGATTGATTAGGGCATAGAATGATCAGATACACTGAATTTTAGTGAATATAAAGTTTTGGGGGACCTCCGTAGTGCCCTCGCCGGTACATCTAAAGTTCCGTGAAAGTTACTGTAAAACACTCAAATCACCAGTATTTCGCTTAGAAATAGCATTTTTATGCGTTTGAAGGCGAAAGAAACAGTTTTTACATAATATTTGGCCGTTTCGCGGTCTGAAACGAACGATTTGTAAGAACATCTCGGATACATATTCTGCGTGATGTAACGATGGAAATCGATTGATTAGGGCATAGAATCATCAGATACACTGAATTTTAGTGAATACAAGGTTTTGGGTACCCTCCGTGGTGCCCTCGCCGGTACAGCTAAAGTTCCGTGGAAGTTACTGTAAAACACTCAAATCACATGTATTTCGCTTAGAAATAGCATTTTTAAGCGTTTGAAGGCGAGAGAAACAGTTTTTACATCATATTTGGCCGTTTCACAGTCTGAAACGAACGATTTGTAAGAACATGTCGGATACATATTCTGCGTGATGTATCGATGGAAATCGATTGATTAGGGCATAGGATCATCAGATACACTGAATTTTAGTGAATGCAAGGTTTTGGGGGCCCTGCGTAGTGCCCTCGCCGGTACAGCTAAAGTTCCGTGGAAGTTACTGTAAAACACTCAAATCACATGTATTTCGCTTAGAAATAGCATTTTTAAGCGTTTGAAGGCGAGAGAAACAATTTTTACATCCTATTTGGCCGTTTCACAGTCTGAAACGAACGATTTGTAAGAACATCTCGAATACATATTCTGCGTGATGTATCGATGGAAATCGATTGATCAGGGCATAGAATCATCAGATACACTGAATTTTAGTGAATACAAGGTTTTGGGGGCCCTCCGTGGTGCCCTCGCCGGTACAGCTAAAGTTCCGTGGAAGTTACTGTAAAACACTCAAATCACATGTATTTCGCTTAGAAATAGCATTTTTAAGCGTTTGAAGGCGAGAGAAACAGTTTTTACATCATATTTGGCCGTTTCACAGTCTGAAACGAACGATTTGTAAGAACATCTCGAATACATATTCTGCGTGATGTATCGATGGAAATCGATTGATCAGGGCATAGAATCATCAGATACACTGAATTTTAGTGAATACAAGGTTTTGGGGGCCCTCCGTGGTGCCCTCGCCAGTACAGCTAAAGTTCCGTGGAAGTTACTGTAAAACACTCAAAACACATGTATTTCGCTTAGAAATAGCATTTTTAAGCGTTTGAAGGCGAGAGAAACAGTTTTTACATCATATTTGGCCGTTTCACAGTCTGAAACGAACGATTTGTAAGAACATCTCGGATACATATTCTGCGTGATGTATCGATGGAAATCGATTGATTAGGGCATAGAATCACCAGATACACTGAATTTTAGTGAATACAAGGTTTTGGGGGCCCTCCGTGGTGCCCTCGCCGGTACAGCTAAAATTCCGTGGAAGTTACTGTAAAACACTCAAAACACATGTATTTCGCTTAGAAATAGCATTTTTAATCGTTTGAAGGCGAGAGAAACAGTTTTTACATCATATTTGGCCGTTTCACAGTCTGAAACGAACGATTTGTAAGAACATCTCGGATACATATTCTGCGTGATGTATCGATGGAAATCGATTGATTAGGGCATAGAATCATCAGATACACTGAATTTTAGTGAATGCAAGGTTTTGGGGGCCCTCCGTGGTGCCCTCGCCGGTACAGCTAAAGTTCCGTGGAAGTTACTGTAAACCACTCAAATCGCACGTATTTCGCTTAGAAATAGCATTTTTAAGCGTTTGAAGGCGAGAGAAACAGTTTTTACATCATATTTGGCCGTTTCACAGTCTGAAACGAACGATTTGTAAGAACATCTCGGATACATATTCTGCGTGATGTATCGATGGAAATCGATTGATTAGGGCATAGAATCATCAGATACACTGAATTTTAGTGAATACAAGGTTTTGGGGGCCCTCCGTAGTGCCCTCGCCGGTACAGCTAACGTTCCGTGGAAGTTACTTTAACCCTTATCCGGTCAAAGTGAGTCCACTGGACTCACGGGCTAAGTTCTTTTTAATTATTTTAAACAACTTTTACAATAAACAATTATCCTTTTGTGAATTCTCCTAGATTCATAAGTTAAACATATCCAAATTGATAAAATAAATTTAAAAAAATTATTGTACAAAATATAAACAATTTAATAATTTTCTGACCTAACCGTATAGTATGAGTCCAGCGAACTCATATATTATATATACGTGCAAAATGCGCAAGTGCTGTATAACTAAAAAGGCAACAATCGTATCATATGTACCTAAACCTAAATAATAATATACTGCAATAAAACAAAATGTGGCGTCGATACTCTCGACCAAATGGTTGATGAATATATGTGCAAAAGACGCACATTCCGTTTTCCGGCTTTTCGCCTTCTTTATGAATATGTTGGATGTTGTAGGAATATCTGCATATGTAATTTGGACAAATTTAAATTGAGGATGGAATTAACAAAAACACGAGAAAAGACGTTTGTTTCTCGTGTCTGTGGCTGAAGGGTTAGTTGGTCCCCATATACGAAGAAGAATTTTTTTTGGACTAAGTAAAAATGTAAAAGAAACTATGAACAGATTTTTAGTGGAAGACCGAGAAACATATGTGTCCTAAAAAAATATATAGAATGCAAAGGCAATGTTGCGACAATTGCAAAAAATCTATGTGCAATGAACATTGTAAAGTAAACCGTTTGTGTACACAATGCTTAAATAAATATTTTTTATTTATTTCTATTTGTATTATAAGTTTTATTTTTGTATATTTTTTATATATGTTCACGTATTTCAGAATATTTATAACTAAAAAAGTTATAACTATTATCAAAATGGCATTTTAGCATATAGAGTCCGATGGACTCCGACTATGCGGTCACGTTCTGAAATCAAACTATCCGGATAAGGGTTAAAACACTCAAATCACATGTATTTCGCTTAGAAATAGCATTATTAACACGTAAAGTGCCGTGGTGGGTTAAAGCAACCCTCCGCCGAGACCAAAAATATCTAGACTATCTGGCCATGGTGGGTTAATGTCGTCCCCCTGTCCGGAATTTCTGTTTGGCCGTGTTGGGTAACATTTATCCACCAGAACCTGTACTAATCATACGCAGTTGCATTCAGAGATGTTTTTGCAACTTTTTTTTGCTATTGGCTGCTATGGTGGGTAGGTCAATGTAACCCACCAGGCCCTGAATAAAAAGTGGTGCAGAAATGGTGCAAATATTAAACGTGTATTGTAAAACAACTTTATTTATTACTTAAAATCATATAAACTTGTCTTATTTTTTAAATTTGCTTCATGAAGTTGAAAGAAACATTCGATACATAAATATTTAGCGCAACTTTCACATCGGTTATTTTTGAAGAGTCTTTTGTTCACTTTCGTACGACATTTTGTAAACTAATGCTCAATACACATCAACGAAACACAAATTCAACCGGCAACTAGGAAATTAACCTAATAAATACAACAAACCCACTGCGCAATCAGATTGAATAGGAATTAGGTGGGGGGTTGCGCGTACCGGCCACGGCCACAATGGACGAATCATGTACTAATGGCCGTGGGGGGTCACTGCGACCCACCAAAAAAAAAAAGTTATTTTGGTCTTGTTATTCATTATTATCAAAAATTAACTTATCCATTTGCTAAATAAAGCCCTTTTAGAGTCATATCTGCAATAAAAAAATTTGGCCATTATGACTCATCTCCTGAAGTTAGAACTGCGGCACTTTACGTGTTAAGCGTTTGAAGGCGAGAGAAACAGTTTTTACATCATATTTGGCCGTTTCACAGTCTGAAACGAACGATTTGTAAGAACATCTCGGATACATATTCTGCGTGATGTATCGATGTAAATCGATTGATTAGGGCATAGAATCATCAAATACACTGAATTTTAGTGAATACAAGGTTTTGGGGGCCCTCCGTGGTGCCCTCGCCGGTACAGCTAAAGTTCCGTGGAAGTTACTGTAAAACACTCAAATCACATGTATTTCGCTTAGAAATAGCATTTTTAAGCGTTTGAAGGCGAGAGAAACAGTTTTTACATCCTATTTGGCCGTTTCACAGTCTGAAAACGAACGATTTGTAAGAACATCTCGGATACATATTCTGCGTGATGTATCGATGGAAATCGATTGATTAGGGCATAGAATCATCAGATACACTGAATTTTAGTGAATACAATGTTTTGGGGGCCCTGCGTAGTGCCCTCGCCGGTACAGCTAACGTTCCGTGGAAGTTACTGTAAAACACTCAAATCACATGTATTTCGCTTAGAAATAGCATTATTAAGCGTTTGAAGGCGAGAGAAACAGTTTTTACATCCTATTTGGCCGTTTCACAGTCTGAAACGAACGATTTGTAAGAACATCTCGAATACATATTCTGCGTGATGTATCGATGGAAATCGATTGATCAGGGCATAGAATCATCAGATACACTGAATTTTAGTGAATACAAGGTTTTGGGGGCCCTCCGTGGTGCCCTCGCCGGTACAGCTAAAGTTCCGTGGAAGTTACTTTAAAACACTCAAATCACATGTATTTCGCTTAGAAATAGCATTTTTAAGCGTTTGAAGGCGAGAGAAACAGTTTTTACATCATATTTGGCCGTTTCACAGTCTGAAACGAACGATTTGTAAGAACATCTCGAATACATATTCTGCGTGATGTATCGATGGAAATCGATTGATCAGGGCATAGAATCATCAGATACACTGAATTTTAGTGAATGCAAGGTTTTGGGGGCCCTCCGTGGTGCCCTCGCCGGTACAGCTAAAGTTCCGTGGAAGTTACTGTAAAACACTCAAATCACATGTATTTCGCTTAGAAATAGCATTTTTAAGCGTTTGAAGGCGATAGAAACAGTTTTTACATCATATTTGGCCGTTTCACAGTCTGAAACGAACGATTTGTAAGAACATCTCGAATACATATTCTGCGTGATGTATCGATGGAAATCGATTGATCAGGGCATACAATCATCAGATACACTGAATTTTAGTGAATACAAGGTTTTGGGAGCCCTCCGTGGTGCCCTCGCCGGTACAGCTAAAGTTCCGTGGAAGTTACTGTAAAACACTCAAATCACATGTATTTCGCTTAGAAATAGCATTTTTAAGCGTTTGAAGGCGAGAGAAACAGTTTTTACATCATATTTGGCCGTTTCACAGTCTGAAACGAACGATTTGTAAGAACATCTCGGATACATATTCTGCGTGATGTATCGATGGAAATCGATTGATTAGGGCATAAAATCATCAGATACACTGAATTTTAGTGAATACAAGTTTTTGGGGGCCCTCCGTGGTGCCCTCGCCGGTACAGCTAAAGTTCCGTGGAAGTTACTGTAAACCACTCAAATCGCACGTATTTCGCTTAGAAATAGCATTTTTAAGCGTTTGAAGGCGAGAGAAACAGTTTTTACATCATATTTGGCCGTTTCACAGTCTGAAACGAACGATTTGTAAGAACATCTCGGATACATATTCTGCGTGATGTATCGATGGAAATCGATTGATTAGGGCATAGAATCATCAGATACACTGAATTTTAGTGAATAAAAGGTTTTGGAGGCCCTCCGTCCTATTTGGCCGTTCACAGTCTGAAACGAACGATTTGTAAGAACATCTCGAATACATATTCTGCGCGATGTATCGATGGAAATCGATTGATTAGGGCATAGAATGATCAGATACACTGAATTTTAGTGAATATAAAGTTTTGGGGGACCTCCGTAGTGCCCTCGCCGGTACATCTAAAGTTCCGTGAAAGTTACTGTAAAACACTCAAATCACCAGTATTTCGCTTAGAAATAGCATTTTTATGCGTTTGAAGGCGAAAGAAACAGTTTTTACATAATATTTGGCCGTTTCGCGGTCTGAAACGAACGATTTGTAAGAACATCTCGGATACATATTCTGCGTGATGTAACGATGGAAATCGATTGATTAGGGCATAGAATCATCAGATACACTGAATTTTAGTGAATACAAGGTTTTGGGTACCCTCCGTGGTGCCCTCGCCGGTACAGCTAAAGTTCCGTGGAAGTTACTGTAAAACACTCAAATCACATGTATTTCGCTTAGAAATAGCATTTTTAAGCGTTTGAAGGCGAGAGAAACAGTTTTTACATCATATTTGGCCGTTTCACAGTCTGAAACGAACGATTTGTAAGAACATGTCGGATACATATTCTGCGTGATGTATCGATGGAAATCGATTGATTAGGGCATAGGATCATCAGATACACTGAATTTTAGTGAATGCAAGGTTTTGGGGGCCCTGCGTAGTGCCCTCGCCGGTACAGCTAAAGTTCCGTGGAAGTTACTGTAAAACACTCAAATCACATGTATTTCGCTTAGAAATAGCATTTTTAAGCGTTTGAAGGCGAGAGAAACAATTTTTACATCCTATTTGGCCGTTTCACAGTCTGAAACGAACGATTTGTAAGAACATCTCGAATACATATTCTGCGTGATGTATCGATGGAAATCGATTGATCAGGGCATAGAATCATCAGATACACTGAATTTTAGTGAATACAAGGTTTTGGGGGCCCTCCGTGGTGCCCTCGCCGGTACAGCTAAAGTTCCGTGGAAGTTACTGTAAAACACTCAAATCACATGTATTTCGCTTAGAAATAGCATTTTTAAGCGTTTGAAGGCGAGAGAAACAGTTTTTACATCATATTTGGCCGTTTCACAGTCTGAAACGAACGATTTGTAAGAACATCTCGAATACATATTCTGCGTGATGTATCGATGGAAATCGATTGATCAGGGCATAGAATCATCAGATACACTGAATTTTAGTGAATACAAGGTTTTGTGGGCCCTCCGTGGTGCCCTCGCCAGTACAGCTAAAGTTCCGTGGAAGTTACTGTAAAACACTCAAATCACATGTATTTCGCTTAGAAATAGCATTTTTAAGCGTTTGAAGGCGAGAGAAACAGTTTTTACATCATATTTGGCCGTTTCACAGTCTGAAACGAACGATTTGTAAGAACATCTCGGATACATATTCTGCGTGATGTATCGATGGAAATCGATTGATTAGGGCATAGAATCACCAGATACACTGAATTTTAGTGAATACAAGGTTTTGGGGGCCCTCCGTGGTGCCCTCGCCGGTACAGCTAAAATTCCGTGGAAGTTACTGTAAAACACTCAAAACACATGTATTTCGCTTAGAAATAGCATTTTTAATCGTTTGAAGGCGAGAGAAACAGTTTTTACATCATATTTGGCCGTTTCACAGTCTGAAACGAACGATTTGTAAGAACATCTCGGATACATATTCTGCGTGATGTATCGATGGAAATCGATTGATTAGGGCATAGAATCATCAGATACACTGAATTTTAGTGAATGCAAGGTTTTGGGGGCCCTCCGTGGTGCCCTCGCCGGTACAGCTAAAGTTCCGTGGAAGTTACTGTAAACCACTCAAATCGCACGTATTTCGCTTAGAAATAGCATTTTTAAGCGTTTGAAGGCGAGAGAAACAGTTTTTACATCATATTTGGCCGTTTCACAGTCTGAAACGAACGATTTGTAAGAACATCTCGGATACATATTCTGCGTGATGTATCGATGGAAATCGATTGATTAGGGCATAGAATCATCAGATACACTGAATTTTAGTGAATACAAGGTTTTGGGGGCCCTCCGTAGTGCCCTCGCCGGTACAGCTAACGTTCCGTGGAAGTTACTTTAACCCTTATCCGGTCAAAGTGAGTCCACTGGACTCACGGGCTAAGTACTTTTTAATTATTTTAAACAACTTTTACAATAAACAATTATCCTTTTGTGAATTCTCCTAGATTCATAAGTTAAACATATCCAAATTGATAAAATAAATTTAAAAAAATTATTGTACAAAATATAAACAATTTAATAATTTTCTGACCTAACCGTATAGTATGAGTCCAGCGAACTCATATATTATATATACGTGCAAAATGCGCAAGTGCTGTATAACTAAAAAGGCAACAATCGTATCATATGTACCTAAACCTAAATAATAATATACTGCAATAAAACAAAATGTGGCGTCGATACTCTCGACCAAATGGTTGATGAATATATGTGCAAAAGACACACATTCCGTTGGCTTTTCGCCTTCTTTATGAATATGTTGGATGTTGTAGGAATATCTGCATATGTAATTTGGACAAATTTAAATTGAGGATGGAATTAACAAAAACACGAGAAAAGACGTTTGTTTCTCGTGTCTGTGGCTGAAGGGTTAGTTGGTCCCCATATACGAAGAAGAATTTTTTTTGGACTAAGTAAAAATGTAAAAGAAACTATGAACAGATTTTTAGTGGAAGACCGAGAAACATATGTGTCCTAAAAAAATATATAGAATGCAAAGGCAATGTTGCGACAATTGCAAAAAATCTATGTGCAATGAACATTGTAAAGTAAACCGTTTGTGTACACAATGCTTAAATAAATATTTTTTATTTATTTCTATTTGTATTATAAGTTTTATTTTTGTATATTTTTTATATATGTTCACGTATTTCAGAATATTTATAACTAAAAAAGTTATAACTATTATCAAAATGGCATTTTAGCATATAGAGTCCGATGGACTCCGACTATGCGGTCACGTTCTGAAATCAAACTATCCGGATAAGGGTTAAAACACTCAAATCACATGTATTTCGCTTAGAAATAGCATTATTAACACGTAAAGTGCCGTGGTGGGTTAAAGCAACCCTCCGCCGAGACCAAAAATATCTAGACTATCTGGCCATGGTGGGTTAATGTCGTCCCCCTGTCCGGAATTTCTGTTTGGCCGTGTTGGGTAACATTTATCCACCAGAACCTGTACTAATCATACGCAGTTGCATTCAGAGATGTTTTTGCAACTTTTTTTTGCTATTGGCTGCTATGGTGGGTAGGTCAATGTAACCCACCAGGCCCTGAATAAAAAGTGGTGCAGAAATGGTGCAAATATTAAACGTGTATTGTAAAACAACTTTATTTATTACTTAAAATCATATAAACTTGTCTTATTTTTTAAATTTGCTTCATGAAGTTGAAAGAAACATTCGATACATAAATATTTAGCGCAACTTTCACATCGGTTATTTTTGAAGAGTCTTTTGTTCACTTTCGTACGACATTTTGTAAACTAATGCTCAATACACATCAACGAAACACAAATTCAACCGGCAACTAGGAAATTAACCTAATAAATACAACAAACCCACTGCGCAATCAGATTGAATAGGAATTAGGTGGGGGGTTGCGCGTACCGGCCACGGCCACAATGGACGAATCATGTACTAATGGCCGTGGGGGGTCACTGCGACCCACCAAAAAAAAAAAGTTATTTTGGTCTTGTTATTCATTATTATCAAAAATTAACTTATCCATTTGCTAAATAAAGCCCTTTTAGAGTCATATCTGCAATAAAAAAATTTGGCCATTATGACTCATCTCCTGAAGTTAGAACTGCGGCACTTTACGTGTTAAGCGTTTGAAGGCGAGAGAAACAGTTTTTACATCATATTTGGCCGTTTCACAGTCTGAAACGAACGATTTGTAAGAACATCTCGGATACATATTCTGCGTGATGTATCGATGTAAATCGATTGATTAGGGCATAGAATCATCAAATACACTGAATTTTAGTGAATACAAGGTTTTGGGGGCCCTCCGTGGTGCCCTCGCCGGTACAGCTAAAGTTCCGTGGAAGTTACTGTAAAACACTCAAATCACATGTATTTCGCTTAGAAATAGCATTTTTAAGCGTTTGAAGGCGAGAGAAACAGTTTTTACATCCTATTTGGCCGTTTCACAGTCTGAAAACGAACGATTTGTAAGAACATCTCGGATACATATTCTGCGTGATGTATCGATGGAAATCGATTGATTAGGGCATAGAATCATCAGATACACTGAATTTTAGTGAATACAATGTTTTGGGGGCCCTGCGTAGTGCCCTCGCCGGTACAGCTAACGTTCCGTGGAAGTTACTGTAAAACACTCAAATCACATGTATTTCGCTTAGAAATAGCATTATTAAGCGTTTGAAGGCGAGAGAAACAGTTTTTACATCCTATTTGGCCGTTTCACAGTCTGAAACGAACGATTTGTAAGAACATCTCGAATACATATTCTGCGTGATGTATCGATGGAAATCGATTGATCAGGGCATAGAATCATCAGATACACTGAATTTTAGTGAATACAAGGTTTTGGGGGCCCTCCGTGGTGCCCTCGCCGGTACAGCTAAAGTTCCGTGGAAGTTACTTTAAAACACTCAAATCACATGTATTTCGCTTAGAAATAGCATTTTTAAGCGTTTGAAGGCGAGAGAAACAGTTTTTACATCATATTTGGCCGTTTCACAGTCTGAAACGAACGATTTGTAAGAACATCTCGAATACATATTCTGCGTGATGTATCGATGGAAATCGATTGATCAGGGCATAGAATCATCAGATACACTGAATTTTAGTGAATGCAAGGTTTTGGGGGCCCTCCGTGGTGCCCTCGCCGGTACAGCTAAAGTTCCGTGGAAGTTACTGTAAAACACTCAAATCACATGTATTTCGCTTAGAAATAGCATTTTTAAGCGTTTGAAGGCGATAGAAACAGTTTTTACATCATATTTGGCCGTTTCACAGTCTGAAACGAACGATTTGTAAGAACATCTCGAATACATATTCTGCGTGATGTATCGATGGAAATCGATTGATCAGGGCATACAATCATCAGATACACTGAATTTTAGTGAATACAAGGTTTTGGGAGCCCTCCGTGGTGCCCTCGCCGGTACAGCTAAAGTTCCGTGGAAGTTACTGTAAAACACTCAAATCACATGTATTTCGCTTAGAAATAGCATTTTTAAGCGTTTGAAGGCGAGAGAAACAGTTTTTACATCATATTTGGCCGTTTCACAGTCTGAAACGAACGATTTGTAAGAACATCTCGGATACATATTCTGCGTGATGTATCGATGGAAATCGATTGATTAGGGCATAAAATCATCAGATACACTGAATTTTAGTGAATACAAGTTTTTGGGGGCCCTCCGTGGTGCCCTCGCCGGTACAGCTAAAGTTCCGTGGAAGTTACTGTAAACCACTCAAATCGCACGTATTTCGCTTAGAAATAGCATTTTTAAGCGTTTGAAGGCGAGAGAAACAGTTTTTACATCATATTTGGCCGTTTCACAGTCTGAAACGAACGATTTGTAAGAACATCTCGGATACATATTCTGCGTGATGTATCGATGGAAATCGATTAATTAGGGCATAGAATCATCAGATACACTGAATTTTAGTGAATAAAAGGTTTTGGAGGCCCTCCGTCCTATTTGGCCGTTTCACAGTCTGAAACGAACGATTTGTAAGAACATCTCGAATACATATTCTGCGCGATGTATCGATGGAAATCGATTGATTAGGGCATAGAATGATCAGATACACTGAATTTTAGTGAATATAAAGTTTTGGGGGACCTCCGTAGTGCCCTCGCCGGTACATCTAAAGTTCCGTGAAAGTTACTGTAAAACACTCAAATCACCAGTATTTCGCTTAGAAATAGCATTTTTATGCGTTTGAAGGCGAAAGAAACAGTTTTTACATAATATTTGGCCGTTTCGCGGTCTGAAACGAACGATTTGTAAGAACATCTCGGATACATATTCTGCGTGATGTAACGATGGAAATCGATTGATTAGGGCATAGAATCATCAGATACACTGAATTTTAGTGAATACAAGGTTTTGGGTACCCTCCGTGGTGCCCTCGCCGGTACAGCTTAAGTTCCGTGGAAGTTACTGTAAAACACTCAAATCACATGTATTTCGCTTAGAAATAGCATTTTTAAGCGTTTGAAGGCGAGAGAAACAGTTTTTACATCATATTTGGCCGTTTCACAGTCTGAAACGAACGATTTGTAATAACATGTCGGATACATATTCTGCGTGATGTATCGATGGAAATCGATTGATTAGGGCATAGGATCGTCAGATACACTGAATTTTAGTGAATACAAGGTTTTGGGGACCCTCCGTGGTGCCCTCGCCGGTACAGCTAAAGTTCCGTGGAAGTTACTGTAAAACACTCAAATCACATGTAGTATTTCGCTTAGAAATAGCATTTTTAAGCGTTTGAAGGCGAGAGAAACAGTTTTTACATCATATTTGGCCGTTTCACAGTCTGAAACGAACGATGTGTAAGAACATCTCGGATACATATTCTGCGTGATGTATCGATGGAAATCGATTGATTAGGGCATAGAATCATCAGATACACTGAATTTTAGTGAATACAAGGTTTTGGGGGCCCTCCGTGGTGCCCTCGCCGGTACAGCTAAAGTTCCGTGGAAGTTACTGTAAACCACTCAAATCGCACGTATTTCGCTTAGAAATAGCATTTTTAAGCGTTTGAAGGCGAGAGAAACAGTTTTTACATCATATTTGGCCGTTTCACAGTCTGAAACGAACGATTTGTAAGAACATCTCGGATACATATTCTGCGTGATGTATCGATGGATATCGATTGATTAGGGCATAGAATCATCAGATACACTGAATTTTAATGAATACAAGGTTTTGGGGGGCCCTCCGTGGTGCCCTCGCCGGTACAGCTAAAGTTCCGTGGAAGTTACTGTAAAACACTCAAATCACATGTATTTCGCTTAGAAATAGCATTTTTAAGCGTTTGAAGGCGAGAGAAACAGTTTTTACATCATATTTGGCCGTTTCACAGTCTGAAACGAACGATTTGTAAGAACATCTCGGATACATATTCTGCGTGATGTATCGATGGAAATCGATTGATTAGGGCATAAAATCATCAGATACACTGAATTTTAGTGAATACAAGTTTTTGGGGGCCCTCCGTGGTGCCCTCGCCGGTACAGCTAAAGTTCCGTGGAAGTTACTGTAAACCACTCAAATCGCACGTATTTCGCTTAGAAATAGCATTTTTAAGCGTTTGAAGGCGAGAGAAACAGTTTTTACATCATATTTGGCCGTTTCACAGTCTGAAACGAACGATTTGTAAGAACATCTCGAATACATATTCTGCGTGATGTATCGATGGAAATCGATTGATCAGGGCATAGAATCATCAGATACACTGAATTTTAGTGAATACAAGGTTTTGGGGGCCCTCCGTGGTGCCCTCGCCGGTACAGCTAAAGTTCCGTGGAAGTTACTGTAAAACACTCAAATCACATGTATTTCGCTTAGAAATAGCATTTTTAAGCGTTTGAAGGCGATAGAAACAGTTTTTACATCATATTTGGCCGTTTCACAGTCTGAAACGAACGATTTGTAAGAACATCTCGGATACATATTCTGCGTGATGTATCGATGGAAATCGATTGATTAGGGCATAGAATCATCAGATACACTGAATTTTAGTGAATACAAGGTTTTGGGGGCCCTCCGTAATGCCCTCGCCGGTACAGCTAAAGTTCCGTTGCAGTTACTGTAAACCACTCAAATCGCACGTATTTCGCTTAGAAATAGCATTTTTAAGCGTCTGAAGGCGAGAGAAACAGTTTTTACATCATATTTGGCCGTTTCACAGTCTGAAACGAACGATTTGTAAGAACATCTCGGATACATATTCTGCGTGATGTATCGATGGAAATCGATTGATTAGGGCATAGAATCATCAGATACACTGAATTTTAGTGAATACAAGGTTTTGGGGGCCTTCCGTGGTGCCCTCGCCGGTACAGCTAAAGTTCCGTGGAAGTTACTTTAAAACACTCAAATCACATGTATTTCGCTTAGAAATAGCATTATTAAGCGTTTGAAGGCGAGAGAAACAGTTTTTACATCATATTTGGCCGTTTCACAGTCTGAAACGAACGATTTGTAAGAACATCTCGGATACATATTCTGCGTGATGTATCGATGGAAATCGATTGATTAGGGCATAGGATCGTCAGATACACTGAATTTTAGTGAATACAAGGTTTTGGGGGCCCTCCGTGGTGCCCTCGCCGGTACAGCTAAAGTTCCGTGGAAGTTACTGTAAAACACTCAAATCACATGTATTTTGCTTAGAAATAGCATTTTTAAGCGTTTGAAGGCGAGAGAAACAGTTTTTACATCATATTTGGCCGTTTCACAGTCTGAAACGAACGATTTGTAAGAACATCTCGGATACATATTCTGCGTGATGTATCGATGGAAATCGATTGATTAGGGCATAGAATCACCAGATACACTGAATTTTAGTGAATACAAGGTTTTGGGGGCCCTCCGTGGTGCCCTCGCCGGTTCAGCTAAAATTCCGTGGAAGTTACTGTAAAACACTCAAATCACATGTATTTCGCTTAGAAATAGCATTTTTAAGCGTTTGAAGGCGAGAGAAACAGTTTTTACATCATATTTGGCCGTTTCACAGTCTGAAACGAACGATTTGTAAGAACATCTCGGATACATATTCTGCGTGATGTATCGATGGAAATCGATTGATTAGGGCATAGAATCATCAGATACACTGAATTTTAGTGAATGCAAGGTTTTGGGGGCCCTCTGCGGTGCCCTCGCCGGTACAGCTAAAGTTTCGTGGAAGTTACTGTAAACCACTCAAATCGCACGTATTTCGCTTAGAAATAGCATTTTTAAGCGTTTGAGGGCGAGAGAAACAGTTTTTACATCATATTTGGCCGTTCACAGTCTGAAACGAACGATTTGTAAGAACATCTCGGATACATATTCTGCGTGATGTATTGATGGAAATCGATTGATTAGGGCATAGAATCATCAGATACACTGAATTTTAGTGAATACAAGGTTTTGGGGGCCCTGCGTAGTGCCCTCGCCGGTACAGCTAACGTTCCGTGGAAGTTACTGTAAAACACTCAAATCACATGTATTTCGCTTAGAAATAGCATTATTAAGCGTTTGAAGGCGAGAGAAACAGTTTTTACATCCTATTTGGCCGTTTCACAGTCTGAAACGAACGATTTGTAAGAACATCTCGAATACATATTCTGCGTGATGTATCGATGGAAATCGATTGATCAGGGCATAGAATCATCAGATACACTGAATTTTAGTGAATACAAGGTTTTGGGGGCCCTCCGTGGTGCCCTCGCCGGTACAGCTAAAGTTCCGTGGAAGTTACTGTAAAACACTCAAATCACATGTATTTCGCTTAGAAATAGCATTTTTAAGCGTTTGAAGGCGAGAGAAACAGTTTTTACATCATATTTGGCCGTTTCACAGTCTGAAACGAACGATTTGTAAGAACATCTCGGATACATATTCTGCGTGATGTATCGATGGAAATCGATTGATTAGGGCATAGAATCATCAGATACACTGAATTTTAGTGAATACAAGTTTTTGGGGGCCCTCCGTGGTGCCCTCGCCGGTACAGCTAAAGTTCCGTGGAAGTTACTGTAAACCACTCAAATCGCACGTATTTCGCTTAGAAATAGCATTTTTAAGCGTTTGAAGGCGAGAGAAACAGTTTTTACATCATATTTGGCCGTTTCACAGTCTGAAACGAACGATTTGTAAGAACATCTCGAATACATATTCTGCGTGATGTATCGATGGAAATCGATTGATCAGGGCATAGAATCATCAGATACACTGAATTTTAGTGAATACAAGGTTTTGGGGGCCCTCCGTGGTGCCCTCGCCGGTACAGCTAAAGTTCCGTGGAAGTTACTGTAAAACACTCAAATCACATGTATTTCGCTTAGAAATAGCATTTTTAAGCGTTTGAAGGCGATAGAAACAGTTTTTACATCATATTTGGCCGTTTCACAGTCTGAAACGAACGATTTGTAAGAACATCTCGGATACATATTCTGCGTGATGTATCGATGGAAATCGATTGATTAGGGCATAGAATCATCAGATACACTGAATTTTAGTGAATACAAGGTTTTGGGGGCCCTCCGTAATGCCCTCGCCGGTACAGCTAAAGTTCCGTTGCAGTTACTGTAAACCACTCAAATCGCACGTATTTCGCTTAGAAATAGCATTTTTAAGCGTCTGAAGGCGAGAGAAACAGTTTTTACATCATATTTGGCCGTTTCACAGTCTGAAACGAACGATTTGTAAGAACATCTCGGATACATATTCTGCGTGATGTATCGATGGAAATCGATTGATTAGGGCATAGAATCATCAGATACACTGAATTTTAGTGAATACAAGGTTTTGGGGGCCTTCCGTGGTGCCCTCGCCGGTACAGCTAAAGTTCCGTGGAAGTTACTTTAAAACACTCAAATCACATGTATTTCGCTTAGAAATAGCATTATTAAGCGTTTGAAGGCGAGAGAAACAGTTTTTACATCATATTTGGCCGTTTCACAGTCTGAAACGAACGATTTGTAAGAACATCTCGGATACATATTCTGCGTGATGTATCGATGGAAATCGATTGATTAGGGCATAGGATCGTCAGATACACTGAATTTTAGTGAATACAAGGTTTTGGGGGCCCTCCGTGGTGCCCTCGCCGGTACAGCTAAAGTTCCGTGGAAGTTACTGTAAAACACTCAAATCACATGTATTTTGCTTAGAAATAGCATTTTTAAGCGTTTGAAGGCGAGAGAAACAGTTTTTACATCATATTTGGCCGTTTCACAGTCTGAAACGAACGATTTGTAAGAACATCTCGGATACATATTCTGCGTGATGTATCGATGGAAATCGATTGATTAGGGCATAGAATCACCAGATACACTGAATTTTAGTGAATACAAGGTTTTGGGGGCCCTCCGTGGTGCCCTCGCCGGTTCAGCTAAAATTCCGTGGAAGTTACTGTAAAACACTCAAATCACATGTATTTCGCTTAGAAATAGCATTTTTAAGCGTTTGAAGGCGAGAGAAACAGTTTTTACATCATATTTGGCCGTTTCACAGTCTGAAACGAACGATTTGTAAGAACATCTCGGATACATATTCTGCGTGATGTATCGATGGAAATCGATTGATTAGGGCATAGAATCATCAGATACACTGAATTTTAGTGAATGCAAGGTTTTGGGGGCCCTCTGCGGTGCCCTCGCCGGTACAGCTAAAGTTTCGTGGAAGTTACTGTAAACCACTCAAATCGCACGTATTTCGCTTAGAAATAGCATTTTTAAGCGTTTGAGGGCGAGAGAAACAGTTTTTACATCATATTTGGCCGTTCACAGTCTGAAACGAACGATTTGTAAGAACATCTCGGATACATATTCTGCGTGATGTATTGATGGAAATCGATTGATTAGGGCATAGAATCATCAGATACACTGAATTTTAGTGAATACAAGGTTTTGGGGGCCCTGCGTAGTGCCCTCGCCGGTACAGCTAACGTTCCGTGGAAGTTACTGTAAAACACTCAAATCACATGTATTTCGCTTAGAAATAGCATTATTAAGCGTTTGAAGGCGAGAGAAACAGTTTTTACATCCTATTTGGCCGTTTCACAGTCTGAAACGAACGATTTGTAAGAACATCTCGAATACATATTCTGCGTGATGTATCGATGGAAATCGATTGATCAGGGCATAGAATCATCAGATACACTGAATTTTAGTGAATACAAGGTTTTGGGGGCCCTCCGTGGTGCCCTCGCCGGTACAGCTAAAGTTCCGTGGAAGTTACTGTAAAACACTCAAATCACATGTATTTCGCTTAGAAATAGCATTTTTAAGCGTTTGAAGGCGAGAGAAACAGTTTTTACATCATATTTGGCCGTTTCACAGTCTGAAACGAACGATTTGTAAGAACATCTCGGATACATATTCTGCGTGATGTATCGATGGAAATCGATTGATTAGGGCATAGAATCATCAGATACACTGAATTTTAGTGAATACAAGGTTTTGGGGGCCCTCCGTGGTGCCCTCGCCGGTACAGCTAAAGTTCCGTGGAAGTTACTGTAAACCACTCAAATCGCACGTATTTCGCTTAGAAATAGCATTTTTAAGCGTTTGAAGGCGGAGAAACAGTTTTTACATCATATTTGGCCGTTTCACAGTCTGAAACGAACGATTTGTAAGAACATCTCGGATACATATTCTGCGTGATGTATCGATGGATATCGATTGATTAGGGCATAGAATCATCAGATACACTGAATTTTAATGAATACAAGGTTTTGGGGGCCCTCCGTGGTGCCCTCGCCGGTACAGCTAAAGTTCCGTGGAAGTTACTGTAAAACACTCAAATCACATGTATTTCGCTTAGAAATAGCATTTTTAAGCGTTTGAAGGCGAGAGAAACAGTTTTTACATCATATTTGGCCGTTTCACAGTCTGAAACGAACGATTTGTAAGAACATCTCGGATACATATTCTGCGTGATGTATCGATGGAAATCGATTGATTAGGGCATAGAATCATCAGATACACTGAATTTTAGTGAATACAAGGTTTTGGGGGCCCTCCGTAGTGCCCTCGCCGGTACAGCTAACGTTCCGTGGAAGTTACTGTAAACCACTCAAATCGCACGTATTTCGCTTAGAAATAGCATTTTTAAGCGTTTGAAGGCGAGAGAAACAGTTTTTACATCATATTTGGCCGTTTCACAGTCTGAAACGAACGATTTGTAAGAACATCTCGGATACATATTCTGCGTGATGTATCGATGGAAATCGATTGATTAGGGCATAGAATCATCAGATACACTGAATTTTAGTGAATACAAGGTTTTGGGGGCCCTCCGTGGTGCCCTCGCCGGTACAGCTAAAGTTCCGTGGAAGTTACTGTAAACCACTCAAATCGCACGTATTTCGCTTAGAAATAGCATTTTTAAGCGTTTGAAGGCGAGAGAAACAGTTTTTACATCATATTTGGCCGTTTCACAGTCTGAAACGAACGATTTGTAAGAACATCTCGGATACATATTCTGCGTGATGTATCGATGGAAATCGATTGATTAGGGCATAAAATCATCAGATACACTGAATTTTAGTGAATACAAGTTTTTGGGGGCCCTCCGTGGTGCCCTCGCCGGTACAGCTAAAGTTCCGTGGAAGTTACTGTAAACCACTCAAATCGCACGTATTTCGCTTAGAAATAGCATTTTTAAGCGTTTGAAGGCGAGAGAAACAGTTTTTACATCATATTTGGCCGTTTCACAGTCTGAAACGAACGATTTGTAAGAACATCTCGAATACATATTCTGCGTGATGTATCGATGGAAATCGATTGATCAGGGCATAGAATCATCAGATACACTGAATTTTAGTGAATACAAGGTTTTGGGGGCCCTCCGTGGTGCCCTCGCCGGTACAGCTAAAGTTCCGTGGAAGTTACTGTAAACCACTCAAATCGCACGTATTTCGCTTAGAAATAGCATTTTTAAGCGTTTGAAGGCGAGAGAAACAGTTTTTACATCATATTTGGCCGTTTCACAGTCTGAAACGAACGATTTGTAAGAACATCTCGGATACATATTCTGCGTGATGTATCGATGGAAATCGATTGATTAGGGCATAGAATCATCAGTTACACTGAATTTTAGTGAATAAAAGGTTTTGGAGGCCCTCCGTAGTGCCCTCGCCGGTATAGCTAACGTACCGTGGAAGTTACTGTAAAACACTCAAATCACATGTATTTCGCTTAGAAATAGCATTATTAAGCGTTTGAAGGCGAGAGAAACAATTTTTACATCCTATTTGGCCGTTTCACAGTCTGAAACGAACGATTTGTAAGAACATCTCGAATACATATTCTGCGTGATGTATCGATGGAAATCGATTGATCAGGGCATAGAGTCATCAGATACACTGAATTTTAGTGAATACAAGGTTTTGGGGGCCCTCCGTGGTGCCCTCGCCGGTACAGCTAAAGTTCCGTGGAAGTTACTGTAAAACACTCAAATCACATGTATTTCGCTTAGAAATAGCATTTTTAAGCGTTTGAAGGCGAGAGAAACAGTTTTTACATCATATTTGGCCGTTTCACAGTCTGAAACGAACGATTTGTAAGAACATCTCGGATACATATTCTGCGTGATGTATCGATGGAAATCGATTGATTAGGGCATAGAATCATCAGATACACTGAATTTTAGTGAATACAAGGTTTTGGGGGCCCTCCGTAGTGCCCTCGCCGGTACAGCTAACGTTCCGTGGAAGTTACTGTAAACCACTCAAATCGCACGTATTTCGCTTAGAAATAGCATTTTTAAGCGTTTGAAGGCGAGAGAAACAGTTTTTACATCATATTTGGCCGTTTCACAGTCTGAAACGAACGATTTGTAAGAACATCTCGGATACATATTCTGCGTGATGTATCGATGGAAATCGATTGATTAGGGCATAGAATCATCAGATACACTGAATTTTAGTGAATACAAGGTTTTATGGGCCCTCCGTGGTGCCCTCGCCGGTACAGCTAAAGTTCCGTTGCAGTTACTGTAAACCACTCAAATCGCACGTATTTCGCTTAGAAATAGCATTTTTAAGCGTCTGAAGGCGAGAGAAACAGTTTTTACATCATATTTGGCCGTTTCACAGTCTGAAACGAACGATTTGTAAGAACATCTCGGATACATATTCTGCGTGATGTATCGATGGAAATCGATTGATTAGGGCATAGAATCATCAGATACACTGAATTTTAGTGAATACAAGGTTTTGGGGGCCCTCCGTGGTGCCCTCGCCGGTACAGCTAAAGTTCCGTGGAAGTTACTGTAAAACACTCAAATCACATGTATTTCGCTTAGAAATAGCATTTTTAAGCGTTTGAAGGCGAGAGAAACAGTTTTTACATCATATTTGGCCGTTTCACAGTCTGAAACGAACGATTTGTAAGAACATCTCGGATACATATTCTGCGTGATGTATCGATGGAAATCGATTGATTAGGGCATAGGATCGTCAGATACACTGAATTTTAGTGAATACAAGGTTTTGGGGGCCCTCCGTGGTGCCCTCGCCGGTACAGCTAAAGTTCCGTGGAAGTTACTGTAAAACACTCAAATCACATGTATTTTGCTTAGAAATAGCATTTTTAAGCGTTTGAAGGCGAGAGAAACAGTTTTTACATCATATTTGGCCGTTTCACAGTCTGAAACGAACGATTTGTAAGAACATCTCGGATACATATTCTGCGTGATGTATCGATGGAAATCGATTGATTAGGGCATAGAATCACCAGATACACTGAATTTTAGTGAATACAAGGTTTTGGGGGCCCTCCGTGGTGCCCTCGCCGGTACAGCTAAAATTCCGTGGAAGTTACTGTAAAACACTCAAATCACATGTATTTCGCTTAGAAATAGCATTTTTAAGCGTTTGAAGGCGAGAGAAACAGTTTTTACATCATATTTGGCCGTTTCACAGTCTGAAACGAACGATTTGTAAGAACATCTCGGATACATATTCTGCGTGATGTATCGATGGAAATCGATTGATTAGGGCATAGAATCATCAGATACACTGAATTTTAGTGAATACAAGGTTTTGGGGGCCCTCCGTGGTGCCCTCGCCGGTACAGCTAAAATTCCGTGGAAGTTACTGTAAAACACTCAAATCACATGTATTTCGCTTAGAAATAGCATTTTTAAGCGTTTGAAGGCGAGAGAAACAGTTTTTACATCATATTTGGCCGTTTCACAGTCTAAACGAACGATTTGTAAGAACATCTCGAATACATATTCTTCGTGATGTATCGATGGAAATCGATTGATCGGGGCATAGAATCATCAGATACACTGAATTTTAGTGAATACAAGGTTTTGGGGGCCCTCCGTGGTGCCCTCGCCGGTACAGCTAAATTTCCGTGGAAGTTACTGTAAAACCCTCAAATCACATGTATTTCGCTTAGAAATAGCATTTTTAAGCGTTTTGAAGGCGAGAGAAACAGTTTTTACATCATATTTGGCCGTTTCACAGTCTGAAACGAACGATTTGTAAGAACATCTCGGATACATATTCTGCGTGATGTATCGATGGAAATCGATTGATTAGGGCATAGAATCATCAGATACACTGAATTTTAGTGAATGCAAGGTTTTGGGGGCCCTCCGTGGTGCCCTCGCCGGTACAGCTAAAGTTCCGTGGAAGTTACTGTAAACCACTCAAATCGCACGTATTTCGCTTAGAAATAGCATTTTTAAGCGTTTGAGGGCGAGAGAAACAGTTTTTTCATCATATTTGGCCGTTTCACAGTCTGAAACGAACGATTTGTAAGAACATCTCGGATACATATTCTGCGTGATGTATCGATGGAAATCGATTGATTAGGGCATAGAATCATCAGATACACTGAATTTTAGTGAATACAAGGTTTTGGGGGCCCTCCGTAGTGCCCTCGCCGGTACAGCTAACGTTCCGTGGAAGTTACTGTAAAACACTCAAATCACATGTATTTCGCTTAGAAATAGCATTATTAAGCGTTTGAAGGCGAGAGAAACAGTTTTTACATCCTATTTGGCCGTTTCACAGTCTGAAACGAACGATTTGTAAGAACATCTCGAATACATATTCTGCGTGATGTATCGATGGAAATCGATTGATCAGGGCATAGAATCATCAGATACACTGAATTTTAGTGAATACAAGGTTTTGGGGGCCCTCCGTGGTGCCCTCGCCGGTACAGCTAAAGTTTCGTGGAAGTTACTGTAAAACACTCAAATCACATGTATTTCGCTTAGAAATAGCATTTTTAAGCGTTTTGAAGGCGAGAGAAACAGTTTTTACATCATATTTGGCCGTTTCACAGTCTGAAACGAACGATTTGTAAGAACATCTCGGATACATATTCTGCGTGATGTATCGATGGAAATCGATTGATTAGGGCATAGAATCATCAGATACACTGAATTTTAGTGAATGCAAGGTTTTGGGGGCCCTCCGTGGTGCCCTCGCCGGTACAGCTAAAGTTCCGTGGAAGTTACTGTAAACCACTCAAATCGCACGTATTTCGCTTAGAAATAGCATTTTTAAGCGTTTGAGGGCGAGAGAAACAGTTTTTACATCATATTTGGCCGTTTCACAGTCTGAAACGAACGATTTGTAAGAACATCTCGGATACATATTCTGCGTGATGTATCGATGGAAATCGATTGATTAGGGCATAGAATCATCAGATTCACTGAATTTTAGTGAATACAAGGTTTTGGGGGCCCTCCGTAGTGCCCTCGCCGGTACAGCTAACGTTCCGTGGAAGTTACTGTAAAACACTCAAATCACATGTATTTCGCTTAGAAATAGCATTATTAAGCGTTTGAAGGCGAGAGAAACAGTTTTTACATCCTATTTGGCCGTTTCACAGTCTGAAACGAACGATTTGTAAGAACATCTCGAATACATATTCTGCGTGATGTATCGATGGAAATCGATTGATCAGGGCATAGAATCATCAGATACACTGAATTTTAGTGAATACAAGGTTTTGGGGGCCCTCCGTGGTGCCCTCGCCGGTACAGCTAAAGTTCCGTGGAAGTTACTGTAAAACACTCAAATCACATGTATTTCGCTTAGAAATAGCATTTTTAAGCGTTTGAAGGCGAGAGAAACAGTTTTTACATCATATTTGGCCGTTTCACAGTCTGTAACGAACGATTTGTAAGAACATCTCGGATACATATTCTGCGTGATTTATCGATGGAAATCGATTGATTAGGGCATAGAATCATCAGATACTCTGAATTTTAGTGAATACAAGGTTTTGGGGGCCCTCCGTGGTGCCCTCGCCGGTACAGCTAAAGTTCCGTGGAAGTTACTGTAAAACACTCAAATCACATGTATTTCGCTTAGAAATAGCATTTTTAAGCGTTTGAAGGCGAGAGAAACAGTTTTTACATCATATTTGGCCGTTTCACAGACTGAAACGAACGATTTGTAAGAACATCTCGAATACATATTCTGCGTGATGTATCGATGGAAATCGATTGATTAGGGCATAGAATCATCAGATACACTGAATTTTAGTGAATACAAGGTTTTGGGGGCCCTCCGTGGTGCCCTCGCCGGTACAGCTAAAGTTCCGTGGAAGTTACTGTAAAACACTCAAATCACATGTATTTCGCTTAGAAATAGCATTTTTAAGCGTTTGAAGGCGAGAGAAACAGTTTTTACATCATATTTGGCCGTTTCACAGTCTGTAACGAACGATTTGTAAGAACATCTCGGATACATATTCTGCGTGATTTATCGATGGAAATCGATTGATTAGGGCATAGAATCATCAGATACTCTGAATTTTAGTGAATACAAGGTTTTGGGGGCCCTCCGTGGTGCCCTCGCCGGTACAGCTAAAGTTCCGTGGAAGTTACTGTAAAACACTCAAATCACATGTATTTCGCTTAGAAATAGCATTTTTAAGCGTTTTGAAGGCGAGAGAAACAGTTTTTACATCATATTTGGCCGTTTCACAGTCTGAAAACGAACGATTTGTAAGAACATCTCGGATACATATTCTGCGTGATGTATCGATGGAAATCGATTGATTAGGGCATAGAAACATCAGATACACTGAATTTTAGTGAATGCAAGGTTTTGGGGGCCCTCCGTGGTTCCCTCGCCGGTACAGCTAAAGTTCCGTGGAAGTTACTGTAAACCACTCAAATCGCACGTATTTCGCTTAGAAATAGCATTTTTAAGCGTTTGAGGGCGAGAGAAACAGTTTTTACATCATATTTGGCCGTTTCACAGTCTGAAACGAACGATTTATAAGAACATCTCGGATACATATTCTGCGTGATGTATCGATGGAAATCGATTGATTAGGGCATAGAATCATCAGATACACTGAATTTTAGTGAATACAAGGTTTTGGGGGCCCTCCGTGGTGCCCTCGCCGGTACAGCTAAAGTTCCGTGGAAGTTACTGTAAAACACTCAAATCACATGTATTTTCGCTTAGAAATAGCATTTTTAAGCGTTTGAAGGCGAGAGAAACAGTTTTTACATCCTATTTGGCCGTTTCACAGTCTGAAACGAACGATTTGTAAGAACATCTCGAATACATATTCTGCGTGATGTATCGATGGAAATCGATTGATCAGGGCATAGAATCATCAGATACACTGAATTTTAGTGAATACAAGGTTTTGGGGGCCCTCCGTGGTGCCCTCGCCGGTACAGCTAAAGTTCCGTGGAAGTTACTGTAAAACACTCAAATCACATGTATTTCGCTTAGAAATAGCATTTTTAAGCGTTTTGAAGGCGAGAGAAACAGTTTTTACATCATATTTGGCCGTTTCACAGTCTGAAACGAACGATTTGTAAGAACATCTCGGATACATATTCTGCGTGATGTATCGATGGAAATCGATTGATTAGGGGCATAGAATCATCAGATACACTGAATTTTAGTGAATGCAAGGTTTTGGGGGCCCTCCGTGGTGCCCTCGCCGGTACAGCTAAAGTTCCGTGGAAGTTACTGTAAACCACTCAAATCGCACGTATTTCGCTTAGAAATAGCATTTTTAAGCGTTTGAGGGCGAGAGAAACAGTTTTTACATCATATTTGGCCGTTTCACAGTCTGAAACGAACGATTTGTAAGAACATCTCGGATACATATTCTGCGTGATGTATCGATGGAAATCGATTGATTAGGGCATAGGATCATCAGATACACTGAATTTTAGTGAATACAAGGTTTTTGGGGGCCCTCCGTAGGGCCCTCGCCGGTACAGCTAACGTTCCGTGGAAGTTACTGTAAAACACTCAAATCACATGTATTTCGCTTAGAAATAGCATTATTAAGCGTTTGAAGGCGAGAGAAACAGTTTTTACATCCTATTTGGCCGTTTCACTGTCTGAAACGAACGATTTGTAAGAACATCTCGAATACATATTCTGCGTGATGTATCGATGGAAATCGATTGATCAGGGCATAGAATCATCAGATACACTGAATTATAGTGAATACAAGGTTTTGGGGGCCCTCCGTGGTGCCCTCGCCGGTACAGCTAAAGTTCCGTGGAAGTTACTGTAAAACACTCAAATCACATGTATTTCGCTTAGAAATAGCATTTTTAAGCGTTTGAAGGCGAGAGAAACAGTTTTTACATCATATTTGGCCGTTTCACAGTCTGTAACGAACGATTTGTAAGAACATCTCGGATACATATTCTGCGTGATTTATCGATGGAAATCGATTGATTAGGGCATAGAATCATCAGATACTCTGAATTTTAGTGAATACAAGGTTTTGGGGGCCCTCCGTGGTGCCCCTCGCCGGTACAGCTAAAGTTCCGTGGAAGTTACTGTAAAACACTCAAATCACATGTATTTCGCTTAGAAATAGCATTTTTAAGCGTTTGAAAGCGAGAGAAACAGTTTTTACATCATATTTGGCCGTTTCACAGACTGAAACGAACGATTTGTAAGAACATCTCGAATACATATTCTGCGTGATGTATCGATGGAAATCGATTCATTAGGGCATAGAATCATCAGATACACTGAATTTTAGTGAATACAAGGTTTTGGGGGCCCTCCGTGGTGCCCTCGCCGGTACAGCTAAAGTTCCGTGGAAGTTACTGTAAACCACTCAAATCGCACGTATTTCGCTTAGAAATAGCATTTTTAAGCGTCTGAAGGCGAGAGAAAACAGTTTTTACATCATATTTGGCCGTTTCACAGTCTGAAACGGACGATTTGTAAGAACATCTCGGATACATATTCTGCGTGATGTATCGATGGAAATCGATTGATTAGGGCATAGAATCATCAGATACACTGAATTTTAGTGAATACAAGGTTTTGGGGGCCCTCCGTGGTGCCCTCGCCGGTACAGCTAAAGTTCCGTGGAAGTTACTGTAAAACACTCAAATCACATGTATTTCGCTTAGAAATAGCATTTTTAAGCGTTTGAAGGCGAGAGAAACAGTTTTTACATCATATTTGGCCGTTTCACAGTCTGAAACGAACGATTTGTAAGAACATCTCGGATACATATTCTGCGTGATGTATCGATGGAAATCAATTGATTAGGGCATAGAATCATCAGATACACTGAATTTTAGTGAATACAAGGTTTTGGGGGCCCTCCGTAGTGCCCTCGCCTGTACAGCTAACGTTCCGTGGAAGTTACTGTAAACCACTCAAATCACATGTATTTCGCTTAGAAATAGCATTATTAAGCGTTTGAAGGCGAGAGAAACAGTTTTTACATCCTATTTGGCCGTTTCACAGTCTGAAACGAACGATTTGTAAGAACATCTCGAATACATATTCTGCGTGATGTATCGATGGAAATCGATTGATCAGGGCATAGAATCATCAGATACACTGAATTTTAGTGAATACAAGGTTTTGGGGGCCCTCCGTGGTGCCCTCGCCGGTACAGCTAAAGTTCCGTGGAAGTTACTGTACACCACTCAAATCGCACGTATTTCGCTTAGAAATAGCATTTTTAAGCGTCTGAAGGCGAAAGAAGCAGTTTTTACATCATATTTGGCCGTTTCACAGTCTGAAACGGACGATTTGTAAGAACATCTCGGATACATATTCTCCGTGATGTATCAATGGAAATCGATTGATTAGGGCATAGAATCATCAGATACACTGAATTTTAGTGAATACAAGGTTTTGGGGGCCCTCCGTGGTGCCCTCGCCGGTACAGCTAAAGTTCCGTGGAAGTTACTGTAAAACACTCAAATCACATGTATTTCGCTTAGAAATAGCATTTTTAAGCGTTTGAAAGCGAGAGAAACAGTTTTTACATCATATTTGTCCGTTTCACTGTCTGAAACGAACGATTTGTAAGAACATCTCGAATACATATTCTGCGTGATGTATCGGTGGAAATCGATTGATTAGGGCATAGAATCATCAGATACACTGAATTTTAGTGAATACAAGGTTTTAGGGGCCCTCCGTGGTGCCCCCGCCGGTACAGCTAAAGTTCCGTGGAAGTTACTGTAAACCACTCAAATCGCACGTATTTCGCTTAGAAATAGCATTTTTAAGCGTCTGAAGGCGAGAGAAACAGTTTTTACATCATATTTGGCCGTTTCACAGTCTGAAACGGACGATTTGTAAGAACATCTCGGATACATATTCTGCGTGATGTATCGATGGAAATCGATTGATTAGGGCATAGAATCATCAGATACACTGAATTTTTGTGAATACAAGGTTTTGGGAGCCCTCCGTGGTGCCCTCGCCGGTACAGCTAAAGTTCCGTGGAAGTTACTGTAAACCACTCAAATCGCATGTATTTCGCTTAGAAATAGCATTTTTAAGCGTCTGAAGGCGAGAGAAACAGTTTTTACATCATATTTGGCCGTTTCCCAGTCTGAAACGGACGATTTGTAAGAACATCTCGGATACATATTCTGCGTGATGTATCGATGGAAATCGATTGATTAGGGCATAGAATCATCAGATACACTGAATTTTAGTGAATACAAGGTTTTGGGGGCCCTCCGTGGTGCCCTCGCCGGTACAGCTAAAGTTCCGTGGAAGTTACTGTAAAGCACTCAAATCACGTGTATTTCGCTTAGAAATAGCATTTTTAAGCGTTAGAAGGCGAGAGAAACAGTTTTTACATCATATTTGGCCGTTTCACAGTCTGAAACGAACGATTTGTAAGAACATCTCGGATACATATTCTGCGTGATGTATCGATGGAAATCGATTGATTAGGGCATAGAATCATCAGATACACTGAATTTTAGTGAATACAAGGTTTTGGGGGCCCTCCGTAGTGCCCTCGCCGGTACAGCTAACGTTCCGTGGAAGTTACTGTAAAACACTCAAATCACATGTATTTCGCTTAGTAATAGCATTATTAAGCGTTTGAAGGCGAGAGAAACAGTTTTTACATCTTATTTGGCCGTTTCACAGTCTGAAACGAACGATTTGTAAGAACATCTCGGATACATATTCTGCGTGATGTATCGATGGAAATCGATTGATTAGGGCAGAGAATCATCAGATACACTGAATTTTAGTGAATACAAGGTTTTGGGGGCCCTCCGTGGTGCCCTCGCCGATACAGCTAAAGTTCCGTGGAAGTTACTGTAAAACACTCAAATCATATGTATTTCGCTTAGAAATAGCATTTTTAAGCGTTTGAAGGCGAGAGAAACAGTTTTTACATCATATTTGGCCGTTTCACAGTCTGAAACGAACGATTTGTAAGAACACCTCGGATACATATTCTGCGTGATGTATCGATGGAATTCGATTGACTAGGGCATAGAATCATCAGATACACTGAATTTTAGTGAATACAAGGTTTTGGGGGCCCTCCGTGGTGCCCTCGCCGGTACAGCTAAAGTTCCGTGGAGGTTACTGTAAAACACTGAAATCACATGTATTTCGCTTAGAAATAGCATTTTTAAGCGTTTGAAGGCGAGAGAAACAGTTTTTACACCATATTTGGCCCTTTCACAGTCTGAAACGAACGATTTGTAAGAACATCTCGGATACATATTCTGCGTGATGTATCGATGGAAATCGATTGATTAGGGCATAGAATCATCAGATACACTGAATTTTAGTGAATACAAGGTTTTGGGGGCCCTCCGTGGTGCCCTCGCCGGTACAGCTAAAGTTCCGTAGAAGTTACTGTAAAGCACCCAAATCACATGTATTTCGCTTAGAAATAGCATTTTTAAGCGTTTGAAGGCGAGAGAAACAGTTTTTACACCATATTTGGCCCTTTCACAGTCTGAAACGAACGATTTGTAAGAACATCTCGGATACATATTCTGCGTGATGTATCGATGGAAATCGATTGATTAGGGCATAGAATCATCAGATACACTGAATTTTAGTGAATACAAGGTTTTGGGGGCCCTCCGTGGTGCCCTCGCCGGTACAGCTAAAGTTCCGTGGAAGTTACTGTAAACCATTCAATTCGCACGTATTTCGCTTAGAAATAGCATTTTTAAGCGTTTGAAGGCGAGAGAAACAGTTTTTACATCCTATTTGGCCGTTTCACAGTCTGAAACGAACGATTTGTAAGAACATCTCGGATACATATTCTGCGTGATGTATCGATGGAAATCGATTGATTAGGGCAGAGAATCTTTAGACACACTGAATTTTAGTGAATACAAGGTTTTGGGGGCCCTCCGTGGTGCCCTCGCCGGTACAGCTAAAGTTCCGTGGAAGTTACTGTTAAACACTCAAATCACATGTATATCGCTTAGAAATAGCATTTTTAAGCGTTTGAAGGCGAGAGAAACCGTTTTTACATCATATTTGGCCGTTTCACAGTCTGAAACTAACGATTTGTAAGAACATCTCGGATACATATTCTGCGTGATGTATCGATGGAAATCGATTGATTAGGGCATAGAATCATCAGATACACTGAATTTTAGTGAATACAAGGTTTTGGGGGCCCTCCGTGGTGCCCTCGCCGGTACAGCTAAAGTTCCGTGGAAGTTACTGTAAAACACTCAAATCACATGTATTTCGCTTAGAAATAGCATTTTTAAGCGTTTGAAGGCGAGAGAAACAGTTTTTACATCATATTTGGCCGTTTCACAGTCTGAAACGAACGATTTGTAAGAACATCTCGGATACATATTCTGCGTGATGTATCGATGGAAATCGATTGATCAGGGCATAGAATCATCAGATACACTGAATTTTAGTGAATACAAGGTTTTGGGGGCCCTCCGTGGTGCCCTCGCCGGTACAGCTAAAGTTCCGTGGAAGTTACTGTACACCACTCAAATCGCACGTATTTCGCTTAGAAATAGCATTTTTAAGCGTCTGAAGGCGAAAGAAGCAGTTTTTACATCATATTTGGCCGTTTCACAGTCTGAAACGGATGATTTGTAAGAACATCTCGGATACATATTCTGCGTGATGTATCGATGGAAATCGATTGATTAGGGCATAGAATCATCAGATACACTGAATTTTAGTGAATACAATGTTTTGGGAGCCCTCCGTGGTGCCCTCGCCGGTACAGCTAATGTTCCGTGGAAGTTACTGTAAACCACCCAAATCACATGTATTTCGCTTAGAAATAGCATTTTTAAGCGTTTGAAGGGGAAAGAAACAGTTTTTACATCATATTTGGCCGTTTCACAGTCTGAAACGAACGATTTGTAAGAACATCTCGGATACATATTCTGCGTGATGTATCGATGGAAATCGATTGATTAGGGCATAGAATCATCAGATACACTGAATTTTAGTGAATACAAGGTTTTGGGGGCCCTCCGTAGTGCCCTCGCCGGTACAGCTAACGTTCCGTGGAAGTTACTGTAAAACACTCAAATCACATGTATTTCGCTTAGAAATAGCATTATTAAGCGTTTGAAGGCGAGAGAAACAGTTTTTACATCTTATTTGGCCGTTGCACAGTCTGAAACGAACGATTTGTAAGAACATCTCGGATACATATTCTGCGTGATGTATCGATGGAAATCGATTGATTAGGGCAGAGAATCATCAGATACACTGAATTTTAGTGAATACAAGGTTTTGGGGGCCCTCCGTGGTGCCCTCGCCGATACAGCTAAAGTTCCGTGGAAGTTACTGTAAAACACTCAAATCACATGTATTTCGCTTAGAAATAGCATTTTTAAGCGTTTGAAGGCGAGAGAAACAGTTTTTACATCATATTTGGCCGTTTCACAGTCTGAAACGAACGATTTGTAAGAACATCTCGGATACATATTCTGCGTGATGTATCGATGGAAATCGATTGACTAGGGCATAGAATCATCAGATACATTGAATTTTAGTGAATACAAGGTTTTGGGGGCCCTCCGTGGTGCCCTCGCCGGTACAGCTAAAGTTCCGTGGAGGTTACTGTAAAACACTCAAATCACATGTATTTCGCTTAGAAATAGCATTTTTAAGCGTTTGAAGGCGAGAGAAACAGTTTTTACACCATATTTGGCCCTTTCACAGTCTGAAACGAACGATTTGTAAGAACATCTCGGATACATATTCTGCGTGATGTATCGATGGAAATCGATTGATTAGGGCATAGAATCATCAGATACACTGAATTTTAGTGAATACAAGGTTTTGGGGGCCCTCCGTGGTGCCCTCGCCGGTACAGCTAAAGTTCCGTAGAAGTTACTGTAAAGCACCCAAATCACATGTATTTCGCTTAGAAATTGCATTTTTAAGCGTTTGAAGGCGAGAGAAACAGTTTTTACACCATATTTGGCCCTTTCACAGTCTGAAACGAACGATTTGTAAGAACATCTCGGATACATATTCTGCGTGATGTATCGATGGAAATCGATTGATTAGGGCATAGAATCATCAGATACACTGAATTTTAGTGAATACAAGGTTTTGGGGGCCCTCCGTGGTGCCCTCGCCGGTACAGCTAAAGTTCCGTAGAAGTTACTGTAAAGCACCCAAATCACATGTATTTCGCTTAGAAATAGCATTTTTAAGCGTTTGAAGGCGAGAGAAACAGTTTTTACATCATATTTGGCCGTTTCACAGTCTGAAACGAACGATTTGTAAGAACATCTCGGATACATATTCTGCGTGATGTATCGATGGAAATCGATTGATTAGGGCATAGAATCATCAGATACACTTAATTTTAGTGAATACAAGGTTTTGGAGGCCCTCCGTGGTGCCCTCGCCGGTACAGCTAAAGTTCCGTGGAAGTTACTGTAAACCATTCAAATCGCACGTATTTCGCTTAGAAATAGCATTTTTAAGCGTTTGAAGGCGAGAGAAACAGTTTTTACATCCTATTTGGCCGTTTCACAGTCTGAAACGAACGATTTGTAAGAACATCTCGGATACATATTCTGCGTGATGTATCGATGGAAATCGATTGATTAGGGCAGAGAATCTTTAGACACACTGAATTTTAGTGAATACAAGGTTTTGGGGGCCCTCCGTGGTGCCCTCGCCGGTACAGCTAAATTTCCGTGGAAGTTACTGTTAAACACTCAAATCACATGTATATCGCTTAGAAATAGCATTTTTAAGCGTTTGAAGGCGAGAGAAACCGTTTTTACATCATATTTGGCCGTTTCACAGTCTGAAACGAACGATTTGTAAGAACATCTCGGATACATATTCTGCGTGATGTATCGATGGAAATCGATTGATTAGGGCATAGAATCATCAGATACACTGAATTTTAGTGAATACAAGGTTTTGGGGGCCCTCCGTGGTGCCCTCGCCGGTACAGCTAAAGTTCCGTGGAAGTTACTGTAAAACACTCAAATCACATGTATTTCGCTTAGAAATAGCATTTTTAAGCGTTTGAAGGCGAGAGAAACAGTTTTTACATCATATTTGGCCGTTTCACAGTCTGAAACGAACGATTTGTAAGAACATCTCGGATACATATTCTGCGTGATGTATCGATGGAAATCGATTGATTAGGGCATAGAATCATCAGATACACTGAATTTTAGTGAATACAATGTTTTGGGAGCCCTCCGTGGTGCCCTCGCCGGTACAGCTAATGTTCCGTGGAAGTTACTGTAAACCACTCAAATCGCACGTATTTCGCTTAGAAATAGCATTTTTAAGCGTCTGAAGGCGAGAGAAACAGTTTTTACATCATATTTGGCCGTTTCACAGTCTGAAACGGATGATTTGTAAGAACATCTCGGATACATATTCTGCGTGATGTATCGATGGAAATCGATTGATTAGGGCATAGAATCATCAGATACACTGAATTTTAGTGAATACAATGTTTTGGGAGCCCTCCGTGGTGCCCTCGCCGGTACAGCTAATGTTCCGTGGAAGTTACTGTAAACCACCCAAATCACATGTATTTCGCTTAGAAATAGCATTTTTAAGCGTTTGAAGGCGAGAGAAACAGTTTTTACATCCTATTTGGCCGTTTCACAGTCTGAAACGAACGATTTGTAAGAACATCTCGGATACATATTCTGCGTGATGTATCGATGGAAATCGATTGATTAGGGCATAGAATCATCAGATACACTGAATTTTAGTGAATACAAGGTTTTGGGGGCCCTCCGTGGTGCCCTCGCCGGTACAGCTAAAGTTCCGTGGAAGTTACTGTATAACACTCAAATCACATGTACTTCGCTTAGAAATAGCATTTTTAAGCGTTTGAAGGCGAGAGAAATAGTTTTTACATCATATTTGGCCGTTTCACGGTCTGAAACGAACGATTTGTAAGAACATCTCGGATACATATTCTGCGTGATGTATCGATGGAAATCGATTGATTAGGGCATAGAATCATCAGATACACTGAATTTTAGTGAATACAAGGTTTTGGGGGCCCTCCGTGGTGCCCTCGCCGGTACAGCTAAAGTTCCGTGGAAGTTACAGTAAACCACTCAAATCGCACGTATTTCGCTTAGAAATAGCATTTTTAAGCGTCTGAAGGCGAAAGAAACAGTTTTTACATCATATTTGGCCGTTTCACAGTCTGAAACGAACGATTTGTATGAACATCTCGGATACATATTCTGCGTGATGTATCGATGGAAATCGATTGATTAAGGCATAGAATCATCAGATATACTGAATTTTAGTGAATACAAGGTTTTGGGGGCCCTCCGTGGTGCCCTCGCCGGTACAGCTAAAGTTCCGTGGAAGTTACTGTAAAACACTGAAATCACATGTATTTCGCTTAGAAATAGCATTTTTAAGCGTTTGAAGGCGAGAGAAACAGTTTTTACATCATATTTGGCCGTTTCACAGTCTGAAACGAACGATTTGTAAGAACATCTCGGATACATATTCTGCGTGATGTATCGATGGAAATCGATTGATTAGGGCATAGAATCATCAGATACACTGAATTTTAGTGAATACAAGGTTTTGGGGGCCCTCCGTAGTGCCCTCGCCGGTACAGCTAACGTTCCGTGGAAGTTACTGTAAAACACTCAAATCACATGTATTTCGCTTAGAAATAGCATTATTAAGCGTTTGAAGGCGAGAGAAACAGTTTTTACATCCTATTTGGCCGTTTCACAGTCTGAAACGAACGATTTGTAAGAACATCTCGGATACATATTCTGCGTGATGTATCGATGGAAATCGATTGATTAGGGCATAGAATCATCAGATACACTGAATTTTAGTGAATACAAGGTTTTGGGGGCCCTCCGTGATGCCCTCGCCGGTACAGCTAAAGTTCCGTGGAAGTTACTGTATAACACTCAAATCACATGTACTTCGCTTAGAAATAGCATTTTTAAGCGTTTGAAGGCGAGAGAAATAGTTTTTACATCATATTTGGCCGTTTCACGGTCTGAAACGAACGATTTGTAAGAACATCTCGGATACATATTCTGCGTGATGTATCGATGGAAATCGATTGATTAGGGCATAGAATCATCAGATACACTGAATTTTAGTGAATACAAGGTTTTGGGGGCCCTCCGTAGTGCCCTCGCCGGTACAGCTAACGTTCCGTGGAAGTTACTGTAAAACACTCAAATCACATGTATTTCGCTTAGAAATAGCATTTTTTAGCGTCTGAAGGCGAAAGAAACAGTTTTTACATCATATTTGGCCGTTTCACAGTCTGAAACGAACGATTTGTATGAACATCTCGGATACATATTCTGCGTGATGTATCGATGGAAATCGATTGATTAGGGCATAGAATCATCAGATACACTGAATTTTAGTGAATACAAGGTTTTGGGGGCCCTCCGTGGTGCCCTCGCCGGAACAGCTAAAGTTCCGTGGAAGTTACTGTAAAGCACCCAAATCACATGTATTTCGCTTAGAAATAGCATTTTTAAGCGTTTGAAGGCGAGAGAAACAGTTTTTACATCATATTTGGCCGTTTCACAGTCTGAAACGAACGATTTGTAAGAACATCTCGGATACATATTCTGCGTGATGTATCGATGGAAATCGATTGATTAGGGCATAGAATCATCAGATACACTGAATTTTAGTGAATACAAGGTTTTGGGGGCCCTCCGTAGTGCCCTCGCCGGTACAGCTAACGTTCCGTGGAAGTTACTGTAAAACACTCAAATCACATGTATTTCGCTTAGAAATAGCATTATTAAGCGTTTGAAGGCGAGAGAAACAGTTTTTACATCCTATTTGGCCGTTTCACAGTCTGAAACGAACGATTTGTAAGAACATCTCGGATACATATTCTGCGTGATGTATCGATGGAAATCGATTGATTAGGGCAGAGAATCATCAGATACACTGAATTTTAGTGAATACAAGGTTTTGGGGGCCCTCCGTGGTGCCCTCGCCGGTACAGCTAAAGTTCCGTGGAAGTTACTGTAAAACACTCAAATCACATGTATTTCGCTTAGAAATAGCATTTTTAAGCGTTTGAAGGCGAGAGAAACAGTTTTTACATCATATTTGGCCGTTTCACAGTCTGAAACGAACGATTTGTAAGAACATCTCGGATACATATTCTGCGTGATGTATCGATGGAAATCGATTGATTAGGGCATAGAATCATCAGATACACTGAATTTTAGTGAATACAAGGTTTTGGGGGCCCTCCGTGGTGCCCTCGCCGGTACAGCTAAAGTTCCGTGGAAGTTACTGTAAAACACTGAAATCACATGTATTTCGCTTAGAAATAGCATTTTTAAGCGTTTGAAGGCGAGAGAAACAGTTTTTACATCATATTTGGCCGTTTCACAGTCTGAAACGAACGATTTGTAAGAACATCTCGGATACATATTCTGCGTGATGTATCGATGGAAATCGATTGATTAGGGCATAGAATCATCAGATACACTGAATTTTAGTGAATACAAGGTTTTGGGGGCCCTCCGTAGTGCCCTCGCCGGTACAGCTAACGTTCCGTGGAAGTTACTGTAAAACACTCAAATCACATGTATTTCGCTTAGAAATAGCATTATTAAGCGTTTGAAGGCGAGAGAAACAGTTTTTACATCCTATTTGGCCGTTTCACAGTCTGAAACGAACGATTTGTAAGAACATCTCGGATACATATTCTGCGTGATGTATCGATGGAAATCGATTGATTAGGGCATAGAATCATCAGATACACTGAATTTTAGTGAATACAAGGTTTTGGGGGCCCTCCGTGGTGCCCTCGCCGGTACAGCTAAAGTTCCGTGGAAGTTACTGTATAACACTCAAATCACATGTACTTCGCTTAGAAATAGCATTTTTAAGCGTTTGAAGGCGAGAGAAATTGTTTTTACATCATATTTGGCCGTTTCACGGTCTGAAACGAACGATTGGTAAGAACATCTCGGATACATATTCTGCGTGATGTATCGATGGAAATCGATTGATTAGGGCATAGAATCATCAGATACACTGAATTTTAGTGAATACAAGGTTTTGGGGGCCCTCCGTGGTGCCCTCGCCGGTACAGCTAAAGTTCCGTGGAAGTTACAGTAAACCACTCAAATCGCACGTATTTCGCTTAGAAATAGCATTTTTAAGCGTCTGAAGGCGAAAGAAACAGTTTTTACATCATATTTGGCCGTTTCACAGTCTGAAACGAACGATTTGTATGAACATCTCGGATACATATTCTGCGTGATGTATCGATGGAAATCGATTGATTAGGGCATAGAATCATCAGATACACTGAATTTTAGTGAATACAAGGTTTTGGGGGCCCTCCGTAGTGCCCTTGCCGGTACAGCTAACGTTCCGTGGAAGTTACTGTAAACCACTCAAATCGCACGTATTTCGCTTAGAAATAGCATTATTAAGCGTTTGAAGGCGAGAGAAACAGGTTTTACTTCCTATTTGGCCGTTTCACAGTCTGAAACGAACGATTTGTAAGAACATCTCGAATACATATTCTGCGTGATGTATCGATGGAAATCGATTGATCAGGGCATAGAATCATCAGATACACTGAATTTTAGTGAATACAAGGTTTTGGGGGCCCTCCGTGGTGCCCTCGCCGGTACAGCTAAAGTTCCGTGGAAGTTACTGTAAAACACTCAAATCACATGTATTTCGCTTAGAAATAGCATTTTTAAGCGTTTGAACGCGAGAGAAACAGTTTTTACATCATATTTGGCCGTTTCACAGTCTGAAACGAACGATTTGTAAAAACATCTCGGATACATATTCTGCGTGATGTATCGATGGAAATCGATTGATTAGGGCATAGAATCATCAGATACACTGAATTTTAGTGAATACAAGGTTTTGGGGGCCCTCCGTGGTGCCCTCGCCGGTACAGCTAACGTTCCGTGGAAGTTACTGTAAAACACTCAAATCACATGTATTTCGCTTAGAAATAGCATTATTAAGCGTTTGAAGGCGAGAGAAACAGTTTTTATATCCTATTTGGCCGTTTCACAGTCTGAAACGAACGATTTGTAAGATCATCTCGGATACATATTCTGCGTGATGTATCGATGGAAATCGATTGATTAGGGCATAGAATCATCAGATACACTGAATTTTAGTGAATACAAGGTTTTGGGGGCCCTCGGTGGTGCCCTCGCCGGTACAGCTAAAGTTCCGTGGAAGTTACTGTAAAACACTCAAATCACATGTATTTCGCTTAGAAATATCATTTTTAAGCGTTTGAAGGCGAGAGAAACAGTTTTTACATCATATTTGGCCGTTTCACAGTCTGAAACGAACGATTTGTAAGAACATCTCGGATACATATTCTGCGTGATGTATCGATGGAAATCGATTGATTAGGGCATAGAATCATCAGATACACTGAATTTTAGGGAATACAAGATTTTGGGGGCCCTCCGTATTGCCCTCGCCGGTACAGCTAACGTTCCGTGGAAGTTACTGTAAAACACTCAAATCACATGTATTTCGCTTAGAAATAGCATTATTAAGCGTTTGAAGGCGAGAGAAACAGTTTTTACATCCTATTTGGCCGTTTCACAGTCTGAAACGAACGATTTGTAAGAACATCTCGAATACATATTCTGCGTGATGTATCGATGGAAATCGATTGATTAGGGCAGAGAATCATCATATACACTGAATTTTAGTGAATACAAGGTTTTGGGGGCCCTCCGTGGTGCCCTCGTCGGTACAGCTAAAGTTCCGTGGAAGTTACTGTAAAACACTCAAATCACATGTATTTCGCTTAGAAATAGCATTTTTAAGCGTTTGAAGGCGAGAGAAACAGTTTTTACATCATATTTGGCCGTTTCACAGTCTGAAACGGACGATTTGTAAGAACATCTCGGTTACATATTCTGCGTGATGTATCGATGGAAATCGATTGATTAGGGCATAGAATCATCAGATACACTGAATTTTAGTGAATACAAGGTTTTGGGGACCCTCCGTGGTGCCCTCGCCGGTACAGCTAAAGTTCCGTGGAAGTTACTGTAAAACACTCAAATCACATGTATTTCGCTTAGAAATAGCATTTTTAAGCGTTTGAAGGCGAGAGAAACAGTTTTTACATCATATTTGGCCGTTTCACAGTCTGAAACGAAAGATTTGTAAGAACATCTCGGATACATATTCTGCGTGATGTATCGATGGAAATCGATTGATTAGGGCATAGAATTATCAGATACACTGAATTTTAGTGAATACAAGGTTTTGGGGGCCCTCCGTGGTGCCCTCGCCGGTACAGCTAAAGTTCCGTGGAAGTTACTGTATAACACTCAAATCACATGTATTTCGCTTAGAAATAGCATTTTTAAGCGTTTGAAGGCGAGAGAAACAGTTTTTACATCATATTTGGCCGTTTCACAGTCTGAAACGAACGATTTGTAAGAACATCTCGGATACATATTCTGCGTGATGTATCGATGGAAATCGATTGATTAGGGCATAGAATCATCAGATACACTGAATTTTAGTGAATACAAGGTTTTGGGGGCCCTCCGTGGTGCCCTCGCCGGTACAGCTAAAGTTCCGTGGAAGTTACTGTAAACCACTCAAATCGCACGTATTTCGCTTAGAAATAGCATTTTTAAGCGTCTGAAGGCGAGAGAAACAGTTTTTACATCATATTTGGCCGTTTCACAGTCTGAAACGAACGATTTGTAAGAACATCTCGGATACATATTCTGCGTGATGTATCGATGGAAATCGATTGATTAGGGCATAGAATCATCAGATACACTGAATTTTAGTGAATACAATGTTTTGGGGGCCTTCCGTGGTGCCCTCGCCGGTACAGCTAAAGTTCCGTGGAAGTTACTGTAAAACACTCAAAACTCATGTATTTCGCTTAGAAATAGCATTTTTAAGCGTTTGAAGGCGAGAGAAACAGTTTTTACATCATATTTGGCCGTTTCACAGTCTGAAACGAACGATTTGAAAGAACATCTCGGATACATATTCTGCGTGATGTATCGATGGAAATCGATTGATTAGGGCATAGAATCATCAGATACACTGAATTTTAGTGAATACAAGGTTTTGGGGGCCCTCCGTGGTGCCCTCGCCGGTACAGCTAAAGTTCCGTGGAAGTTACTGTAAACCACTCAAATCGCACGTATTTCGCTTAGAAATAGCATTTTTAAGCGTCTGAAGGCGAGAGAAACAGTTTTTACATCATATTTGGCCGTTTCACAGTCTGAAACGAACGATTTGTAAGAACATCTCGGATACATATTCTGCGTGATGTATCGATGGAAATCGATTGATTAGGGCATAGAATCATCAGATACACTGAATTTTAGTGAATACAAGGTTTTGGGGGCCCTCCGTGGTGCCCTCGCCGGTACAGCTAAAGTTCCGTGGAAGTTACTGTAAAACACTCAAATCACATGTATTTCGCTTAGAAATAGCATTTTTAAGCGTTTGAAGGCGAGAGAAACAGTTTTTACATCATATTTGGCCGTTTCACAGTCTGAAACGAACGATTTGTAAGAACATCTCGGATACATATTCTGCGTGATGTATCGATGGAAATCGATTGATTAGGGCATAGAATCATCAGATACACTGAATTTTAGTGAATACAAGGTTTTGGGGACCCTCCGTGGTGCCCTCGCCGGTACAGCTAAAGTTCCGTGGAAGTTACTGTAAAACACTCAAATCACATGTATTTCGCTTAGAAATAGCATTTTTAAGCGTTTGAAGGCGAGAGAAACAGTTTTTACATCATATTTGGCCGTTTCACAGTCTGAAACGAAAGATTTGTAAGAACATCTCGGATACATATTCTGCGTGATGTATCGATGGAAATCGATTGATTAGGGCATAGAATCATCAGATACACTGAATTTTAGTGAATACAAGGTTTTGGGGGCCCTCCGTGGTGCCCTCGCCGGTACAGCAAAAGTTCCGTGGAAGTTACTGTAAAACACAAATCACATGTATTTCGCTTAGAAATAGCATTTTTAAGCGTTTGAAGGCGAGAGAAACAGTTTTTACATCATATTTGGCCGTTTCACAGTCTGAAACGAACGATTTGTAAGAACATCTCGGATACATATTCTGCGTGATGTATCGATGGAAATCGATTGATTAGGGCATAGAATCATCAGATACACTGAATTTTAGTGAATACAAGGTTTTGGGGGCCCTCCGTGGTGCCCTCGCCGGTACAGCTAAAGTTCCGTGGAAGTTACTGTAAACCACTCAAATCGCACGTATTTCGCTTAGAAATAGCATTTTTAAGCGTCTGAAGGCGAGAGAAACAGTTTTTACATCATATTTGGCCGTTTCACAGTCTGAAACGAACGATTTGTAAGAGCATCTCGGATACATATTCTGCGTGATGTATCGATGGAAATCGATTGATTAGGGCATAGAATCATCAGATACACTGAATTTTAGTGAATACAAGGTTTTGGGGGCCTTCCGTGGTGACCTCGCCGGTACAGCTAAAGTTCCGTGGAAGTTACTGTAAAACACTCAAAACTCATGTATTTCGCTTAGAAATAGCATTTTTAAGCGTTTGAAGGCGAGAGAAACAGTTTTTACATCATATTTGGCCGTTTCACAGTCTGAAACGAACGATTTGAAAGAACATCTCGGATACATATTCTGCGTGATGTATCGATGGAAATCGATTGATTAGGGCATAGAATCATCAGATACACTGAATTTTAGTGAATACAAGGTTTTGGGGGCCCTCCGTGGTGCCCTCGCCGGTACAGCTAAAGTTCCGTGGAAGTTACTGTAAACCACTCAAATCGCACGTATTTCGCTTAGAAATAGCATTTTTAAGCGTCTGAAGGCGAGAGAAACGGTTTTTACATCATATTTGGCCGTTTCACAGTCTGTAACGAACGATTTGTAAGAACATCTCGGATACATATTCTGCGTGATGTATCGATGGAAATCGATTGATTAGGGCATAGAATCATCAGATACACTGAATTTTAGTGAATACAAGGTTTTGGGGGCCCTCCGTGGTGCCCTCGCCGGTACAGCTAAAGTTCCGTGGAAGTTACTGTAAAACACTCAAATCACATGTATTTCGCTTAGTAATAACATTTTTAAGCGTCTGAAGGCGAGAGAAACAGTTTTTACATCATATTTGGCCGTTTCACAGTCTGAAACGAACGATTTGTAAGAACATCTCGGATACATATTCTGCGTGATGTATCGATGGAAATCGATTGATTAGGGCATAGAATCATCAGATACACTGAATTTTAGTGAATACAAGGTTTTGGGGGCCCTCCGTGGTGCCCTCGCCGGTACAGCTAAAGTTCCGTGGAAGTTACTGTAAACCACTCAAATCGCACGTATTTCGCTTAGAAATAGCATTTTTAAGCGTCTGAAGGCGAGAGAAACAGTTTTTACATCATATTTGGCCGTTTCACAGTCTGAAACGAACGATTTGTAAGAACATCTCGGATACATATTCTGCGTGATGTATCGATGGAAATCGATTGATTAGGGCATAGAATCAAGATACACTGAATTTTAGTGAATACAAGGTTTTGGGGGCCCTCCGTGGTGCCCTCGCCGGTACAGCTAAAGTTCCGTGGAAGTTACTGTAAACCACTCAAATCGCACGTATTTGGCTTAGAAATAGCATTTTTAAGCGTCTGAAGGCGAGAGAAACAGTTTTTACATCATATTTGGCCGTTTCACAGTCTGAAACGAACGATTTGTAAGAACATCTCGGATACATATTCTGCGTGATGTATCGATGGAAATCGATTGATTAGGGCATAGAATCATCAGATACACTGAATTTTAGTGAATACAAGGTTTTGGGGGCCCTCCGTGGTGCCCTCGCCGGTACAGCTAAAGTTCCGTGGAAGTTCCTGTAAAACACTCAAATCACATGTATTTCGCTTAGAAATAGCATTTTTAAGCGTTTGAAGGCGAGAGAAACAGTTTTTACATCATATTTGGCCGTTTCACAGTCTGAAACGAACGATTTGTAAGAACATCTCGGATACATATTCTGCGTGTTGTATCGATGGAAATCGATTGATTAGGGCATAGAATCATCAGATACACTGAATTTTAGTGAATACAAGGTTTTGGGGGCCCTCCGTGGTGCTCTCGCCGGTACAGCTAAAGTTCCGTGGCAGTTACTGTAAACCACTCAAATCGCACGTATTTCGCTTAGAAATAGCATTTTTAAGCGTCTGAAGGCGAGAGAAACAGTTTTTGCATCATATTTGGCCGTTTCACAGTCTGAAACCAACGATTTGTAAGAACATCTCGGATACATATTCTGCGTGATGTATCGATGGAAATCGATTGATTAGGGCACAGAATCATCAGATACATTGAATTTTAGTGAATACAAGGTTTTGGGGGCCCTCCGTGGTGCCCTCGCCGGTACAGCTAAAGTTCCGTGGAAGTTACTGTAAAACACTCAAATCACATGTATTTCGCTTAGAAATAGCATTTTTAAGCGTTTGAAGGCGAGAGAAACAGTTTTTACATCATATTTGGCCGTTTCACAGTCTGAAACGAACGATTTGTAAGAACATCTCGGATACATATTCTGCGTGATGTATCGATGGAAATCGATTGATTAGGGCATAGAATCATCAGATACACTGAATTTTAGTGAATACAAGGTTTTGGGGGCCCTCCGTGGTGCCCTCGCCGGTACAGCTAAAGTTCCGTGGAAGTTACTGTAAAACACTCAAATCGCACGTATTTCGCTTAGAAATAGCATTTTTAAGCGTCTGAAGGCGAGAGAAACAGTTTTTACATCATATTTGGCCGTTTCACAGTCTGAAACGAACGATTTGTAAGAACATCTCGGATACATATTCTGCGTGATGTATCAATGGAAATCGATTGATTAGCGCATAGAATCATCAGATACACTGAATTTTAGTGAATACAAGGTTTTGGGGGCCCTCCGTGGTGCCCTCGCCGGTACAGCTAAAGTTCCGTGGAAGTTACTGTAAAACACTCAAATCACATGTATTTCGCTTAGAAATAGCATTTTTAAGCGTTTGAAGGCGAGAGAAACAGTTTTTACATCATATTTGGCCGTTTCACAGTCTGAAACGAACGATTTGTAAGAACATCTCGGATACATATTCTGCGTGATTTATCGATGGAAATCGATTGATTAGGGCATAGAATCATCAGATACACTGAATTTTAGTGAATACAAGGTTTTGGGGGCCCTCCGTAGTGCCCTCGCTGGTACAGCTAACGTTCCGTGGAAGTTACTGTAAACACTCAAATCGCACGTATTTCGCTTAGAAATAGCATTTTTAAGCGTTTGAAGGCGGAGAAACAGTTTTTACATCATATTTGGCCGTTTCACAGTCTGAAACGAACGATTTGTAAGAACATCTCGGATACATATTCTGCGTGATGTATCGATGGAAATCGATTGATTAGGGCATAGAATCATCAGATACACTGAATTTTAGTGAATACAAGGTTTTGGGGGCCCTCCGTGGTGCCCTCGCCGGTACAGCTAAAGTTCCGTGGAAGTTACTGTAAAACACTCAAATCGCACGTATTTCGCTTAGAAATAGCATTTTTAAGCGTCTGAAGGCGAGAGAAACAGTTTTTTACATCATATTTGGCCGTTTCACAGTCTGAAACGAACGATTTGTAAGAACATCTCGGATACATATTCTGCGTGATGTATCAATGGAAATCGATTGATTAGCGCATAGAATCATCAGATACACTGAATTTTAGTGAATACAAGGTTTTGGGGGCCCTCCGTGGTGCCCTCGCCGGTACAGCTAAAGTTCCGTGGAAGTTACTGTAAAACACTCAAATCACATGTATTTCGCTTAGAAATAGCATTTTTAAGCGTTTGAAGGCGAGAGAAACAGTTTTTACATCATATTTGGCCGTTTCACAGTCTGAAACGAACGATTTGTAAGAACATCTCGGATACATATTCTGCGTGATTTATCGATGGAAATCGATTGATTAGGGCATAGAATCATCAGATACACTGAATTTTAGTGAATACAAGGTTTTGGGGGCCCTCCGTAGTGCCCTCGCTGGTACAGCTAACGTTCCGTGGAAGTTACTGTAAACACTCAAATCGCACGTATTTCGCTTAGAAATAGCATTTTTAAGCGTTTGAAGGCGGAGAAACAGTTTTTACATCATATTTGGCCGTTTCACAGTCTGAAACGAACGATTTGTAAGAACATCTCGGATACATATTCTGCGTGATGTATCGATGGAAATCGATTGATTAGGGCATAGAATCATCAGATACACTGAATTTTAGTGAATACAAGGTTTTGGGGGCCCTCCGTGGTGCTCTCGCCGGTACAGCTAAAGTTCCGTGGAAGTTACTGTAAACCACTCAAATCGCACGTATTTCGCTTAGAAATAGCATTTTTAAGCGTCTGAAGGCGAGAGAAACAGTTTTTACATCATATTTGGCCGTTTCACAGTCTGAAACGAACGATTTGTAAGAACATCTCGGATACATATTCTGCGTGATGTATCGATGGAAATCGATTGATTAGGGCATAGAATCATCAGATACACTGAATTTTAGTGAATTCAAGGTTTTGGGGGCCCTCCGTAGTGCCCTCGCCGGTACAGCTAACGTTCCGTGGAAGTTACTGTAAAAACACTCAAATCACATGTATTTCGCTTAGAAATAGCATTATTAAGCGTTTGAAGGCGAGAGAAACAGTTTTTACATCCTATTTGGCCGTTTCACAGTCTGAAACGAACGATTTGTAAGAACATCTCGGATACATATTCTGCGTGATGTATCGATGGAAATCGATTGATTAGGGCATAGAATCATCAGATACACTGAATTTTAGTGAATACAAGGTTATGGGGGCCCTCCGTGGTGCCCTCGCCGGTACAGCTAAAGTTCCGTGGAAGTTACTGTATAACACTCAAATCACATGTACTTCGCTTAGAAATAGCATTTTTTAAGCGTTTGAAGGCGAGAGAAATAGTTTTTACATCATATTTGGCCGTTTCACGGTCTGAAACGAACGATTTGTAAGAACATCTCGAATACATATTCTGCGTGATGTATCGATGGAAATCGATTGATCAGGGCATAGAATCATCAGATACACTGAATTTTAGTGAATACAAGGTTTTGGGGGCCCTCCGTGGTGCCCTCGCCGGTACAGCTAAAGTCCCGTGGAAGTTACAGTAAACCACTCAAATCGCACGTATTTCGCTTAGAAATAGCATTTTTAAGCGTCTGAAGGCGAAAGAAACAGTTTTTACATCATATTTGGCCGTTTCACAGTCTGAAACGAACGATTTGTATGAACATCTCGGATACATATTCTGCGTGATGTATCGATGGAAATCGATTGATTAGGGCATAGAATCATCAGATACACTGAATTTTAGTGAATACAAGGTTTTGGGGGCCCTCCGTAGTGCCCTTGCCGGTACAGCTAACGTTCCGTGGAAGTTACTGTAAACCACTCAAATCGCACGTATTTCGCTTAGAAATAGCATTATTAAGCGTTTGAAGGCGAAAGAAACAGGTTTTACTTCCTATTTGGCCGTTTCACAGTCTGAAACGAACGATTTGTAAGAACATCTCGAATACATATTCTGCGTGATGTATCGATGGAAATCGATTGATCAGGGCATAGAATCATCAGATACACTGAATTTTAGTGAATACAAGGTTTTGGGGGGCCCTCCGTGGTGCCCTCGCCGGTACAGCTAAAGTTCCGTGGAAGTTACTGTAAAACACTCAAATCACATGTATTTCGCTTAGAAATAGCATTTTTAAGCGTTTGAACGCGAGAGAAACAGTTTTTACATCATATTTGGCCGTTTCACAGTCTGAAACGAACGATTTGTAAAAACATCTCGGATACATATTCTGCGTGATGTATCGATGGAAATCGATTGATTAGGGCATAGAATCATCAGATACACTGAATTTTAGTGAATACAAGGTTTTGGGGGCCCTCCTTAAGTGCCCTCGCCGGTACAGCTAACGTTCCGTGAAAGTTACTGTAAAACACTCAAATCACATGTATTTCGCTTAGAAATAGCATTATTAAGCGTTTGAAGGCGAGAGAAACAGTTTTTACATCCTATTTGGCCGTTTCACAGTCTGAAACGAACGATTTGTAAGATCATCTCGGATACATATTCTGCGTGATGTATCGATGGAAATCGATTGATTAGGGCATAGAATCATCAGATACACTGAATTTTAGTGAATACAAGGTTTTGGGGGCCCTCCGTGGTGCCCTCGCCGGTACAGCTAAAGTTCCGTGGAAGTTACTGTAAAACACTCAAATCACATGTATTTCGCTTAGAAATATCATTTTTAAGCGTTTGAAGGCGAGAGAAACAGTTTTTACATCATATTTGGCCGTTTCACAGTCTGAAACGAACGATTTGTAAGAACATCTCGGATACATATTCTGCGTGATGTATCGATGGAAATCGATTGATAGAATCATCAGATACACTGAATTTTAGGGAATACAAGATTTTGGGGGGCCCTCCGTAGTGCCCTCGCCGGTACAGCTAACGTTCCGTGGAAGTTACTGTAAAACACTCAAATCACATGTATTTCGCTTAGAAATAGCATTATTAAGCGTTTGAAGGCGAGAGAAACAGTTTTTACATCATATTTGGCCGTTTCACAGTCTGAAACGGACGATTTGTAAGAACATCTCGGTTACATATTCTGCGTGATGTATCGATGGAAATCGATTGATTAGGGCATAGAATCATCAGATACACTGAATTTTAGTGAATACAAGGTTTTGGGGGCCCTCCGTGGTGCCCTCGCCGGTACAGCTAAAGTTCCGTGGAAGTTACTGTAAAACACTCAAATTACATGTATTTCGCTTAGAAATAGCATTTTTATGCGTTTGAAGGCGAGAGAAACAGTTTTTACATCATATTTGGCCGTTTCACAGTCTGAAACGAACGATTTGTAAGAACATCTCGGATACATATTCTGCGTGATGTATCGATGGAAATCGATTGATTAGGGCATAGAATCATCAGATACACTGAATTTTAGTGAATACAAGGTTTTTGGGGGACCCTCCGTGGTGCCCTCGCCGGTACAGCTAAAGTTCCGTGGAAGTTACTGTAAAACACTCAAATCACATGTATTTCGCTTAGAAATAGCATTTTTAAGCGTTTGAAGGCGAGAGAAACAGTTTTTACATCATATTTTGCCGTTTCACAGTCTGAAACGAAAGATTTGTAAGAACATCTCGGATACATATTCTGCGTGATGTATCGATGGAAATCGATTGATTAGGGCATAGAATCATCAGATACACTGAATTTTAGTGAATACAAGGTTTTGGGGGCCCTCCGTGGTGCCCTCGCCGGTACAGCAAAAGTTCCGTGGAAGTTACTGTAAAACACAAATCACATGTATTTCGCTTAGAAATAGCATTTTTAAGCGTTTGAAGGCGAGAGAAACAGTTTTTACATCATATTTGGCCGTTTCACAGTCTGAAACGAACGATTTGTAAGAACATCTCGGATACATATTCTGCGTGATGTATCGATGGAAATCGATTGATTAGGGCATAGAATCATCAGATACACTGAATTTTAGTGAATACAAGGTTTTGGGGGCCCTCCGTGGTGCCCTCGCCGGTACAGCTAAATTTCCGTGGAAGTTACTGTAAACCACTCAAATCGCACGTATTTCGCTTAGAAATAGCATTTTTAAGCGTCTGAAGGCGAGAGAAACAGTTTTTACATCATATTTGGCCGTTTCACAGTCTGAAACGAACGATTTGTAAGAACATCTCGGATACATATTCTGCGTGATGTATCGATGGAAATCGATTGATTAGGGCATAGAATCATCAGATACACTGAATTTTAGTGAATACAATGTTTTGGGGGCCTTCCGTGGTGCCCTCGCCGGTACAGCTAAAGTTCCGTGGAAGTTACTGTAAAACACTCAAAACTCATGTATTTCGCTTAGAAATAGCATTTTTAAGCGTTTGAAGGCGAGAGAAACAATTTTTACATCATATTTGGGCCGTTTCACAGTCTGAAACGAACGATTTGAAAGAACATCTCGGATACATATTCTGCGTGATGTATCGATGGAAATCGATTGATTAGGGCATAGAATCATCAGATACACTGAATTTTAGTGAATACAAGGTTTTGGGGGCCCTCCGTGGTGCCCTCGCCGGTACAGCTAAAGTTCCGTGGAAGTTACTGTAAACCACTCAAATCGCACGTATTTCGCTTAGAAATAGCATTTTTAAGCGTCTGAAGGCGAGAGAAACAGTTTTTACATCATATTTTGGCCGTTTCACAATCTGAAACGAACGATTTGTAAGAACATCTCGGATACATATTCTGCGTGATGTATCGATGGAAATCGATTGATTAGGGCATAGAATCATCAGATACACTGAATTTTAGTGAATACAAGGTTTTGGGGGCCCTCCGTGGTGCCCTCGCCGGTACAGCTAAAGTTCCGTGGAAGTTACTGTAAAACACTCAAATCACATGTATTTCGCTTAGAAATAACATTTTTAAGCGTCTGAAGGCGAGAGAAACAGTTTTTACATCATATTTGGCCGTTTCACGGTCTGAAACGAACGATTTGTAAGAACATCTCGGATACATATTCTGCGTGATGTATCGATGGAAATCGATTGATTAGGGCATAGAATCATCAGATACACTGAATTTTAGTGAATACAAGGTTTTGGGGGGCCCCTCCGTGGTGCCCTCGCCGGTACAGCTAAAGTTCCGTGGAAGTTACTGTAAACCACTCAAATCGCACGTATTTCGCTTAGAAATAGCATTTTTAAGCGTCTGAAGGCGAGAGAAACAGTTTTTACATCATATTTGGCCGTTTCACAGTCTGAAACGAACGATTTGTAAGAACATCTCGGATACATATTCTGCGTGATGTATCGATGGAAATCGATTGATTAGGGCATAGAATCATCAGATACACTGAATTTTAGTGAATACAAGGTTTTGGGGGCCCTCCGTGGTGCCCTCGCCGGTACAGCTAAATTCCGTGGAAGTTACTGTAAAACACTCAAATCACATGTATTTCGCTTAGAAATAGCATTTTTAAGCGTTTGAAGGCGAGAGAAACAGTTTTTACATCATATTTGGCCGTTTCACTGTCTGAAACGAACGATTTGTAAGAACATCTCGGATACATATTCTGCGTGATGTATCGATGGAAATCGATTGATTAGGGCATAGAATCATCAGATACACTGAATTTTAGTGAATACAAGGTTTTGGGAGCCTTCCGTGGTGCCCTCGCCGGTACAGCTAAAGTTCCGTGGAAGTTACTGTAAACCACTCAAATCGCACATATTTCGCTTAGATATAGCATTTTTAAGCGTCTGAAGGCGAGAGAAACAGTTTTTACATCATATTTGGCCGTTTCACAGTCTGAAACGAACGATTTGTAAGAACATCTCGGATACATATTCTGCGTGATGTATCGATGGAAATCGATTGATTAGGGCATAGAATCATCAGATACACTGAATTTTTAGTGAATACAAGGTTTTGGGGGCCCTCCGTGGTGCCCTCGCCGGTACAGCTAAAGTTCCGTGGAAGTTACTGTAAAACACTCAAATCACATGTATTTCGCTTAGAAATAGCATTTTTTAAGCGTTTGAAGGCGAGAGAAACAGTTTTTACATCATATTTGGCCGTTTCACAGTCTGTAACGAACGATTTGTAAGAACATCTCGGATACATATTCTGCGTGATGTATCGATGGAAATCGATTGATTAGGGCATAGAATCATCAGATACACTGAATTTTAGTGAATACAAGATTTTGGGGGCCCTCCGTGGTGCCCTCGCCGGTACAGCAAAAGTTCCGTGGAAGTTACTGTAAAACACAAATCACATGTATTTCGCTTAGAAATAGCATTTTTAAGCGTTTGAAGGCGAGAGAAACAGTTTTTACATCATATTTGGCCGTTTCACAGTCTGAAACGAACGATTTGTAAGAACATCTCGGATACATATTCTGCGTGATGTATCGATGGAAATCGATTGATTAGGGCATAGAATCATCAGATACACTGAATTTTAGTGAATACAAGGTTTTGGGGGCCCTCCGTGGTGCCCTCGCCGGTACAGCTAAAGTTCCGTGGAAGTTACTGTAAACCACTCAAATCGCACGTATTTCGCTTAGAAATAGCATTTTTAAGCGTCTGAAGGCGAGAGAAACAGTTTTTACATCATATTTGGCCGTTTCACCAGTCTGAAACGAACGATTTGTAAGAACATCTCGGATATATATTCTGCGTGATGTATCGATGGAAATCGATTGATTAGGGCATAGAATCATCAGATACACTGAATTTTAGTGAATACAAGGTTTTGGGGGCCTTCCGTGGTGACCTCGCCGGTACAGCTAAAGTTCCGTGGAAGTTACTGTAAAACACTCAAAACTCATGTATTTCGCTTAGAAATAGCATTTTTAAGCGTTTGAAGGCGAGAGAAACAGTTTTTACATCATATTTGGCCGTTTCACAGTCTGAAACGAACGATTTGAAAGAACATCTCGGATACATATTCTGCGTGATGTATCGATGGAAATCGATTGATTAGGGCATAGAATCATCAGATACACTGAATTTTAGTGAATACAAGGTTTTGGGGGCCCTCCGTGGTGCCCTCGCCGGTACAGCTAAAGTTCCGTGGAAGTTACTGTAAACCACTCAAATCGCACGTATTTCGCTTAGAAATAGCATTTTTAAGCGTCTGAAGGCGAGAGAAACAGTTTTTACATCATATTTGGCCGTTTCACAGTCTGAAACGAACGATTTGTAAGAACATCTCGGATACATATTCTGCGTGATGTATCGATGGAAATCGATTGATTAGTTCATAGAATCATCAGATACACTGAATTTTAGTGAATACAAGGTTTTGGGGGCCCTCCGTGGTGCCCTCGCCGGTACAGCTAGAGTTCCGTGGAAGTTACTGTAAAACACTCAAATCACATGTATTTCGCTTAGAAATAGCATTTTTAAGCGTTTGAAGGCGAGAGAAACAGTTTTTACATCATATTTGGCCGTTTCACAGTCTGAAACGAACGATTTGTAAGAACATCTCGGATACATATTCTGCGTGATGTATCGATGGAAATCGATTGATTAGGGCATAGAATCATCAGATACACTGAATTTTAGTGAATACAAGGTTTTGGGGGCCCTCCGTGGTGCCCTCGCCGGTACAGCTAAAGTTCCGTGGAAGTTACTGTAAAACACTCAAATCACATGTATTTCGCTTAGAAATAGCATTTTTAAGCGTTTGAAGGCGAGAGAAACAGTTTTTACATCATATTTGGCCGTTTCACAGTCTGAAACGAACGATTTGTAAGAACATCTCGGATAAATATTCTGCGTGATGTATCGATGGAAATCGATTGATTAGGGCATAGAATCATCAGATACACTGACTTTTAGTGAATACAAGGTTTTGGGGGCCATCCGTGGTGCCCTCGCCGGTACAGCTAAAGTCCGTGGAAGTTACTGTAAACCACTCAAATCGCACGTATTTCGCTTAGAAATAGCATTTTTAAGCGTCTGAAGGCGAGAGAAACAGTTTTTACATCATATTTGGCCGCTTCACAGTCTGAAACGAACGATTTGTAAGAACATCTCGGATACATATTCTGCGTGATGTATCGATGGAAATCGATTGATTAGGGCATAGAATCATCAGATACACTGAATTTTAGTGAATACAAGGTTTTGGGGGCCCTCCGTGGTGCCCTCGTCGGTACAGCTAAAGTTCCGTGGAAGTTACTGTAAAACACTCAAATCACATGTATTTCGCTTAGAAATAGCATTTTTAAGCGTTTGAAGGCGAGAGAAAACAGTTTTTACATCATATTTGGCCGTTTCACAGTCTGAAACGAACGATTTGTAAGAACATCTCGGATACATATTCTGCGTGATGTATCGATGAAAATCGATTGATTAGGGCATAGAATCATCAGATACACTGAATTTTAGTGAATACAAGGTTTTGGGGGCCCTCCGTGGTGCCCTCGCCGGTACAGCTAAAGTTCCGTGGAAGTTACTGTAAACCACTCAAATCGCACGTATTTCGCTTAGAAATAGCATTTTTAAGCGTCTGAAGGCGAGAGAAACAGTTTTTACATCAT
>OX596275.1:30824926-31044951 GCA_951394225.1 Harpalus rufipes | reverse complement strand
GTTTTTACATCATATTTGGCCGTTTCACGGTCTGAAACGAACGATTTGTAAGAACATCTCGGATACATATTCTGCGTGATGTATCGATGGAAATCGATTGATTAGGGTCTAATATTGTCAGATACACTGAATTTTAGTGAATACAAGGTTTTGGGGGCCATCCATAATGCCCTCACCGGTACAGTTAAAGTTCCTGGAAGTTACTGTAAAACACTCAAATCACACGTATTTCGCTTAGAAATAACATTTTTAAGCGTTTTAAGGCGAGAGAAACCGTTTTTACATCATATTTGGCCGTTTCACGGTCTGAAACGAACGATTTGTAAGAACATCTCGGATTCATATTCTGCGTGATGTATCGATGGAAATCGATTGATTAGGGTCTAATATTGTCAGATGCACTGAATTTTAGTGAATACAAGGTTTTTGGGACCGTCCGTGGTGCCCTCGCCGGTACAGCTAATGTTCCGTGGAAGTTACTGTAAAACACTCAAATCACACGTATTTTGCTTAGAAATAACATTTTTAAGCGCTTATAAGTTGATATTATTCTTGCGTCGGTCCCAGAAACCAGCATGCGACTACTGGAGGGTTAAGCGTTTCAAGGCGAGAGAAACAGTTTTTACATCATATTTGGCCTATTCACGGTCTGATACGAACGATTTGTAAGAACATCTCGGATACATATTCTGCGTGTTGTATCGATGGAAATCGATTGATTAGGGCCTAATATCGTCAGATGCACTAAATTTTAGTAAATACAAGGATGTTAGGGCCGTCCGTGGTGCCCTCGCCGGTACAGCTAAAGTTGCGTGGAAGTTACTGTAAAACACTCAAGTCACACGTATTTCGCTTAGAAATATCATTTTTAAGCGTTTGAAGGCGAGAGAAACAGTGTTTAGATCATATTTGGCCGTTTCACGGTCTGAAACGAACGATTTGTAAGAACATCTCGGGTACATATTCTGCGTGATGTATCGATAGAAATCGTTTGATTACGGCCTAATATTGTCAGATGCACTGAATTTTAGTGAATACAAGGTTTTGTAGGCCGTCCGTGGTGCCCTCGCCGGTACAGCTAAAGTTCCGTGGAAGTTACTGTAAAACACTCAAATCACACGTATTTCGCTTAGATATATCACTTTTAAGCGTTTAAAGGCGAGAGAAACAGTTTTCACATCATATTTGGCCGTTTCACGGTCTGAAACGAACGATTTGTAAGAACATCGCGAATATATATTCTGCGTGATGTATCAATAGAAATCGATTCATTAGGGCCTAATATTGTCAGATTCACTGAATTTTAGTGAATACAAGGTTTTGGGGGCCGTCAGTGGTGCTCTCGCCGGTACAGCTAAAGTTCCGTGGAAGTTACTGTAAAACGCTCAAATCACACCTATTTCGCTTAGAAGTAGCATTTTTAAGCGTTTGAAGGCGAGAGAAACAGTTTTTACATCACATTTGGCCGTTTCACGGTCTGAAACGAACGATTTGTAAGAACATCTCGGATACATTCTGCGTGATGAATCGAAGGAAAACGATTGATTAGGGCCTAATATTGTCATATGCACTGAATTTTAGTGAATACAAGGATTTGGGGGCCGTCCGTGGTGCCCTCGCCGATACAGCTAAAGTCTCGTGGAAGTTACTATAAAACACTCAAATCACACGTATTTCGCTTAGAAATAGCATTTTTAAGCGTTTGAAGGCGAGAGAAACAGTTTTTACATCATATTTGGCCGTTTCACGGTCTGAAACGAACGAATTGTAAGAACATCTCGGATAAATATTCTACGTGATGTATCGATGGATATCGATTGATTAGGGCCTAATATTGTCAGATGCACTGAATTTTAGTGAATACAAGGTTCTGGGGGCCGTTTGTGGTGCCCTCGCCGGTATAGCTAAAGTTTCGTGGAAGTTACTGTAAAACACTCAAATCACACGTATTTCGCTTAGAAATAGTTTTTTTAAGCGTTTGAAGGTGAGTGAAAGAGTTTTTACATGATATTTGGCCGTTTCACGGTCTGAAACGAACGATTTGTAAGAACATCTCGGATACATAAATTGCGTGATGTATCGATGGAAATCGATTGATTAGGGCCTAATATTGTCGGACGCACTGAATTTTATTGAATACAAGGTTTTGGGGGTCGTCCGAGGTGCCCTCGCCGGTACAGCTAAACTTCCGTGGTAGTTACTGTAAAACACTCAAATCACACGTATTTCGCTTAGAAATAGCATTTTTAAGCGTTTGAAGGCGAGAGAAACAGTTTTTACATCATATTTGGCCGTTTCACAGTCTGAAACGAACGATTTGTAAGAACAACTCGGATACATATTCTGCGTTATGTATCGATGGAAATCGATTGATTAGGGCCTAATATTGTCAGATGCACTGATTTTAGTGAATACAAGGTTTTGGGGGCCGTCCGTGGTGCCCTCGCCGGTACAGCTAAAGTTCCGTGGAAGTAACTGTAAAACACTCAAATCAGACGTATTTCGCTTAGAAATAGCTTTTTTAAGCGTTTGAAGGCGAGAGAAACAGTTTTTACATCATATTTGGCCGTTTCACGGTCTGAAACAAACAATTTGTAACATCTTGGATACATATTCTGCATGATGTATCGATGGAAATCGATTGATTAGGGCCTAATATTGTTGGACGCACTGAATTTTAGTGAATACAAGGTTTTGGGGGTCTTCCGTGGTGCCCTCGCCGGTACAGCTAAACATCCGTGGAAGTTACTGTAAAACACTCAAATCACACGTATTTCGCTTAGAAATAGCATTTTTAAGCGTTTGAAGGCGAGAGAAACAGTTTTTACATCATATTTGGCCGTTTCACAGTCTGAAACGAACGATTTGTAAGAACAACTCGGATACATATTCTGCGTTATGTATCGATGGAAATCGATTGATTAGGGCCTAATATTGTCAGATGCACTGAATTTTAGTGAATACAAGGTTTTGGGGGGCCGTCCGTGGTGCCCTCGCCGGTACAGCTAAAGTTTCGTGGAAGTTATTGTAAAACACTCAAATCACACGTATTTCGCCTAGAAATAGCATTTTTAAGCGTTTAAAGGCGAGAGAAACAGTTTTTACATCATATTTGGCCGTTTCACGGTGTGAAAAAAAACGATTTGTAAGGACATTTTGGATACATATTCTGCGTGATGTATCGATGGAAATCGATTGATTACGGCCTAATATTGTCACATGCACTGAATTTTAGTGAATACAAGGTTTTGGGGGCCGTCCGTGGCGCCCTCGCCGGTACAGCTAAAGTTCCGTGGAAGTTACTGTAAAACACTCAAATCACACGTATTTCGCTTAGAAATAGCTTTTTTAAGCGTTTGAAGGCGAGAGAAACAGTTTTTACATCATATTTGGCCGTTTCACGGTCTGAAACAAACAATTTGTAACATCTCGGATACATATTCAGCATGATGTATCGATGGAAATCGATTGATTAGGGCCTAATATTGTCGGACGCACTGAATTTTAGTGAATACAAGGTTTTGGGGGCCGTCCCTGGCGCCCTCGCCGGTACAGCTAAAGTTCCGTGGAAGTTACTGTAAAACACTCAAATCACACGTATTTCGCTTAGAAATAGCATTTTTAAGCGTTTGAAGGCGAGAGAAACAGTTTTTACATCATATTTGGACGTTTCACGGTCTGAAACGAACGATTTGTAAGAACAACTCGGATACATATTCTGCGTTATGTATCGATGGAAATCGATTGATTAGGGCCTAATATTGTCAGATGCAATGAATTTTAGTGAATACAAGGTTTTGGTGGCCGTCCGTGGTGCCCTCGCCGGTACAGCTAAAGTTCCGTGGAAGTTACTGTAAAACACTCAAATCACACGTATTTCGCTTAGAAATAGCATTTTTAAGCGTTTGAAGGCGAGAGAAACATTTTTTACATCATATTTGCCCGTTTCAAGGTCTTAAACGAACAATTTGTAAGAACATTTTGGATACATATTCTGCGTGATGTATCGATGGAAATCGATTGATTACGGCCTAATATTGTCACATGCACTGAATTTTAGTGACTACAAGGTTTTGGGGGCCGTCCGTGGCGCCCTCGCCGGTACAGCTAAAGTTCCGTGGAAGTTACTGTAAAACACTCAAATCACACGTATTTCGCTTAGAAATAGCATTTTTAAGCGTTTGAAGGCGAGAGAAACAGTTTTTACATCATATTTGGACGTTTCACGGTCTGAAACGAACGATTTGGAAGAACAACTCGGATACATATTCTGCGTGATGTATCGATGGAAATCGATTGATTAGGGCCTAATATTGTCACACCGTACTGAATTTTAGTGAATACAAGGTGTTGGGGGCAGTCCGTGGTGCTCTCGCCGGAACAGCTAAAGTTCCGTGGAAGTTACTGTAACACAGTCAAATCACACGTATTTTGCTTAGAAATAGCATTTTTAAGCATTTGAAGGCGAGAGAAACAGTTTTTACATCACATTTGGCCGTTTCACGGTCTGGAACGAACGATTTGTAAGAACATCTCGGATACATATTCTGCGTGATGTATCGATGGAAATCGATCGATTAGGGCCTAATATTGTCAGATGCACTGAATTTTAGTGAATACAAGGTTTTGGGGGCCGTCCGTGGTGCCCGCGCCGGTACAGCTAAAGTTCCGTTGAAGTTACTGTAAAACACTCAAATCACACGTATTTCGCTTAGAAATAGCATTTTTAAGCGTTTGAAGGCGAGAGAAACATTTTTTACATCATATTTGCCCGTTTCAAGGTCTTAAACGAACAATTTGTAAGAACATCCCGGATACATATTCTGCGTGATGTATCAATGGAAAACGATTGATTAGGGTCTAATATTGTCAGACGTATGAATTTTAGTGAATACTAGGTTTTGGGGGTTCTCCGTGGTGCCCTCGCCGGTACAGTTAAAGTTCTTGGAAGTTATTTAAAACACTCAAATCACACGTATTTCGCTTAGAAATAGCACTTTTAAACGTTTGAAGGCGAGAGAAACAGTTTTTACATCATATTTGGCTGTTTCACGGTCTGAAACGAACGATTTGTAAGAACATCTCGGATACATTCTGCGTGATGTATCAATGGAAAACGATTGATTAGGGTCTAATATTGTCAGACGTACTGAATTTTAGTGAATACTAGGTTTTGGGGGTTCTCCGTGGTGCCCTCGCCGGTACAGTTAAAGTTCTTGGAAGTTATTTAAAACACTCAAATCACACGTATTTCGCTTAGAAATAGCCCTTTTAAAACGTTTGAAGGCGAGAGAAACAGTTTTTACATCATATTTGGACGTTTCACGGTCTGAAACGAACGATTTGTAAGAACAACTCGGATACATATTCTGCGTTATGTATCGATGGAAATCGATTGATTAGGGCCTAATATTGTCAGATGCAATGAATTTTAGTGAATACAAGGTTTTGGTGGCCGTCCGTGGTGCCCTCGCCGGTACAGCTAAAGTTCCGTGGAAGTTACTGTAAAACACTCAAATCACACGTATTTCGCCTAGAAATAGCATTTTTAAGCGTTTAAAGGCGAGAGAAACAGTTTTTACATCATATTTGGACGTTTCACGGTCTGAAACGAACGATTTGTAAGAACAACTCGGATACATATTCTGCGTGATGTATCGATGGAAATCGATTGATTAGGGCCTAATATTGTCAGATGCACTGAATTTTAGTGAATACAAGGTTTTGGGGGCCGTTTGTGGTGCCCTCGCCGATACAGATAAAGTCCCGTGGAAGTTACTGTAAAACACTCAAATCACACGTATTTCGCTTAGAAATAGCATTTTTAAACGTTTGAAGGCGAGAGAAACATTTTTTACATCATATTTGGCCGTATCACGGTCTGAAACGAACGATTTGTAAGAACATCTCGGATACATATTCTGCGTGATGTATCGATGGAAATCGATTGATTAGGACCTAATATTGTCAGATGCACTGAATTTTAGTGAATACAAGGTTTTGGGGGCCGTCCGTGTTGCCCTCGCCGATACAGATAAAGTCCCGTGGATGTTACTGTAAAACACTCAAATCACACGTATTTCGCTTAGAAATAGCATTTTTAAACGTTTGAAGGCGAGAGAAACATTTTTTACATCATATTTGGCCGTATCACGGTCTGAAACGAACGATTTGTAAGAACATCTCGGATACATTCTGCGTGATGAATCGATGGAAAACGATTGATTAGGGCCTAACATTGTCAGATGAACTGAATTTTAGTGAATACAAGGTTTTGGGGGCCTTCCATGGTGCCCTCGCCGGTACAGTTAAACTTCATGGAAGTTACTGTAAAACACTCAAATCACACGTATTTCGCTTAGAAATAGCATTTTTAAGCGTTTGAAGGCGAGAGAAACAGTTTTTACATCATATTTGGCTGTTTCACGGTCTGAAACAAACGATTTGTAAGAACATCTCGGATACATATTCTGCGTGATGTATCGATGGAAATCGAATGATTAGGGCCTATTATTGTCAGATGCACTGAATTTTAGTGAATACAAGGTTTTGGGGGCCGTCCGTGGTGCCATCGCCGGTACAGTTAAAGTTCCTGGAAGTTACTGTAAAACACTCAAATCACACGTATTTCGCTTAGAAATAGCATTTTTAAGCGTTTGAAGGCGAGAGAAACAGTTTTTACATCATATTTGGCCGTATCACGGTCTGAAACGAACGATTTGTAAGAACATCTCGGATACATTCTGCGTGATGAATCGATGGAAAACGATTGATTAGGGCCTAACATTGTCAGATGCACTGAATTTTAGTGAATACAAGGATTTGGAAGCCATCCGTGGTGCCCTTGCCGATACAGCTAAAGTCCCGTGGAAGTTACTATAAAACACTCAAATCACACGTATTTCGCTTAGAAATAGTTTTTTAAGCGTTTGAAGGTGAGAGAAAGAGTTTTTACATGATATTTGGCCGTTTCACGGTCTGAAACGAACGATTTGTAAGAACATCTCGGATACATAAATTGCGTGATGTATCGATGGAAATCGATTGATTAGGGCCAAATATTGTCAGATGCACTGAATTTTAGTGAATACATGGTTTTGGGGGCCATCCGTGGTGCCCTCGCCGGTACAGCTAAAGTTCCGTGGAAGTTACTGTAAAACAATCAAATCACACGTATTTCGCTTAGAAATAGCTTTTTTAAGCGTTTGAAGGCGAGAGAAACAGTTTTTACATCATATTTGGCCGTTTCACGGTCTGAAACAAACGATTTGTAACATCTCGGATACATATTCTGCATGATGTATCGATGGAAATCGATTGATTAGGGCCTAATATTGTCGGACGCACTGAATTTTAGTGAATACAAGGTTTTGGGGGTCGTCCGTGGTGCCCTCGCCGGTACAGCTAAACTTCCGTGGAAGTTTTTGTAAAACACTCAAATCACACGTATTTCGCTTAGAAATAGCATTTTGAAGCGTTTGAAGGCGAGAGAAATAGTTTTTACATCATATTTGGCCGTTTCAAGGTGTGAAACGAACGATTTGTAAGAACATTTTGGATACATATTCTGCGTGATGTATCGATGGAAATCGATTGATTACGGCCTAATATTGTCACATGCACTGAATTTTAGTGAATACAAAGTTTTGGGGGCCGTCCGTGGCGCCCTCGCCGGTACAGCTAAAGTTCCGTGGAAGTTAGTGTAACACAGTCAAATCACACGCACATCGCTTAGAACTAGCATTTTTAAGCGTTTAAAGGCGAGAGAAACAGTTTTTACATCATACTTGGACATTTCACAGTCTGAAACGAACGATTTGTAAGAACAACTCGGATACATATTCTGCGTGATGTATCGATGGAAAACGATTGATTAGGGTCTAATATTGTCAGACGTACTGAATTTTAGTGAATACTAGGTTTTGGGGGCTCTCCGTGGTGCCCTCGCCGGTACAGATAAAGTTCTTGGAAAATATTTTAAATACTCAAATCACACGTATTTCGCTTAGAAATAGCATTTTTAAACGTTTGAAGGCGAGAGAAACAGTTTTTACATCATATTTGGCTGTTTCACGGTCTGAAACGAACGATTTGTAAGAACATCTCGGATACATATTCTGCGTGATGTATCGATGGAAATCGATCGATTAAGGCCTAATATTGTCAGATGCACTGAATTTTAGTGAATACAAGGTTTTAGGAGCCGTCCGTGGTGCCCTCGCCGATACAGCTAAAGTTCCGTTGAAGTTACTGTAAAACACTCAAATCACACGTATTTCGCTTAGAAATAGCATTTTTAAGCGTTTGAAGGCGAGAGAAACAATTTTTACATCATATTTAGCCGTTTCACGGTCTGAAACGAACGATTTGTAAGAACATCTCGGATACATATTCTGCGTGATGTATCGATGGAAATCGATTGATTAGGGCCTAATATTGTCAGATGCACTGAATGTTAGTGAATACAAGGTTTTGGGGGCCGTCCGTGGTGCCCTCGCCAGTACAGTTAAAGTTCCTGGAAGTTACTGTAAAACACTCAAATCACACGTATTTCGCTTAGAAATAGCATTTTTAAACGTTTGAAGGCGAGAGAAACATTTTTTACATCATATTTGGCCGTATCACGGTCTGAAACGAACGATTTGTAAGAACATCTCGGATACATATTCTGCGTGATGTATCGATGGAAATCGATTGATTAGGACCTAATATTGTCAGATGCACTGAATTTTAGTGAATACAAGGTTTTGGGGGCCGTCCGTGGTGCTCTCGCCGATACAGATAAAGTCCCGTGGAAGTTACTGTAAAACACTCAAATCACACGTATTTCGCTTAGAAATAGCATTTTTAAGCGTTTGACGGCGAGAGAAACAGTTTTTACATCATATTTGGCCGTTTCACGGTCTGAAACGAACGATTTGTAAGAACATCTCGGATACATATTCTGCGTGATGTATCGATGGAAATCGATTGATTAGGGCCTAATATTGTCAGATGCACTGAATTTTAGTGATTACAAGGTTTTGGGGGCCTTCCATGGTGCCCTCGCCGGTACAGTTAAACTTCCTGGAAGATACTGTAAAACACTCAAATCACACGTATTTCGCTTAGAAATAGCATTTTGAAGCGTTTGAAGGCGAGAGAAACAGTTTTTACATCATATTTGGCTGTTTCACGGTCTGAAACAAACGATTTGTAAGAACATCTCGGATAAATATTCTGCGTGATGTATCGATGGAAATCGATTGATTAGGGCCTATTATTGTCAGATGCACTGAATTTTAGTGAATACAAGGTTTTGGGGGCCGTCCGTGGTGCCCTCGCCGGTACAGTTAAAGTTCCTGGAAGTTACTGTAAAACACTCAAATCATACGTATTTCGCTTAGAAATAGCATTTTTAAACGTTTGAAGGCGAGAGAAACATTTTTTACATCATATCTGGCCGTATCACGGTCTGAAACGAACGATTTGTAAGAACATCTCGGATACATTCTGCGTGATGAATCGATGGAAATCGATTGAGTAGGGTCTAATATTGTCAGATGCACTGAATTTTAGTGAATACAAGGATTTGGGGGCCGTCCGTGGTGCCCTCGCCGATACAGCTAAAGTCCCGTGGAAGTTACTATAAAACACTCAAATCACACGTATTTCGTTTAGAAATAGCATTTTGAAGCGTTTGAAGGCGAGAGAAACAGTTTTTACATCATATTTGGCCGTTTCACGGTCTGAAACGAACGATTTGTAAGAACATCTCGGATACATTCTGCGTGATGTATCGATGGAAATCGATTGATTAGGGCCTAATATTGTCAGATGCACTGATATTTAGAGAATACAAGGTTTTGGGGGCCGTCCGTGGTGCCCTTGCCGATACAGCTAAAGTCCCGTGGAAGTTACTATAAAACACTCAAATCACACGTATTTCGCTTAGAAATAGCATTTTTAAGCGTTTGAAGGCGAGAGAAACAGTTTTTACATCATATTTGGCCGTTTCACGGTATGAAACGAACGAATTGTAAGAACATCTCGGATAAATATTCTGCGTGATGTATCGATGGATATCGATTGATTAGGGCCTAATATTGTCAGATGCACTGAATTTTAGTGAATACAAGGTTTTGGGAGCCGTTTGTGTTGCACTCGCCGGTATAGCTAAAGTTTCGTGGACGTTACTGTAAAATACTCAAATCACACGTATTTCGCTTAGAAATAGTTTTTTAAGCGTTTGAAGGTGAGAGAAAGAGTTTTTACATGATATTTGGCCGTTTCACGGTCTGAAACGAACGATTTGTAAGAACATCTCGGATACATAAATTGCGTGATGTATCGATGGAAATCGATTGATTAGGGCCAAATATTGTCAGATGCACTGAATTTTAGTGAATACATGGTTTTGGGGGCCATCCGTGGTGCCCTTGCCGGTACAGCTAAAGTTCCGTGGAAGTTACTGTAAAACAATCAAATCACACGTATTTCGCTTAGAAATAGCTTTTTTAAGCGTTTGAAGGCGAGAGAAACAGTTTTTACATCATATTTGGCCGTTTCACGGTCTGAAACAAACGATTTGTAACATCTTGGATACATATTCTGCATGATGTATCGATGGAAATCGATTGATTAGGGCCTAATATTGTCGGACGCACTGAATTTTAGTGAATACAAGGTTTTGGGGGTCGTCCGTGGTGCCCTCGCCGGTACAGCTAAACTTCCGTGGAAGTTTTTGTAAAACACTCAAATCACACGTATTTCGCTTAGAAATAGCATTTTGAAGCGTTTGAAGGCGAGAGAAATAGTTTTTACATCATATTTGGCCGTTTCAAGGTGTGAAACGAACGATTTGTAAGAACATTTTGGATACATATTCTGCGTGATGTATCGATGGAAATCGATTGATTACGGCCTAATATTGTCACATGCACTGAATTTTAGTGAATACAAAGTTTTGGGGGCCGTCCGTGGCGCCCTCGCCGGTACAGCTAAAGTTCCGTGGAAGTTACTGTAACACAGTCAAATCACACGCACATCGCTTAGAACTAGCATTTTTAAGCGTTTAAAGGCGAGAGAAACAGTTTTTACATCATATTTGGACATTTCACAGTCTGAAACGAACGATTTGTAAGAACAACTCGGATACATATTCTGCGTGATGTATCGATGGAAAACGATTGATTAGGGTCTAATATTGTCAGACGTACTGAATTTTAGTGAGTACTAGGTATTGGGGGCTCTCCGTGGTGCCCTCGCCGGTACAGATAAAGTTCTTGGAAGTTATTTAAAATACTCAAATCACACGTATTTCGCTTAGAAATAGCATTTTTAAACGTTTGAAGGCGAGAGAAACAGTTTTTACATCATATTTGGCTGTTTCACGGTCTGAAACGAACGATTTGTAAGAACATCTCGGATACATATTCTGCGTGATGTATCGATGGAAATCGATCGATTAGGGCCTAATATTGTCAGATGCACTGAATTTTAGTGAATACAAGGTTTTGGGAGCCGTCCGTGGTGCCCTCGCCGATACAGCTAAAGTTCCGTTGAAGTTACTGTAAAACACTCAAATCACACGTATTTCGCTTAGAAATAGCATTTTTAAGCGTTTGAAGGCGAGAGAAACAATTTTTACATCATATTTAGCCGTTTCACGGTCTGAAACGAACGATTTGTAAGAACATCTCGGATACATATTCTGCGTGATGTATCGATGGAAATCGATTGATTAGGGCCTAATATTGTCAGATGCACTGAATGTTAGTGAATACAAGGTTTTGAGGGCCGTCCGTGGTGCCCTCGCCAGTACAGTTAAAGTTCCTGGAAGTTACTGTAAAACACTCAAATCACACGTATTTCGCTTAGAAATAGCATTTTTAAACGTTTGAAGGCGAGAGAAACATTTTTTACATCATATTTGGCCGTATCACGGTCTGAAACGAACGATTTGTAAGAACATCTCGGATACATATTCTGCGTGATGTATCGATGGAAATCGATTGATTAGGACCTAATATTGTCAGATACACTGAATTTTAGTGAATACAAGGTTTTGGGGGCCGTCCGTGGTGCCCTCGCCGATACAGATAAAGTCCCGTGGAAGTTACTGTAAAACACTCAAATCACACGTATTTCGCTTAGAAATAGCATTTTTAAGCGTTTGACGGCGAGAGAAACAGTTTTTACATCATATTTGGCCGTTTCACGGTCTGAAACGAACGATTTGTAAGAACATCTCGGATACATATTCTGCGTGATGTATCGATGGAAATCGATTGATTAGGGCCTAATATTGTCAGATGCACTGAATTTTAGTGATTACAAGGTTTTGGGGGCCTTCCATGGTGCCCTCGCCGGTACAGTTAAACTTCCTGGAAGTTACTGTAAAACACTCAAATCACACGTATTTCGCTTAGAAATAGCATTTTGAAGCGTTTGAAGGCGAGAGAAACAGTTTTTACATCATATTTGGCTGTTTCACGGTCTGAAACAAACGATTTGTAAGAACATCTCGGATACATATTCTGCGTGATGTATCGATGGAAATCGATTGATTAGGGCCTATTATTGTCAGATGCACTGAATTTTAGTGAATACAAGGTTTTGGGGGCCGTCCGTTGTGCCCTCGCCGGTACAGTTAAAGTTCCTGGAAGTTACTGTAAAACACTCAAATCATACGTATTTCGCTTAGAAATAGCATTTTTAAACGTTTGAAGGCGAGAGACACATTTTTTACATCATATCTGGCCGTATCACGGTCTGAAACGAACGATTTGTAAGAACATCTCGGATACATTCTGCGTGATGAATCGATGGAAATCGATTGAGTAGAGCCTAATATTGTCAGATGCACTGAATTTTAGTGAATACAAGGATTTGGGGGCCGTCCGTGGTGCCCTCGCCGATACAGCTAAAGTCCCGTGGAAGTTACTATAAAACACTCAAATCACACGTATTTCGTTTAGAAATAGCATTTTGAAGCGTTTGAAGGCGAGAGAAACAGTTTTTACATCATATTTGGCCGTTTCACGGTCTGAAACGAACGATTTGTAAGAACATCTCGGATACATTCTGCGTGATGTATCGATGGAAATCGATTGATTAGGGCCTAATATTGTCAGATGCACTGAATGTTAGTGAATACAAGGTTTTGAGGGCCGTCCGTGGTGCCCTCGCCAGTACAGTTAAAGTTCCTGGAAGTTACTGTAAAACACTCAAATCACACGTATTTCGCTTAGAAATAGCATTTTGAAGCGTTTGAAGGCGAGAGAAACAGTTTTTACATCATATTTGGCTGTTTCACGGTCTGAAACAAACGATTTGTAAGAACATCTCGGATACATATTCTGCGTGATGTATCGATGGAAATCGATTGATTAGGGCCTATTATTGTCAGATGCACTGAATTTTAGTGAATACAAGGTTTTGGGGGCCGTCCGTGGTGCCATCGCCGGTACAGTTAAAGTTCCTGGAAGTTACTGTAAAACACTCAAATCACACGTATTTCGCTTAGAAATAGATTTTTTAAGCGTTTGAAGGCGAGAGAAACAGTTTTTACATCATATTTGGCCGTATCACGGTCTGAAACGAACGATTTGTAAGAACATCTCGGATACATTCTGCGTGATGAATCGATGGAAAAAGATTGATTAGGGCCTAACATTGTCAGATGCACTGAATTTTAGTGAATACAAGGATTTGGAGGCCGTCCGTGGTGCCCTTGCCGATACAGCTAAAGTCCCGTGGTAGTTACTATAAAACACTCAAATCACACGTATTTCGGTTAGAAATAGCATTTTTAAGCGTTTGAAGGCGAGAGAAACAGTTTTTACATCAAATTTGGCCGTTTCACGGTATGAAACGAACGAATTGTAAGAACATCTCGGATAAATATTCTGCGTGATGTATCGATGGAAATCGATTGATTAGGGCCTATTATTGTCAGATGCACTGAATTTTAGAGAATACAAGGTTTTGGGGGCCGTTTGTGGTGCCCTCGCCGGTATAGCTAAAGTTTCGTGGACGTTACTGTAAAATACTCAAATCACAAGTATTTCGCTTAGAAATAGTTTTTTTCAGCGTTTGAAGGTGAGAGAAAGAGTTTTTACATGATATTTGGCCGTTTCACGGTCTGAAACGAACGATTTGTAAGAACATCTCGGATACATAAATTGCGTGATGTATCGATGGAAATCGATTGATTAGGGCCTAATATTGTCAGATGCACTGAATTTTAGTGAATACATGGTTTTGGGGGCCATCCGTGGTGCCCTCGCCGGTACAGCTAAAGTTCCGTGCAAGTTACTGTAAAACAATCAAATCACACGTATTTCGCTTAGAAATAGCTTTTTTAAGCGTTTGAAGGCGAGAGAAACAGTTTTTACATCATATTTGGCCGTTTCACGGTCTGAAACAAACGATTTGTAACATCTCGGATACATATTCTGCATGATGTATCGATGGAAATCAATTGATTAGGGCCTAATATTGTCAGATGCACTGAAATTTAGAGAATACAAGGTTTTGGGGTACGTCCGTGGTGCCCTCGCCGATACAGCTAAAGTTCCGTGGAAGTTACTGTAAAACACTCAAATCACACGTATTTCGCTTAGAAATAGCATTTTTAAGCGTTTGAAGGCGAGAGAAACAGTTTTCACATCATATTTGGCCGTTTCACGGTCTGAAACGAACGATTTGTAAGAACATCTCGGATACATATTCTGCGTGATGTATCGATGGAAATCAATTGATTAGGGCCTAATATTGTCAGATGCACTGAATTTTAGTGAATACAAGGTTTTGGGGGCCGTCCGTGGTGCCCTCGCCGGTACAGTTAAAGTTCCTGGAAGTTACTGTAAAACACTCAAATCACACGTATTTCGCTTAGAAATAGCATTTTTAAACGTTTGAAGGCGAGAGAAACATTTTTTACATCATATTTGGCCGTATCACGGTCTGAAACGAACGATTTGTAAGAACATCTCGGATACATATTCTGCGTGATGTATCGATGGAAATCGATTGATTAGGACCTAATATTGTCAGATGCACTGAATTTTAGTGAATACAAGGTTTTGGGGGCCGTCCGTGGTGCCCTCGCCGATACAGATAAAGTCCCGTGGAAGTTACTGTAAAACACTCAAATCACACGTATTTCGCTTAGAAATAGCATTTTTAAGCGTTTGAAGGCGAGAGAAACAGTTTTTACATCATATTTGGCCGTTTCACGGTCTGAAACGAACGATTTGTAAGAACATCTCGGATACATATTCTGCGTGATGTATCGATGGAAATCGATTGATTAGGGCCTAATATTGTCAGATGCACTGAATTTTAGTGATTACAAGGTTTTGGGGGCCTTCCATGGTGCCCTCGCCGGTACAGTTAAACTTCCTGGAAGTTACTGTAAAACACTCAAATCACACGTATTTCGCTTAGAAATAGCATTTTGAAGCGTTTGAAGGCGAGAGAAACAGTTTTTACATCATATTTGGCTGTTTCACGGTCTGAAACAAACGATTTGTAAGAACATCTCGGATACATATTCTGCGTGATGTATCGATGGAAATCGATTGATTAGAGCCTATTATTGTCAGATGCACTGAATTTTAGTGAATACAAGGTTTTGGGGGCCGTCCGTGGTGCCCTCTCCGGTACAGTTAAAATTCCTGGAAGTTACTGTAAAACACTCAAATCAGACGTATTTCGCTTAGAAATAGCATTTTTAAACGTTTGAAGGCGAGAGAAACATTTTTTCATCATATTTGGCCGTATCACGGTCTGAAACGAACGATTTGTAAGAACATCTCGGATAATGCGTGATGAATCGATGGAAATCGATTGATTAGGGCCTAATATTGTCAGATGCACTGAATTTTAGTGAATACGAGTACAAGGATTTGGGGGCCGTCCGTGGTGCCCTCGCCGATACAGCTAAAGTCCCGTGGAAGTTACTATAAAACACTCAAATCACACGTATTTCGTTTAGAAATAGCATTTTTAAGCGTTTGAATGCGAGAGAAACAGTTTTTACATCATATTTGGCCGTTTCACGGTCTGAAACGAACGATTAGTAAGAACATCTCGGATACATTCTGCGTGATGTATCGATGGAAATCGATTGATTAGGGCCTAATATTGTCAGATGCACTGATATTTAGAGAATACAAGGTTTTGGGGGCCGTCCGTGGTGCCCTCGCCGATACAGCTAAAGTTCCGTGGAAGTTACGGTAAAACACTCAAATCACACGTATTTCGCTTAGAAATAGCATTTTTAAGCGTTTGAAGGCGAGAGAAACATTTTTTACATCATATTTGGCCGTATCACGGTCTGAAACGAACGATTTGTAAGAACATCTCGGATACATATTCTGCGTGATGTATCGATGGAAATCGATTGATTAGGACCTAATATTGTCAGATGCACTGAATTTTGGTGAATACAAGGTTTTGGGGGCCGTCCGTGGTGCCTTCGCCGATACAGCTAAAGTCCCGTGGAAGTTACTGTAAAACACTCAAATCACACGTATTTCGCTTAGAAATAGCATTTTTAAACGTTTGAAGGCGAGAGAAACATTTTTTACATCATATTTGGCCGTATCACGGTCTGAAACGAACGATTTGTAAGAACATCTCGGATACATATTCTGCGTGATGTATCGATGGAAATCGATTGATTAGGACCTAATATTGTCAGATACACTGAATTTTAGTGAATACAAGGTTTTGGGGGCCGTCCGTGGTGCCCTCGCCGATACAGATAAAGTCCCGTGGAAGTTACTGTAAAACACTCAAATCACACGTATTTCGCTTAGAAATAGCATTTTTAAGCGTTTGACGGCGAGAGAAACAGTTTTTACATCATATTTGGCCGTTTCACGGTCTGAAACGAACGATTTGTAAGAACATCTCGGATACATATTCTGCGTGATGTATCGATGGAAATCGATTGATTAGGGCCTAATATTGTCAGATGCACTGAATTTTAGTGATTACATGGTTTTGGGGGCCTTCCATGGTGCCCTCGCCGGTACAGTTAAACTTCCTGGAAGTTACTGTAAAACACTCAAATCACACGTATTTCGCTTAGAAATAGCATTTTGAAGCGTTTGAAGGCGAGAGAAACAGTTTTTACATCATATTTGGCTGTTTCACGGTCTGAAACAAACGATTTGTAAGAACATCTCGGATACATATTCTGCGTGATGTATCGATGGAAATCGATTGATTAGGGCCTATTATTGTCAGATGCACTGAATTTTAGTGAATACAAGGTTTTGGGGGCCGTCCGTGGTGCCCTCGCCGGTACAGTTAAAGTTCCTGGAAGTTACTGTAAAACACTCAAATCATACGTATTTCGCTTAGAAATAGCATTTTTAAACGTTTGAAGGCGAGAGAAACATTTTTTACATCATATCTGGCCGTATCACGGTCTGAAACGAACGATTTGTAAGAACATCTCGGATACATTCTGCGTGATGAATCGATGGAAATCGATTGAGTAGAGCCTAATATTGTCAGATGCACTGAATTTTAGTGAATACAAGGATTTGGGGGCCGTCCGTGGTGCCCTCGCCGATACAGCTAAAGTCCCGTGGAAGTTATTATAAAACACTCAAATCACACGTATTTCGTTTAGAAATAGCATTTTGAAGCGTTTGAAGGCGAGAGAAACAGTTTTTACATCATATTTGGCCGTTTCACGGTCTGAAACGAACGATTTGTAAGAACATCTCGGATACATTCTGCGTGATGTATCGATGGAAATCGATTGATTAGGGCCTAATATTGTCAGATGCACTGATATTTAGAGAATACAAGGTTTTGGGGGCCGTCCGTTGTGCCCTCGCCGATACAGCTAAAGTTCCGTGGAAGTTACGGTAAAACACTCAAATCACACGTATTTCGCTTAGAAATAGCATTTTTAAACGTTTGAAGGCGAGAGAAACATTTTTTACATCATATTTGGCCGTATCACGGTCTGAAACGAACGATTTGTAAGAACATCTCGGATACATATTCTGCGTGATGTATCGATGGAAATCGATTGATTAGGACCTAATATTGTCAGATGCACTGAATTTTGGTAAATACAAGGTTTTGGGGGCCGTCCGTGGTGCCCTCGCCGATACAGCTAAAGTCCCGTGGAAGTTACTGTAAAACACTCAAATCACACGTATTTCGCTTAGAAATATCATTTTTAAACGTTTGAAGGCGAAAGAAACAATTTTTACATCATATCTGGTCGTTTCACAGTCTGAAACTAACGATTTGTAAGAACACCTGAATACATATTCTACGTGATGTATCGATGAAATCGATTGATTAGGGCTTAATATTGTCAGATGCACTGAATTTTAGTGAATACAAAGTTTTGGGGGCCGTCCGTGGTGCCCTCGTCGGTGCAGCTAAAGTTCTGTGAAATTTACTGTAAAACTCTCAAATCACACGTATTTCGCTTAGAAATAGCATTTTGAAGCGTTTGAAGGCGAGAGAAACAGTTTTTACATCATATTTGGCTGTTTCACGGTCTGAAACAAACGATTTGTAAGAACATCTCGGATACATATTCTGCGTGATGTATCGATGGAAATCGATTGATTAGGGCCTATTATTGTCAGATGCACTGAATTTTAGTGAATACAAGGTTTTGGGGGCCGTCCGTGGTGCCATCGCCGGTACAGTTAAAGTTCCTGGAAGTTACTGTAAAACACTCAAATCACACGTATTTCGCTTAGAAATAGCATTTTTAAGCGTTTGAAGGCGAGAGAAACAGTTTTTACATCATATTTGGCCGTATCACGGTCTGAAACGAACGATTTGTAAGAACATCTCGGATACATTCTGCGTGATGAATCGATGGAAAAAGATTGATTAGGGCCTAACATTGTCAGATGCACTGAATTTTAGTGAATACAAGGATTTGGAGGCCGTCCGTGGTGCCCTTGCCGATACAGCTAAAGTCCCGTGGTAGTTACTATAAAACACTCAAATCACACGTATTTCGCTTAGAAATAGCATTTTTAAGCGTTTGAAGGCGAGAGAAACAGTTTTTACATCAAATTTGGCCGTTTCACGGTATGAAACGAACGAATTGTAAGAACATCTCGGATAAATATTCTGCGTGATGTATCGATGGAAATCGATTGATTAGGGCCTATTATTGTCAGATGCACTGAATTTTAGAGAATACAAGGTTTTGGGGGCCGTTTGTGGTGCCCTCGCCGGTATAGCTAAAGTTTCGTGGACGTTACTGTAAAATACTCAAATCACAAGTATTTCGCTTAGAAATAGTTTTTTTCAGCGTTTGAAGGTGAGAGAAAGAGTTTTTACATGATATTTGGCCGTTTCACGGTCTGAAACGAACGATTTGTAAGAACATCTCGGATACATAAATTGCGTGATGTATCGATGGAAATCGATTGATTAGGGCCTAATATTGTCAGATGCACTGAATTTTAGTGAATACATGGTTTTGGGGGCCATCCGTGGGGCCCTCGCCGGTACAGCTAAAGTTCCGTGGAAGTTACTGTAAAACAATCAAATCACACGTATTTCGCTTAGAAATAGCTTTTTTAAGCGTTTGAAGGCGAGAGAAACAGTTTTTACATCATATTTGGCCGTTTCACGGTCTGAAACAAACGATTTGTAACATCTCGGATACATATTCTGCATGATGTATCGATGGAAATCGATTGATTAGGGCCTAATATTGTCAGATGCACTGAAATTTAGAGAATACAAGGTTTTGGGGTACGTCCGTGGTGCCCTCGCCGATACAGCTAAAGTTCCGTGGAAGTTACTGTAAAACACTCAAATCACACGTATTTCGCTTAGAAATAGCATTTTTAAGCGTTTGAAGGCGAGAGAAACAGTTTTCACATCATATTTGGCCGTTTCACGGTCTGAAACGAACGATTTGTAAGAACATCTCGGATACATATTCTGCGTGATGTATCGATGGAAATCGATTGATTAGGGCCTAATATTGTCAGATGCACTGAATTTTAGTGAATACAAGGTTTTGGGGGCCGTCCGTGGTGCCCTCGCCGGTACAGGTAAAGTTCCTGGAAGTTACTGTAAAACACTCAAATCACACGTATTTCGCTTAGAAATAGCATTTTTAAACGTTTGAAGGCGAGAGAAACATTTTTTACATCATATTTGGCCGTATCACGGTCTGAAACGAACGATTTGTAAGAACATCTCGGATACATATTCTGCGTGATGTATCGATGGAAATCGATTGATTAGGGCCTAATATTGTCAGATGCACTGAATTTTAGTGATTACAAGGTTTTGGGGGCCTTCCATGGTGCCCTCGCCGGTACAGTTAAACTTCCTGGAAGTTACTGTAAAACACTCAAATCACACGTATTTCGCTTAGAAATAGCATTTTGAAGCGTTTGAAGGCGAGAGAAACAGTTTTTACATCATATTTGGCTGTTTCACGGTCTGAAACAAACGATTTGTAAGAACATCTCAGATACATATTCTGCGTGATGTATCGATGGAAATCGATTGATTAGAGCCTATTATTGTCAGATGCACTGAATTTTAGTGAATACAAGGTTTTGGGGGCCGTCCGTGGTGCCCTCTCCGGTACAGTTAAAATTCCTGGAAGTTACTGTAAAACACTCAAATCAGACGTATTTCGCTTAGAAATAGCATTTTTAAACGTTTGAAGGCGAGAGAAACATTTTTTCATCATATTTGGCCGTATCACGGTCTGAAACGAACGATTTGTAAGAACATCTCGGATACTGCGTGATGAATCGATGGAAATCGATTGATTAGGGCCTAATATTGTCAGATGCACTGAATTTTAGTGAATACGAGTACAAGGATTTGGGGGCCGTCCGTGGTGCCCTCGCCGATACAGATAAAGTCCCGTGGAAGTTACTATAAAACACTCAAATCACACGTATTTCGTTTAGAAATAGCATTTTTAAGCGTTTGAAGGCGAGAGAAACAGTTTTTACATCATATTTGGCCGTTTCACGGTCTGAAACGAACGATTAGTAAGAACATCTCGGATACATTCTGCGTGATGTATCGATGGAAATCGATTGATTAGGGCCTAATATTGTCAGATGCACTGATATTTAGAGAATACAAGGTTTTGGGGGCCGTCCGTGGTGCCCTCGCCGATACAGCTAAAGTTCCGTGGAAGTTACGGTAAAACACTCAAATCACACGTATTTCGCTTAGAAATAGCATTTTTAAGCGTTTGAAGGCGAGAGAAACATTTTTTACATCATATTTGGCCGTATCACGGTCTGAAACGAACGATTTGTAAGAACATCTCGGATACATATTCTGCGTGATGTATCGATGGAAATCGATTGATTAGGACCTAATATTGTCAGATGCACTGAATTTTGGTGAATACAAGGTTTTGGGGGCCGTCCGTGGTGCCTTCGCCGATACAGCTAAAGTCCCGTGGAAGTTACTGTAAAACACTCAAATCACACGTATTTCGCTTAGAAATATCATTTTTAAACGTTTGAAGGCGAAAGAAACAATTTTTACATCATATCTGGTCGTTTCACAGTCTGATACTAACGATTTGTAAGAACACCTGAATACATATTCTACGTGATGTATCGATGGAAATCGATTGATTAGGGCTTAATATTGTCAGATGCACTGAATTTTAGTGAATACAAAGTTTTGGGGGCCGTCCGTGGTGCCCTCGCCGGTACAGCTAAAGTTCTGTGGAATTTACTGTAAAACTCTCAAATTAAACGTATTTCGATTAGAAATAGCATATATAAGCGTTTGAAGGCGAGAGAAACAGTTTTTACATCATATTTGGCCGTAACACGGTCTGAAACGAACGATTTGTAAGAACATCTCGGATACATATTCTGCGTGATGTATCGATGGAAATCGATTGATTAGGGCCTAATATTGTCAGATGCACTGAATTTTAGTGAAACAAAGTTTTGGGGGCCGTCCGTTGTGCCCTCGCCGGTACAGCTAAAGTTCCGTGAAAGTTACAGTAAAACATTCAAATCACACGTATTTCACTTAGAAATTGCATTTTTAAGAATTTGAAGGCGAGAGAAACAGTTTTTACGTCATATTTGGCCGTTTCACGGTTTGAAACGAATGATTTGTAAGAACATCTCGGATACATATTCTGCGTGATGTATCGATGGAAATTGATTGATTAGGGCCTAATATTGTCAGATGCATTGAATTTTAGTGAATACAAGGTTTTGGGGGCCGTCCGTAGTGCCCTCGCCGGTATAGCTAAAGTTCCGTGCAAGTTACTGTGAAACATTCAAATCACACGTATTTCGCTTAGAAATAGCATTTTTAAGCGTTAGAAGGTGACAGAAACAGTTTTTACATCATATTTGGCCGTTTCACGGTCTGAAACAAACGATTTGTAAGAACATCTCGGATACATATTCTGCGTGATGTATCGATGGAAATCGATTGATTACGGCCTAATATTGTCAGATGTACTGAATTTTAGTGAATACAAGGTTTTGGAGGCCGTCCATGGTGCCCTCGCCGGTAGAGCTAAAGTTCCGTGGAACTTACTTTAAAACACTCAAATCACACGTATTTCGCTCAGAAATAGCATTATTAAGCGTTTGAAGGCGAGAGAAACAGTTTTTACATCATATTTGGCCGTTCCACGGTCTGAAACGAACGATTTGTAAGAACATCTCGGATACATATTCTGCGTGATGTATCGATGGAAATCGATTGATTAGGGCCTAATATTGTCAGATGCACTGAATTTTAGTGAATATACGGTTTTGGGGGCCGTCCGTAGTGCCCTCGCCGGTACAGCTAAAGTTCCATGACAGTTACTGTAAAACACTCAAATCACACGTATTTCACTTAGAAATAGCATTTTTAAGCGTTTGAAGGCGAGAGAAACAGTTTTACATCATATTTGGCCGTTTCACGGTCTGAAGCGAACGATTTGTAAGAACATCTCGCATACATAATCTACATGATGTATCAATGGAAATCGATTAGTTAGGGCCTATTATTATCAGATTTACTGAATTTTAGTGAATACAAGGTTTTGGGGGACCTTCGTGGTTCCCTCGCCGGTACATCTAAAGCTCCGTGGAAGTTACTATAAAACACTCAAAACACACGTATTTCGCTTAGAAATAGCATTTTCAAGTGTTTGAAAGAGAGAGAAACAGTTTTTACATGATATTTGGCCCTTTCACGGTCTGAAACGAACGATTTGTAAGAACAACTCGGATACATATTCTACGTGAGGTATCGATTGAAATCGATTGATTAGGGCCTAATATTATCAGGTGCACTGAATTTTAGTGAATACAAGGTTTTGGGGGCCCTCCATGGTGCCCTCGCCGGTACAGTTAAAGTTCCGTGGAAGTTACTGTAGAACTCTCAAATCACATGTATTTCGCTTAGAAATAGCATTTTTAAGCGTTTGAAGGTGAGAGCAGTAGTTTTTACATTATATTTGGCCGTTTCACGGTCTGAAACGAACGATTTGTAAGATCATCTCGGATACATAATCTACATGATGTATCAATGGAATTCGATTGATTAGGGCCTAATATTATCAGATACACTGAACCTTAGTAAATACAAGATTTTGGGGGCCCTCCATGGTGCCCTCGCCAGTACAGCTAAAGTTCCGTGGAAGTTACTGTAAAACACTCAATTCACACGTATTTTGCATAGAAATGGCAATTTATCTACAAGTCCAATGCTGGTGAACCAATTATCCAATGTTACATTTCTTCCTAACCCGTAAATTGGTTCACAAAGTCTCTCTACAACGTCGTTAGAACTATTGCTCATTTTGTAAGGGCGGTCTGGTTGCTTCCCGACGTGTACTTCTAAGTTGGCTGTATAATACATTTTTGCGTCAGAAAGGGCAAAAATTTTGATCCCATATTTATTAGGTTTAGAGGGTATGTATTGACGAAATCCACATTTCCCTCTAAAACCCTCGAGTTTCTCGTCTATAGTCACATATTCAGGCAAATTATACCCATTTTTGCAATTGATAACGAACAAATCAAAGAAATTCCTTATTGGTGCGAGTTTATCCAATTTTCTTCGCTCTTCTCGGGTTTCTCTGTCATCAAATCTCAAACATCTGAGTAGAAATCTGAATCTTTGGAGAGACATTGTTAATCTAAATATCTCAACTCCAGAACCATCAGTTCTCCATAGGTCATCGGCATTCATACGATTCGCCTTTAGGACTCCAGCAAAGCAAAGTAGACCTATAAAAGCTTGAATTTCTACTAAATCCGTAATATTAGCATCTCTATCTCTGGAAAAAAATTCCTGTATAGACGTAATATACTTATTTGTATTTTCAACAATAATTTTCAACATTTCGTCATTTATAAAATATCGGAGGATCCCCAAAGAAGTTTTTAGAGATCGCGTAGCTAATTTCGATATAGGAAGACGAAGCACTTTGTTTTCATTTCTCGTTCTTACAGTTTTGGGAGGTACATGTCTGGCCCACTTTGTTTTGTCCTTTCCTATGAAAGAAACGCTGTTACTTATACTTGACTCTTCTACTTCAATGTCAGATATATCTTGCTCGGATTCACTGTCGCCTTCTCTTTTTTCAATAAAGTCTTCATCGGCCTCATCTTCTGCATCGTTATATATATCAATTCGTCTTCATTTTCTAACAGCCCCTCCATCAACAACCTTAAGCGCTCCTGTTCTTTTTCGTAACTGGCCATACTGAAACCGTTTATTTTTAGTTATAAATAAGCAAATAAAGTTGCACTTTTACATACCTTTTAAAATTTTCCAAATTAAATTGACAAACAAATAACGTACGTAAGTAGTCGCACCGGTGCACAAGACCGAAAAACCCTACAAAATTCAAACGAGTGAACTTAATGTCAACAGCTGTTGACACCGTACGGACAACATGAAGTTAGGAAGGTACTGAGAGAACTAAGGCGCATGTGAAAACAGGGGAGAAATAAGTTGATATTATTCTTGCGTCGGTCCCAGAGACCAGCATGCGACTACTGGAGGGTTAAGCGTTTCAAGGCGAGAGAAACAGTTTTTACATCATATTTGGCCTATTCACGGTCTGATACGAACAATTTGTAAGAACATCTCGGAAACATATTCTACGTGATGCATCGATGGAAATCGATTTATTAGGGCCTAATATTATCAGATGCACTGAATTTTAGGGAATACAAGGTTTTGGGAGCCCTCCGTGGTGCCCTCGCCGGTACAGGTATTACTGTAAAACACTCGAATCACACGTATTTCGTTTAGCAATAGCAATTTTAAGCGTTTGAAGGCGAGAGAAACAGTTTTTACATCATATTTGGCCGTTTTACGGTCTGAACGAACGATTTGTAAGAACATCTCGGTTACATATTCTACGTGACGTATCGATGGAAATTGATTTATTAGGGCCTAATATTATCAGAGGCACTGAATTTTAGTGAATACAATGTTTTGGGGGCCCTCCGTGGTGCCCTCGCCGGTACAGCTAAAGTTCCGATTAGGACCTAATATTATCAGATGCACTGAATCAGGATGAAGGAACACAAACGGCATACAACAAGAGGAGAAACATCGAAATCCGGAATTGCAGACCACGCATGGGAAAACCATCACAGAACATCTCGGATACATATTCTGCGTGATGTATCGATGCAAATCAAATGATTACTACTGCCTAATATTGTCAGATGCACTGAATTTTAGAGAATAAAAGGTTTAGGGGGCCCTCCGTGGCGCCCTCGCCGGTACAGCTAAAGTACCGTGGCAGTTACTGTAAAACATTCAAGTCACACGTATTTCGCTTAGAAATAGCATTTTTAAGCGTTTGAAGGAGAGAGAAACAGTTTTTACATCATATTTGGCCGTTTCACGGTCTGAAACGAACGATTTGTAAGAACATCTCGGATACATATTCTACGTAATGTATCGATGGAAATCGATTGATTAGGGCCTAATATTATCAGATGCACTGAATTTTAGTGAATACAGGATTTTGGAAGCTTTCCGTGGTGTCCACGCCGGTACAGCTAAAGTTCCGTGGAAGTTACTGTAAAACACTCAAATCACAAGTATTTCGCTTAGAAATAGCATTTTTAAGCGTTTGAAGGCGAGAGAATAGTATATTACGTAATGAGAGATGTAAGAAGCAGATTACGTACGAGTAAAATGATTGACACACGAGACGCGTAGCGTCGAGTTTGTAATTTTACGAGTGAGTAATTGCTTTACATCTCGAATTATGTACTATACTTTTTCTACGACCACTCATTAATATTTCTAAATTGAAGCAAAATTCATATACATAGTTATAAATTAATTATTTTTTTATTGCTTTACTTACAAATTACAAATAATATTATCAACTAATTTTGTTTATAATAATTATTATTACCTCAGTATATGTATGTAGGAAATGGAAGATCTTCTTAAACGAAAAAAAAGTTACTTTTAAGGTTAAATATAAAGAAACTAGAATTATCGACTAAATGATTAAAAATAACAACACACAGTAAATCAGAATGATATTCAGTAATTTACAAAACACATTTCTATTTACAAACAAAGATTAAATCGTCTTAGATGTATTTAAATATCTCACGATGCGTGTCTTCGTCTATACTTGACAGCTGGACGACTGCCACTACTCCTGTGCGTGTTGCGTCCGATGTTGGGAAAATATGATCAAGAAAAGGGTTGCCTACAACTCGGCCATCCTGCAGCTTCATCCGCCTCGGATGAAGAAGAGTTAGTTTCTTCTTCTCGCCAAGGTTTCATTTTGTCGGCACTAGAGGAGGTGACGGAAGGACCTTCGCGTTCTCCACCAATCTTCCGTAGATCGTAGCGGTCTTGGGGCTTTACGGCTACAACCTCGTATGGCCTTAAAAACTTGGGTTTTAACTTACCTCCCGTTACAAATTGAGTTCGTTGAATGGCTACAATGGCACCGATTTCATAGCGCTGTGCCTTCTTTCTCTTTCTGTTGTAAGTCTTCCTATTTTCTTCTTGTACTTGTTGTATTCTAATTTTTGCTTCTTCCCTTGTTTTACTTCTTTATCAAAACTATTTCGTATTTCTTCTTCAATCAATTCTTTAATCAATATATATTCTTTCTTCTTTATTTCCTTGCCAACTAGCAATTTGAATGGTGTAGTATTTATACTACGCTGATAGGTACTATTTAAAACTTGTAAATTATTAGTGTGTTTGTACCATTCCTTTGGATTTCCAAGTGATAGTTTCGACAAAACAGAAATTATTGTACGGTTTAGTCTTTCTATTTGACCGTTACCACGGGGCACACCTGTAGTAATTATGTGTTTGATGTTTTCTCTTCGCAATAGCTTCTAAAATCTTGCGAGCTGAAAGCCGTTCCTCTGTCACTTATAATCATTTCTGGATTTCCAAATATTGATTTTTGAATCTCCAATTTACTTAAAACTTCTCTTGTGGTCGTTGTTTTGGTAGGATATATCCAGGAAAATTTTGTAAAGGCGTCAATTACAATAAAAAGGTAGTTGTAATTTTTATTTGTGGAGGGAAGAGGACCAACATGATCAATATGATAGGCTTGCAAAGGATACTCTTTAGGAATAGGATTTAAATAACATTCTTGTTTTCCCTGCTTTCTGGAAACTAATATGTAAAGTAATGCAATTTCTAATGCATTTTTCTATTTTCTTAGTTATTTGTGGTATCCAATAATCTTTTTCTAATACATCTTTCATTTTTTTATACCAAAATGCCCATTATTTTCATGAACTCCTTTTATTAATTCGGTTTGCATCCCCTTCAGAATTACTATCAGGTCTTCTCCTTCAACCTATTTGAATAAAACATCACCTTTTAAAAGATAATCTTCATATTCACCGTCTTCAACCAATCTTCTAATGGCTTTTAATTAGTCGTCTTCTTTCTGGTTGTGACTAATTCTTTTTAATAATTCAGGTTTTATTAACATTACTGGAAACCGGCTCAGAGAATCAACATGACCCATTTTCTCTCCAGCGCGATGCTCCATTGAATAATCAAATTCTGATAATAACAAAGCCCAACGAGCTACTCTTGTAGCTAATTCTTTCTTCTTCATCGTTAGTTCAAATGCAGAACAATCCGTGATTATCTTAAATTTCAATCCTAAGAGGTAAACTCGAAATTTCTTTATCGCCTGAATAATTGCAAAAATTTCTAGTTCGTAACTAGTCCATTTCTGTTCTGCGGCTGACGTTTTATGACTCATATAATATATCGGATGCATTTTACCATCTTCATCGTTCTTTTGCATAAGTATGGCGCCAATACCATACTTACTGGCGTCAGTATGTAATTCCGTTTCTGCATAAGGTGAAAATAGGTTTTTTAGATAATAAATCTTTCAATGTTTCAAATGCTATCAAATGTTCGTCAGTGAAATTAAAAGATTCGTTCTTCTTTAAGAGGTCGCTGAGTGGTTTAGCAATAACGGCATATCCCTGTATAAACTTACGGAAATATCCACCAAGACCTAGGAAACGTACATGTTTTATTGTTTTTGGTTTTTGGAAAGTTTTTCACTGCCAAAGTCTTGTTTTCAGATGGTCTTATTTGATTCTTTTTGATTTCATACCCGAGGTATTCAATTTCCTGCTTCAAAAATTTACATTTTCTCCACTTTATACGTAAGCCATATTCTTCACACTTATACAACACATCTTTAAGTTTTTCAATACCATCTTTATAAGTTACAGAGGGAATGATGAGATCATCCATGTAAATCAGTACGTTGCCGGAAATAATCATATTTTTGAATATATTGTTAATGTACCTTTGGAAAACAGATGGTGAATTACACAGGTCGAATAGAACTCTACAAAATTCAAACTGACCATAAGATGTTACGAAGCAAGTGTATTTTCTGCTAGATTCGTCTACTTCTACATGGAAAAATCCATTTTCCAAATCTAGCGTAGAAAAATAATTAGCTCCTTGGAGTTTGTCAATTTGATCTTCGATCAACGGTAAAGGATACCTGTCCTTTATAATCTTCTGATTTATTTTTCTGTAGACGACGCAAATTCTTGTCTGTCCATCCTCCTTTTTTTACAAGCACCATAGGACTTGCATATTCTGATACACTAGGTTGAATTATTCTTTTTTGCAACCATTGTTCTATTTGTGAATCCACTTCTTCTTTTTCTTTGATTGAAAGTCTACGTGGATGTTGATAAATGGGTATCTCATCGGTAAGTGTTATCTTCATTTTGATTTCCGTTGACTTCTCTTCCTTTGGTTCATAATTATCAATCATTTCTTGTATTTCCTGTGGATATACGTCATCTTCGGGTAGTGCATTTATGGACAGGATAAATTGATCATCTTGTGTTTTCAACTGGCCTATATTAACTACGCCACCAGTCATTGTTATCTCTGCATTTTGTAATAATTCATTGCCAATTATACAATCTACTGGTATGGTCGAATCCGAAACAACATAAAAGGTTGTAAAGAATTTTCCTTCATTACCGACATCTGTGTATGAAGCAGATTGGCACACCCAGCAATGGGTAATATGCCGTGATGAAATATTTATTTTTATTTTTATTTAACATTAACTTCACAACTAAACTTGCCCAAAGTTTGCACTTTGCTGTCACCAAACCCCATCAATGTCATATTATCTTTTTTGAAGTTAATATTATTAAGTTCAAAATATTTCGTGGTATTTATTAAATTGACGTCACTCCCTGTGTCAACGAGAGCATTGATGATTATGTTCTCAATCTGTACTTTTGTGTGCATGTTCCGGTTCTTCTTGCCCGAGGCTAACCAAATACTTATCTTCGCCTCACTTTTATCATCATCTGATGCTTCCTTTTTAATGTTCTTTGATTCCTTATTGCATTTTGGGGCGATATGGCCAAATTCGTTGCACTTGAAACAACGTGTACCTTTGTCTCTGTTCTTGCACTCTTTCGATTTATGTCCCAATAATCCACAGTTAAAACACCTATCGCGACGTTCCTGACTTTGGTTATTCTGTTTCTTATTAATTCGTCTATCCGGCTTAACATTTTTATCAAACTTCGTTTTAATATTATTTTTCAACTTCTCATATTCACGAAATTTTTCTTTTAATTCCTTTAAAGTCTTAGCACCATACAGTATTATTTTGTTTGTTTCATCATCTGGAACGCCAGCAATAATGTAATCGATCAATGATTCTTCATCGACTTCTCCACGCAAACTAATTTCTTTCATTTTAAAAATATACTCTAAATAAGTTTCATCATATTTCTTTCTCCTAGACCGCAACATTTTATGAATTTCTGCACTATTAATCTTGAATCCAAATTCATCTTCAAGCGCTACTTTTAACTGATTCCAATCTGTGATGGCTGTTTGTGTGCGTAAAAATAGTTTAGCAGTTCCTTTTAACAATTTTTTGGCATAAATTAACTTTTCGGTTTCATTCCAAAGCGCTACAGTGGCTGCTTCTTCAAAATCTTGAATCCACTTGCTCAACGTATAACTATCGTCTCCAGTAAAATTTGTCAAAGAATCTTCCATATCTTTGAATGTAAAATTAACTGACGTTTTACGCTGTTGTAATAATTCATTTTCTCTTTGCAGTAGTTCAATTTCTTTCTTGAGTAGCAGCTTCTCTTTCTCTTCTAATTGTTTCTGAGTGTTCACTTGTGCTGTGTCTTCGTTGGTTTTCGTCATTTTTCTTCTTAAATTCCGTCTTGTCATATACGCAAGCGATAATAATTCAGCTTTATTAGGCTTATCGTCTTTCTTCTTTTTAAATTCTTATTACGTCTTAAGTTTCACGTCTTTATTCGTACCTTACGATTTATATCCCGGTTCAGCCCCCAATTTTGTAGGAAATGGAAGATCTTCTTAAACGAAAAAAAAGTGACTTTTAAGGTTAAATATAAAGAAACTAGAATTATCGACTAAATGATTAAAAATAACGACACACAGTAAATCAGAATGATATTCAGTAATTTACAAAACACTTTTCTATTTACAAACAAAGATTAAATCGTCTTAGATGTATTTAAATATCTCACGTTGCGCGTCTTCGTCTATACTTGACAACTGGACGACTGCCACTACTGCTGTGCGTGTTGCGTCCGATGTGGGGAAAATAAAATCAAGAAAAGGGTTGCCTACATGTATATCACACCAAAAGCAGCAGTTCGAAACGTCAAAAAGTTTGGTGTATTTTATTTACAAAAATAAAACTGCACAACGATGTTACCATGGTTACTGCTAAACGTAGGGATATACGATGAAAAATAGTTCCCTACTGCAAATTTGATTGAAATCAAATATGTATTGTTGACATAATATAATATTAATATAATAAACCAAAAAAATATCTATTTATATGTATATGTCGGCTGGGTATGAAGCGTCCTAATGTTCTTACATCGCCACGTTCATTTCTCGCTTCGTTCAGTTTCATAACGTTCAAATCTTGACCACGAAGTTGGCGCGCATCAAAACGTTCATATAGTAACATGCACATCGTTCTAATGTCCCTACATCGCCCCGTTCAATTCTCGCTTCGTTCAGTTTCATAACGTTCAAATCTTGACCATGAAGTTAGCGCGCACCAAAACGTTCATTTCTTGCCCTGTTCAAATACCTAATTCGCGCGCTCCCAAATTTAAACAGTACACTCCAAAGAACAAATTGCAAAGAGATATGTTTTATTCAGTAGAAATACATTTATACTTCTTCAGAATATTGATAGGTGTCGCAAAGATTGTGGAAATGTCAAAAAATTCAAATTGAAATAAATTTATTATCAAAGTACATAGTAATGATATTACAAATGTATGGATCATTATATACAGTAAAGTTTATAAATATATTTTATATCAATCTGGATATTGCGTGCGTCAATAGAAAAGTCTATAAAAGCATTCTAACCATCATTTTATTACTAAAGAAAGGACAGGAAGATGATATTTCTCTTAATAAATTAAACGAAGAAAATGTACTACAATATTTATAAATTATTTAAAGGTATAAATTTGTTTTAACTTTTATAATACACTTTACATTTTATTACAGTGACGATATTTGTATATAGGTCTTGTAGATGATAAAAGAATATGAAAATAAACGAGTTTCAAAATATTTAATTTAACATGATATCTTTATGTAAAATAGGAAATCAAATCATTTTATATCAACTAATATAATTTTGGAACAAACAAGTGATATAAAAACAATAAAAGTCTCCATCTCTCCATGTTTGTACGAAAGAACTGAGGATTAATTATATAGTTTCCATTGAAAGTACGATACATGAATACACTTTCTACAATCCTGAATCTTACCATTTACCTTATGTCATAGAAAAAAGTTTAAATGAATATCGAATAGAAAATGATCTTGAATGGAAAGGATTGGATAAATTGAAAAAAAGCCATGGTCCTTTCTACATTTTGAAAAAATAAATAATGGAATTATCATTTTGCACTTGAATAAGATTTTTTTACTTCGAATTACCCCTAGAATACATGGTAAAAGTTTATTGGTTTCCTTAGGAGCCATTCTGTATGTAGACGGTGCTCATAATCGTAAAAAGGTTGAGAATCCCTGATCTTTATACTTTCCTCTTCATAGTTTCTAGAGAATACCCATAATTTCAGCTTCCTCCTTGCATTGTATTGATTTTGTAATTGTGCGTCGTTTGTCGTTGTAGTGCCAGTATACTACGATGGAGGTAAGTTTTACGAAAGATATTAATTAATAGTAGTGATTATAAGAAAACCGCATTTAATTATTTTATCTATAGTACTTATGTGAGCAAATATTAATTTTGTTAAAAAATAGTATACAACAAGGGAGAGAAATGCATGATTTTTCCAGAGGGGTAATTTAATAGCCTTTGAATCTTTGCAAAAGACAGAAATTGGTTGACAGTTGAATCGCAATACATGAGAGCCGAAATTTGTTGATTTCAAGAAATAATTGGTACTGCCAGTGCGGCATTTTTTAACTTGTTACCTCCGAATTCCAGTGAATTGTATGATAAAACGTTAAATGTTATTGCCAAAATAATAAAAACTCTAGGGGTATAATGTCCACACCACATATCGCTTATAAGAGGCACAATTCTCTTCCAATTCTGATACAATAAAAATTGACTTTTAAGTCATGGAAAAATGTATTTTTCGAGAGAACAAAATAACTTCCTAGACTGAAAGTTAATAAGGAGCTTCCTATCAATATTCCTAATATATATTAAACTTCATAATGACAGCTGGTGACTGTGTACATAACCTACAAATGTTACAATTTTCTATTCAAAATTTTATAATTTATGATTTCATGTTGTTTATCTGTCGCCAGAAGTGTGAAATATCATGAAATTGAGTTGCCGACGAAAATAACTTCAAAATACTTCTGCAATTTTCTCATAAAATTTCAAATGGTTTATTGCTCATCGTAAGTGTGGAATTTAGTTACAGAGACAAATAAATCACATGGTGTTGAGTATGAAAAATAGATTTGTTATAATTCATTATGTATTTTGGCGCGAGAGTGTAGTGAGCTAGTTAGTAACTTTTCCTTTAAGTTGTAACTATGGATGTATCAAGAGTGTGTGCTCGATGATGCTCTCTAGCCATTGCCGATCCGCGTGTATTGTTAGTCGATTAAATAAAAAGGCATCTTGAATACTTTAATTACCTGTGTGGTTATTGTTTACCATATCCTTCAACAGGTTATGGGCCCAGGCGTTTCGCGAACAGGTAATTAAAAAGAGAATTACGCGTTTCTTAAAAACGTACTCGTGCCGGTTGCCAAAAATGGCGGACGAAAGTTTAGCTAAAAACATCGTCAAGTTCAACGGTTCAAACTTCCAGCTTTGGAAGTTTCAGATCGGAACAGTGTTTAATGCATTGGGCATTAAAGACATAGTGACGGGCGAGAGAGTGAAGCCAGAGAATCTGGCAGATGCTGCCGGAGTGTTATGGATTAAGCAGAATGCTAAAGCAATGTGCATTATTGCGTCAGCAGTGGAGTACTCGGAACTCGAGTACTTAATCACCTGTGAAACTTCAGCAGAAATGTGGCAGAAACTCTGCCTGGTTCATGAACAAAAGTACGAGGCTAACAAGCTATTGCTCATGAAGAAGTTTCACGAGTACAAAATGGCGATGAACGACTCCGTGATACACCATATCACCAAGCTGCAAAATATTGTGGCGCAATTGAAAGATGTAGGGGAGCAAGTGACAGATCTTGCTTTGATGGCGAAAATCTTGGGAAGCCTGCCTTCAAGATTTCACTCCCTAGTAACGGCGTGGGACAATGTGCCTGCGGGTGAACAAACAATTCAGCGTCTACAAGAGAGACTCATCGCCGAGGAGAGAAGGATCACCGAGATGGAAGAGGTGACGTCCGCACTTGCAGCAACATCGATGAGCAACAGACAAAAAGGTGGGCGAGAAAAATCTGATTCGAAAGTACTAGGTAAATTTACATGTTTTGCGTGCGGTAAACCTGGTCGTATAGCGCGGAATTGTAAAAAGAGAGACAAAAATAAAAATAAAGAGAAATTGCATACGGTAAATGCGTTTGTGGTTACCGACAGTGTCGGTGTCGGTCATAAAGGTAGTAAACAAACTAATGATAATGACGAAGTAACAGATGGTGCTGTGCAGGATTTAATTCTGAAAAGTGATGCGCGCGACATCTGGCTTACTGACAGTGGAGCTTCACGGCATATTTCGTTTAGACGTGAGTGGTTTTCGGAACTGAAACCGTGTGTGAACCAGAACATGACAGTTACTCTGGGCGACAACTCAAGATATGAGGTCGAAGGAGTGGGGACGATTTCGATTCGGAAGTATGTTAATAACCAGTGGGAGCCTGGGTTGATCGAAAACGTGTTATTCGTGCCCGAGCTGAAAAAGAACTTATTTTCCGTCGGAGTTTGTACTACTAGAAATTATGAGGTCAGGTTTGTTGGGCAGAATGTGACATTCCATCGGGACAACAGACTGCAAGCCAAAGGGGTGAAGGAGCATAACGAAGTCTACAGGATGCTGTTCGTGGTCGAAACAGAATGTCAGGTGAATTTCACTTCGTTGGACAACCTCAAAATGTGGCACCGTCGTCTGGGACACCTGAATGTGAAAACAATATGCCAGTTAGCAAGTTCGGGTGCTATCAAAGGAATAAACCAAGCTAACATTGAGAAGTTTTTCTGTGAGGCATGCCAGTTGGGGAAGTCTCATCGAAATTCTTATAAGAGTCTCACTGAAGAGAGAAAATGCCAACCTGGTGACATTTTTCATGGGGATGTTTGCACCATGGAGGAACAATCTCTTGGTGGAGCACGGTATTTTCTTTTATTGAAAGACGAAGCGTCAGACTACAGGTATGTCTATTTTCTTACGAATAAGTCTGATGTGTTTGAATGTTTCAAGGAATTTGAGAAGCTAGTGAAGAACCAACGAAGACAGACTATGAAGGTGTTGCGAGTAGATCGCGGCACTGAATTCCTGAACGAGAATATGAGAAAGTACCTGGCTAACAGAGGCATTAGTTTAGAGACGTCGGCGCCTTACACCCCTCAACAAAATGGCCGGATTGAGAGAGACAATCGTACTATCATAGAAAGTGCGAGGTCGATGTTGGTAGAGAGCAAGCTCCCGAAATTTCTATGGGCGGAAGCTGTCAACACTGCGGTCTACCTAAAAAACAGAGCGACATTTAACAAGAAAAACGTTACACCATACGAAGAATGGACGGGAAGGAAGGCACAGCTGTCACACCTGAAGGCCTTCGGAGCTGACGCGTACGTTCATATACCGAACCAGTTTCGTAGGAAATTAGATGACAAGGCGAAAAAGATGATAATGGTTGGGTATCAAGGACAAACCAAAAATTATCGTCTATACGATCCCGAGAGAAGGAGAATCATCGAGTCAAAAGATGTAAAGATTAACGAAAGGGGCACAGAAGAAGAAAGGAAGCGTGACGAAACGTTACGGTTGGAATTTGCTGAAGAAGAAGTCGAAGAAGACGCTGAAGAAGAGAATCTTCAACATCAAGAACCAGACCCCCAGTCACCAGAGAGGCCGGGTCAAAGACGAGGTCTTAGAGATCGAGCCCAGCTGAGAAGACCAGAAAGATTCAATGAGTTTGAATTAAACCTGGTGGAATACCAGGAGCCAATCTCGTATAAGGAGGCACTAGCAGGTCCTGAGAGTAAGTATTGGAAAAAGGCAATCCAAGAAGAGCTCGAGGCCCACCAGAAGAACGAGACGTGGACCATCGTGCAGGATAACGACAGAAGAACCATCGATTCAAAATGGGTCTTTAAGACTCAGTCTGCTGGTGGAAGTACACTGTACAAAGCGAGACTGTGTGCGAGAGGCTTCAACCAGAGGCCTGGGTTGGATTACAGCGAGACCTTCGCTCCTGTCGTTAGGTACGACTCCCTGCGGACCCTCTTAGCAGTAGCGGCATCGGAAAATCTAGAGCTAACGCAGTTCGACGTAAAGACGGCCTTTCTTTACGGCGAGCTGGAGGAAGACATCTATATGGTTATTCCTGAAGGTGTTGAGGTAACACAAGGTGACAGGTCTGGGTATGTATGTAAATTAAACAAGTCCTTGTATGGGCTGAAACAATCTCCAAGATGTTGGAACAAAAAATTTGTTAATTTTTTGAGTAAATTCAATTTTGTTACTAGCGATGCAGATAAATGCATCTTTGTGTGCAGAAACTATGCTGATGTTGTAATTCTTGCATTATTTGTAGATGATGGGCTACTAGTGAGCAGAAACAGGAGAGCAGTAGACGATATCATGAAAGCTCTTGGGAAAGAGTTTAGTATTAAAGTCATGAATGCTCAGAACTTCTGTGGTATGGAGATCGTCCGGGATCGAGCGACAAACTCCATCTACATCCATCAAGCTACATATGCCGAGAAGATATTGAAACGATTTGACATGTACGATGCTAACCCAGTTGCTGTTCCTGCAGAGCCTGGTATTCGACTGGAGAGTGCAGACGAAGATAGTCGTGATGTGAAGTATCCCTTCCGGGAAGCGGTAGGCTCTCTCCTGTTTCTGGCCACAGTAAGCCGACCAGACATTGCGTTCGCTGTTAGTCTAGTAAGTAGATACTTGAACAATTTTGACGAGACTCATTGTAACGCGGTTAAAAGAATTTTTAAGTACATTAAAGGAACGGTAGATTACGGTTTGATGTACAAACGCAACAACGAAAAAGATTTATTGTATGGATTTAGCGATTCTGATTACGCAGGAGATTCTGACACGCGTAGATCAATGACAGGTTTTGTTTGTCTAGTGTCGGGTAGCCCAGTCTCGTGGGTATCACAGCGTCAGAAATTAGTAACATTAAGTACCACCGAAGCTGAATATGTCTCGGCATGTATGGCCGTAAAAGACATAGTCTGGCTTCGGAACTTGTTAAGTGATATCGGACATCATTGTGAGGACGCAACAGTTCTGTACGTAGATAATCAAAGCGCGATAAAGCTTATGAAAAACCCCGAATTTCATAAGCGTACCAAACACATTGACGTCCGATACCACTTTATTCGTGAGAAGTACGAGAATCACGACGTAAGTGTTAAGTATGTTTCTAGTGAATATCAATTGGCTGATACATTTACCAAAGCCTTAAGCAAAGATAAATATGTAGGACTTCGTAATCGTTTAAATATTGTTAAGGTTGAGCATACGAAACTTGTTATGTAAAGGAGTGAATCATGAATATAAACAAATAGTGGGAGTGTTGAGTATGAAAAATAGATTTGTTATAATTCATTATGTATTTTGGCGCGAGATTGTAGTGAGCTAGTTAGTAACTTTTCCTTTAAGTTGTAACTATGGATGTATCAAGAGTGTGTGCTCGATGATGCTCTCTAGCCATTGCCGATCCGCGTGTATTGTTAGTCGATTAAATAAAAAGGCATCTTGAATACTTTAATTACCTGTGTGGCTATTGTTTACCATATCCTTCAACACATGGAATCGGAAAATAAAATTTTGAATGTACAATTCATTTGTAGCTTACGGTTTGACTAGCTGTCTTATGACACGAGCCCCCAAATGTGTTTTGCAAGGTCAACAAAGTCAGTTGTTTGTTCGCGTCCTATATATAATAGTTTTTACATAGACGTTATTTTGACCAGAGAAATAAAAATTCACCATTCGTTTAGAAGTGTGGAACAAAGAAGTTGGTTTTTAGAGACCCTTGCTAGCTTGTTGACAGCATCGTTTTGTTGACAAGAAAATTATCAATTTAAAGTATAAAGGTAAATATTTATAATAATATTAATTTATTTACTCACCAGCAGATACATAATCCAGTTACAGAGTAAGGAGAGAACAAACAAATACATAAAAAAGAATAACACATAAGGAGTAATACAGTATAGTATTGTTGAGATCACAAATATCATTTATGTTACATATATTTATATATAAATTAAATAGTACATTGTTACTACAACTTAGCCTGGGCACGCGAAATGACACTTGTGATAAAAGGTATGGAAATCAATAATTGCATACGTAAAATTTATGGAATTTTTTGTAGCTGTCGTTCATAGGTGACTAGAAAGAATTGAGCAGAATATTAATTTAAAAGCTCCTTTCTGGGTGAAGATGGTACTGCCAGAACCATAGGTATTTCATAAACTTACATGTGCAGCTTTTAATTTCAAAAAAGGCGAAAGCAGTTGAATGTGGCATACCATATTATACTGTACTCTATCTTCGACCGGGGACCGGAGTCCCTAAAAACAATTCCTAAATTTAATGATAAAGAACCGCAATTGGCTGCAAAAGAGGCTATGTATAATCGTTTTGTACTACTTACAGTAAAACAAATGTTAATCCTGTAGAAAAAAAAATGCATGGATACAATCAGTTTAAGTAATTAATAATAATAGAAAATGATACATGAAAATACACGTTCTTTGCTACTAAATATGTTAATCTGACGTATAGAAAATGAGAAGTATTTTCATAAAAATGTAAAATATCACATTAACATGTATAATCATTTTTTGAAATACAAAAAATATTTACATTGTAAAAAATAACAATTTAATAAATATACCAAAAGAGTAAAATCTATGTACAAACTAAATAACAATAAATAACAAAACAAGTATAAATAATATATATTATAAAGATCAAAGAAATGCTGTAAAGATATTATTGCTTAGTATTTTCAGTCTAAATTCATATATACAAATTAATAGTCTTATTCTGTTACAGATCTGTAAATTACATAATAGATATGTTTTTGCCAGTGTTTTCTATTTTACAGATGTATAAGACATGCCCGGTTTCAGAAACGGATCATTAAAACGAACAAATGCAACCCGATTTTTTGACAGCAATGATTTAAATGTCAATAACAAGGAAACTGATTCGAATTTGTTCATTTTGATGATATGGTTTGGTTTACGAAAGATGACTATTCAAAGTCATTTATAAGCCGTCTGGTATATTACTTGCAGATAACTTCACTTCATTGCGTATGCATAATCGTGCAACATGAAATATTTATGGATACATTTTAACTGGAAAAAATAAGTGTAATTTTTTTGAAAATTATGCTTCTCTTTGCATAATAACTTTCTCAAAGATTTATGTTCTTCATCTATGTTTTTACACAACGGAAAAACGTAGACATGACATGAACCATGGAATAATAATTTGATTTAAACGTGAACATCTCTGGGTAGACATTGGTACAGAGGGCAGTGTAGTAGATAAATTAGATATCCGTCACACAATATAAATTACGTAGACGTACGTCAATTAATATTTCTCTTTCTAACATGAAGTGTTGCTAAGCTACTGCTGTATAAAGTGTTGTGTATTCTTTCTTCGAACAAGTGACCTTGAATAGTCATCTTGCGTGAACTAAACTATACAGGCGAAAAATAGGGACCCTATTTGAGAATGAATCAGTCAAAACATACACAAGAAAAAAAATCCTAATATACCCATGTCCGGAAACGAACCCTTTCGGATTTAAACACTCTTTTGTTTGAAATATTTATTTTATATTTAGTGTTTGTTACTATTAATTGTATTAAATAGTCGAAATGCCCTCTTTTATAAGTAAAAATGAAAACAATTCAATGAATAAAAAAATAACAATGAAAAACTTTCATGGCTTTCCCATATAAGACGCCTCTGGTTTAGAAACAGAATATACATATATATATATATATATATATATATATATATATATATATATATATATATATATAACACGCATGTAAATAAATAGTATCATACTAAGATCAAAATTTTAGTGCAACTAGTATTACAATTATTAATAAAAATGTGTATGATGAGATGCACTTTCAAGGGCTATAACGATTTGTTTTCGGATATGGTATATTAAGATATTTTTCTTGTATCAATTTGACTGATACATTCCCCAAATATGGTATCTTATTTTTCGAACACTGTAGTCTTTATTACAAAAAATTATGGAGTTTTATTAAGAAAAATCTACGAAAATATATTTTTTCCTTATTACTTATAAACTAGATTTAAAAAGGAAAACAAAATGTAGCTGAAATATGTAGTTTTATCCCATTTAAATCAAGTCGCAATATTTAACACTACTTGTCAAAATAACTTATGACACAGATGAAAAATATTGTGTATAGAGAATATTTTTTTATGAGTGGAATGTCGCTTTCGCTGCAAGAGCATGAATCTTGCAAAAAAGATACTTAGAAACGATGAAGTTTCAACAGCTGAAACTATAGAAAATAACTTGGGTTCCACAATTGTGATGTGATGTAAATGACTATACCATTAATATTAATGCAGTAAATAATTGAAAAAAAAAACAGAACGAGAATATTGTTTTTTTTTAAGCTAATAATTCAAACTTAACTCTCAATTTAAATAGGCTGCTGCTTCAAGTAAAGATAAAAAATATTTTTACCATATACCGTTAATACGACTATACAATTATTGTAATTTCAAAATTAAACGATGCAGTACTTAAATAAATAAGTATAAAAATAAATATCTCAGCACTATTTTAACTTAACATTGCAGCTAGTAAATGCGATATAATCATAATGACTCGTTTAATAACAAGAAATAATAGATTCCACTCCACATTATTTTAAAAAAAATTACAAGTTGCTTTTGTAAAATAGATTTATTCTTAATCCGCGTTCTTTGTTAGGTAAGGAGGTAGTTATACACTTGGGTAGTGTATAATATTTCATTATTATGTTGAGACCTGATGCTCCGGTTCGTAAAAATGGATCTAATTTGAATATACGAGGGTGAATTAAAAAGTTTCCGGAATTACGGAGAAGGCCTTGAATTTTGTAAAGAAATCTTATCTTCTTCTTTTATTTAACTTTTCATATGAACTGTCAAGAAATTTCAATATAATCTGTCAATCAGTCTAATCGTGACAAGCGTCTGTGTCGATCTACCTAGCGTTAAATTGATAATGGATAAAAACAAAGTTCGTGCGGTGATCAATATTTTCATGTGAAAGGAGAGACGGCAACCGGAGATCAGAACCAGGTTGGATGCTGTCCTAAGGAATGATCCATCTTCCTTTTTCACTGTGTTTCGGAAGTTAGGTGTGGTTGGACACACCTGTGACGAACCACGTTCAGGTTGACCAAAATCGCCTACCACACCGGAAATTGTAGATAAAGTCCACGATATGGTTCTGGAAGATCGCCAAATGAAAGTGCGAGAGATTAAGGAAGTCATAGGGATCTCTTATGGAAATGTAGTTTATATTTTATACAGTGAGCTTGGCATGAGAAAAATGTGCGCTAGGTTGGTGCCGCAATTGCTCAGTTCGGAGCAAAAGTGCATTCGAGCCCGAATTTCAGCCGAAAATTTCGAATTGTTAAGAAAAATTCGATCAATTTCAAACCATGGATGGAACATGGGTACACATTATACTCTAGAGACGAAAATTCAGTTGAAAGCATGAATTGAACATAGTGAGTCGGCCCCGAAGAAAGCGAAGTTAATTCAGTTGGTAGGAAAGGTGATTGCGTCTATTGGGACGCCACAGGAATTTTGCTAATTGATTATATTGGTAAACTGTGACTGGCCAATATTACGGCCACACTTTCAGACCAACTGAAAGCAGTAATTCAAGAAAAACGCCCAGGAATGGCAATGTAAAAGATCTTGTTTCAAGTCGAGTTCCTCAACAAAAATTGAACGAATTGAAGTTTGAAATCGTCCCTTATCCACCGTAGTCGACCGATTTGGCTCCATTCGATATCCATCTTTTCCCAAAATTCACAACGCTCAACGCTGGAAAGATATTCCGATCCAATGATGCTTATTTTCAGGAGAATCGAAAATTGGGAAAACGCTGGTCTAAGTTTGTTGACATCAGAGGGGACTATGTAGAAAAATAAAATGTATCCCATGTTAAACAATTTATTTTTTCATGTCATTCCGGAAGCTTTTCAATCCACCCTCGTACTTAGTTATAGTATTGCTAGTAGCTAATCCATTGAACATAGTTCTACAATATATTTCGAATGATTGGAATATTATATTCAATAATAATAATAATAAATGAAAACTGGTACCGAAATCACAAATTTACCGCGAAATTTGAACTCATCTGAGTACTCGAACTCATTCTGAAGAGAACTGTTCTCAATTTGCACATTTAATTTTCATTCACAGAAAATTCCAGTACAATGGAGTCCATAATAACAAATTAGAACATAGGTCATATAATTTAAACTTAGACCTTAAAACTATATTTGGGACTATCAAAATTTAGAAAAGGTTATTAGTTTTGAAATATTCGAGTTTTTAATAGTATTAACCTTGCCTTAACATCTACGTTATATATCTACTCTATTCCAAAGCCTTCTGATTTCGCCTTTTTCATATACGGAATCCATATCCGCGTAAATACAAAAAAATAACAAAACAACCAAAGTAAATCAAAAAATACTTGATAAAATATATGATGTCTGTAAGAAAAAAAAACATGCGCTGATATCTGTAACATATACAGCGATAATAATAAATAATTTCATATTTCCAGATTATGTACTCCGAGAATATCTCTTAATCCTGTGTTAAAATGATGTTTATGGAGAGTTTATTCTAGAGTTAAGTCTTATTCCATGTTTATTATTATACATTTGTGGGTTAAGCTCGTGATAAACTAGGACTAGCTATTCCTGTGTTAAAAAGAAGCTATTCTGACATTAACCCTTGTTTATTAATACCGGTGATAGTATTTTTATTTTATTTTATTAAATTGCTTATTATCCATATACGAGTACAGGTGTGTCAGGACTAGTATAAAAAAAAATTAATAGCGTATTCCTAGATCTTAAGATCTTGAATAAAAAATCTCATATGGACATAGGTCCTATTCCTTTTGGTTACCAACGGAATTACAAGGGAACAAATTTACATAACAAGCAGCAATTTAAAAAAAAATCGAGATATCTTCAAATTATTTAAAAATCTTTCAGAACACATATTTCAATTAGAATGATACAACCTTTTTTAGTTTTACTTCTGTATATTTATTTAAATAACGACGTTTCGGTAGTATTAACTACTGCCTTCTTCAGGAATGAACAAATCAACAAATATAAATAAATAATAACAATAATAATAATTTATTTATTTATATTTGTTGATTTGTTGTTCATTCCTGAAGAAGGCAGTAATTAATACTGCCGAAACGTTATTTAAATAAATATACAGAAGTAAAACTAAAAAAGATTGTATCATTCTAATCAAGATACCTTCTTTTAGATTTTTAGAACAAAAGAATAAACAACGAACTGCAATGCAAAGTTAATTTGAAATTGGCATATTTTACCCGAGATTTTTAAATTTATTGTTAAATAAATGGGTTTAGTACTGCGGAATACAATTTATAGAATTCTCTGAATCGTCGATGTCATTGCATTGGAACTAAAGGGAAAGTTATTGTAAAAATAAAAAAATTAATAAATATTTTTAATGCTCATATTTTGTTTTAAAAGTAGGTATCTTGATTTTTTTAAAATTGCTGTTATTTATGTAACTTTCATTTCGTAACCAAAAGGAGCAGGACTTATGTTTATATGACATTTTTTACTCGAATTGATCTCAGGAATACGCTATTAATTTTTTACACTAGGCCTGATACACGTATATTTCCAGTTATTGACTACGAAGTTTATTTAAATAGTTATTTATGTATCAAGGCACTAAAGTTCTATTGTTTATAACGAATGTGGAAATTAGTTGTCGAGGCCCTTCGGGCAACATTCAAGCCTAACATAATCTAATCTAAGATAAACTAAAACTAAATACAAACGAAAAAACAAAATAATTCTACAAAAAACAAAACAAAATATCTCTTACTAAACTACTTAACTAAAACCTATACTATGAAGTCTTATACTATCTTAATATATACGTACATGCATGAATACCTCGACTCTACACGTGGGGCATGTTGTTATATGTCGCTGTAACAACTCCGTGCTACACACTGCGCATATGCATTTATGGCCACATGGTATGCATGCGTGGGTTGAGGTGGATATTCTACAGACGCAACAAACGTCCTGAAATAAACAAATATTAGCAACAAAAGCACGGTGTTTTATAAAATACTTAGACATTATATGTTATAATTAAGAAATTAATAACAGCACCTAACGGTGTGCACGAAAATTCAACTAGATTTGTCGGTGGCTGGTAGCTCAGTGGTAGAGCTCCCGCCAGGAACGTGGGAGGTCCCGGGTTCGTTATCCGGCGAGACTAATTGATTTTTGTCAAATTTATATGTTATTGTACATTATAAAAAAAAAGGAGAAATGCATGATTTTTTTTTCAGAGATGTACTGCTACAAAGCAACAAAGGAAAAATTACATTCTGTCTTGAGGTTTGTACAGTAATTTTTTTAAAGATATCCGATCAAGGTCATCTACAAATTGTATGAACTAAGATTTTAACTCCGCCCATTCTGTCAAATTCATTAGTCTCGTTTACTTACTTTTTATAAGGGTACATAAGATACTACCTTACTACTGTTTTTTTTTTAATTTCACAAATATATGTTACAGAAAAGCATTCAAAATTCAAAACTAAAAAAAAATACTGTGTACATATTTTTCCATGACCGGGGAAATTATTACTACAAGAATAATTTTGAAATTTTATTGTATCACATTTAGTTGCCTTTGAATCGTTGCAGAAGACAACAGAAATTTGTTGACAGTGTATTGTAAATTGCTTTCAATAATTTTAATTTATTTCACTTTCAAAGAACTGCAAAAAATATTTGATGTGGCCGACGCAATACCTCTCGCCATTTTTTTTTTATTAACTTAAATATATATACTTTCTTATTTACTAATGTAAATTATATAAAGTTCCTTTTTTTTATAGTGACATTTATCTGTCAGCTACATACATTTGAAAGCTGAATTATGTAACTAAGGAGTTGTGTTTATTTAAAGCGTAGGCTCTGGGATTTAAGTTATAGATTATTTTATAAATTTATCCCTAAAATATATAGAAAAAGCAAAAAGCCTGATTTATAGATTGACGCTCTATTTACGCAACGTTATCGTCCCCGCTATCGCAAAAGATGAACTTATTAAGATTTCTTTATTTATACTATCTCGTTGCTGTTCCGTTAACGCGCGCGGCTTACGAAAAAGATGGTGATGATTTATGTTTTGCGGTAGTGGGTCAAACTGTAGGCAATTAAATCGTGCCGTATACGTCGATAATATTGTTCTCTGTATTATTGTATAAAAAAATGACGTTTTGAAATAAATTCAACGATGTTCTGTTAGAGAAACAACAGCAAGTTCAGACACTTGTTGAAATGGTTCTCAACCATTATATGATCAATCTCAATTTTAACAATTTAACACAAAACATCAAAATCTAGTGGCTTCTTTCCATATTAAAGGTGATCCAGAAACACAAACATCATCGTAAAAATGTTAAAATTGGATTCTAGGGACCTTAAAATGTACTCATTTACCTAAATCTGTGTATATATACATATGTGTGTGTGGATTCTCTTTACACTAACTCAAATATTATCATTCAGAAAATTTTGAAACCCCATATTCTTGCTCTACCTTAATATGGGAAGAAGCCATTAGATTTTGATGTAAATCAGATAACTGGAGAAGGCACTTACTTGAAGCTCAAAATAGTTTTTCTTCGAAAAATAACTTTAAATGTTATTTTTTCGCAATTTATATTATTATAAAAATTAAAAAATAATTAAATTTTCTACATATATTCAGTAATATTTTTTCTATATATTTTTTTTGAATAAATTTATAAAATAATTTATTATCCTGGATTTGCTGCGTACCTGAGTGTCTGGTTGCGAATCGGGGGAACTGGGTTGATCCCGACGGACGCCAAATATTTCGAATTTTAAAATGACACAAAAGTTATCCCTGTGGTGCACTCTACGCCAGCAATACCTGTGAGGTTACGCCTAGTAAACGCTGGACGGTACAAATATGCCATCATCATTACCGAAATCTGTGCACAAAGCAGATTGGGACACCCACCAATGGATAATATACCGTGATAATATATTAATATATTTTTATTTGTAATTGAAAAAAAAATGGAACAAAAGTTATATTATATAAAAAAAAATCATGCAATGGGGTATTCTAATAATCTTTCTTTTATTTCTTTTTCTGAAACTTCAATAAATTTGAAATACAAATGTATAAATTTGAGTTTTTTATTGTGTCATTTCCGCGAGATATGAATTTTTGAATTATGCTTAATAATTTGAATTATATGGTATGACGTCAAATCGCTTCATGACGTAGACTACAGCTGTTAGTCACTTGGCTTGGAGCGAGTAAGGGGAAGAGGATTTGGTTTGTTCACAGTGTCAGATGCTATTTTGTTTTGGATGACTTTCATTTGTTTTATTTGTTTTGTTATCCGTGGATTTTAGTTGTAACTATATTAAAGTATTATTAGTTAAGAATTTGGTTGCTGTCATTTTTACAGCAAAATATCAAAACTAGCAAAAAACACAAACAAGATCAGCTGAGAAACGAGAAAGCATCAATGGTGAACGCACTGCTTCTTCTGTTTCCACAAGCAGACAAGTACGTCATTACATACGTCATAGAACGAATGGACGTCATACATCACGTGTAATCTTTTCCGCGCTAAAATAAAACACATGGAAAATCATATTAAATAAAACAATTTTGAGTTTATTTTTCAGAATTCGGTCGTTTTTCAACCTAGTTAATAACATTACAATATTTTTTCTATTAAATTTTACTACACTGGAATATCCGCCTGTATATACCACCATTGAGTTCTCGAGAACTATAAGAGACACAATGTCAGTAAAGTGGAACTATATATGTAAATTAAAAAATACGACTACTCTTAGAAATGTTGAGGATAAAGTTATAAATTTTCCACAATGTAAAGCGTAATGTAGAATAGTCAGTCTTACGGCAGCTCTCTAACCGAAAATAAGCTTGTATAACTCTGTATAACAATAAACTTTTTTAAAAACAATATAATTTTTTTAATAACATAATTTGTATATAGATATACATATTCATATTAATTCTGTTTAAAAAAATAACAATAATACGAAACCGGAATTAGAATTTAGGATCATTCAAACAAAAAAAGTGGAATTTAACTTCACCCCAACTTTGTAAATTTAATAATAAAGAAAATAGTCATCTGTCTCCAAATTTTCAATAACCATGTATAAAATGCTTTGTGAATGGAAATAAATGTTGCAGTTGTATATTTTGCCACTAATTTATACAGGTATCCGAATTTCGAAGATCACCATAGGGATTTCAAAAATTATCAGAAATACGACTTCGGTTAAATGGCACAATTGGTTCGCCTTTGGGGAGCAATCTTTGACGTTCTTTGTTTTAAAAAAAATCATAGTCTACTAGATAATGACAAAATAATGATTTTGGTTGAAAATTTTATTGTCAACAACCGGTAATCTAGAAATATGTTACTTTCAGATTTTACTTCATTTTTCTAAGATTTTAATGTGTCGTGAGCTTGGTTTCTTATATAGTTAATTATTGCACAATTGGCAACACTGTTCCACTATCTAAAAATATAATTTTTACATACATCATTTTAAGCTTTTTTTACCTGTGTGAAATAATTGTCTATTGTCATTATTTATGATGTTAAATTTACTTTATTTCAAATATTCTTCATTACATAAATATTTACATTTAAAGTTTCAAATTGACAAGTCAAAAGATCGATATTCCTCTTTAAATTTTTATAGACTACTTGATTTTTTGTTTTAATTTTGAAAATTTGCACTTTAATAATTTTTTATTAAAAAACTATGCATCGTACAGAAAAAAACACATATGACGAGGGCACTAAAGGAAAAAAAATCCTACAAACTGGTACAAATTTCATTAAAATCACTCCAATAGTAAACGCTCTAGCCGTGTCTAAATTTTTACCGCTTAGCGTGATGAAAGAAAATATAGAAAGATCCTGTTATCCTTTTAGTATATAGGACTAGCGAAAACTCGGCTACGCCGAGCTTCCCCTAGGTGGATAGTGTTTTTTGATTGTTTATATGCATTCCTAATTTATAATAGTTGAACATTTATAAAAAGTGCTACCGCCGCTGTCTTCCAGTGTTTTATGACTGTTTACACGCATTCTCATATTGTAAACTTGCATAAGCTATACAAAGTGCTAACGCCGCTGGCCCTACTATGACATCCCCATAATAATAATAATAATACTTACCTAATTAAAGTAATACAGTGTGTAGAACCTTTTGTTACATGTTTTGCTCTTTTTACTTTTTTTTAGTATATTAGATAGTTTATAATTATTGTGAACGCCACTAAATGTTTAAATCGTAGAAATGGGCTATAGTAGGTCGAAGAGAAATTAAATAAACGAAGAAAGAAATTGTGAAAAATTCATGGACCTCGCTGGGATATGAACCCAGAGCCTTCCTATATCTAATATCCCAGCGAGGTCCATGAATTTTTCACAATTTCTTTCTTCGTTTATTTAATTTCTCCTCGACCTACTATAGCCCATTTCTACGATTTATATATTAGATAGTGATCACTCGACTTCGCCGAGCTCCCGCTAGGTGGACAGTGTTTTCGTCGCATATATACAAGAAAAAAAATTAATTGACAACAAACATACATACATAACATTACATTTCCATTTTCCATTTTTCATTTTCCACTTTCAATTTTCAAGTTTCAACATTCAAATTTTAAATTTCAAATTCCAACTTTCAATTTTCTCAACTTTCAACTTTAATGGAGAAAAGATAGATAGCATGTAAAGTACGTATATTTTTTTATTAATAAATGTTGTTGATGTCAGCCGCTGAATATCACTGACTGCCCTGAAAGTAATTGCTAGTCGCATTGCTACCTGTAGCTATCCAACGGAATTAAAAACCGCTGTTGGCTGGTAGCGTACTATCAATTATCAGTTTAAACACAAAATGGCGGCATGTAACTATATCTCAGTAAATAGATTATTTACACACAAAGATATAAATATGTAGTGCGCAGTAGTTTGTTTGCGTATTGGGGAGGCCAAATAAATATGAAACAAAATTTTAAATGGTAGAAATAAAAACTGAATATATTAAATAAATTAACATAAAGCGTTTATGAAGATGAATATTTTAAGACAAGAAAACGGGTAGTTCGTAATCAAAAACGCGTTTTATATTCTAAAAATGCCAAATAAATATCACATAAAGTGACAGATAATTGCGTAGTTACCAGTTTGTTATTAAGAAAGTTACAAATAAGTATAAAACCATTGATTTTATTTTTAAATAAATTGTTTTGTCTTTATTAATTATTTCTTTATAATCAAAGCAAAAATAATTTAAGTTTTTGTGTTGTTTAAATTTTTTTTTATCGAAAATAAATGCTTGGTCTTTTAATTATTTTATTTGACAACATAGTACTTTTCTATCTTTAGTTCATAAAAATTTCACTACGTGACACATTGAAAAATGATGTCACGGTGTAATAAAAATGTACAAGGAACGTTATGAATATGAAAATTTAGTGATATTTGTCTTTGATTTGGCGGAAAATCATGCCAAAATACAAGACGAACATTTGTGAGTTAAATAAAATATCTTTATTTGTCAGATATTAATTTCGCGGAGTTGTTTTTAATCACTAATTGTGACCTTGTTAGGGTTCTGACGACTTATATTTTCACACGGATTTGCCCTTGATTGCTGGTCACCCGAATTGCCTGACTGCTGTGTGGGATGCTAACCATTTGGCGTTGTATTGGGTTGCATAAACAAAGTATAAATCAACAAATCATTAAGTAAATATATACTTACATTTTCAGTTTAGTATTCTTCATCGATGTCCACGCCTACATACATCAACATAATTTTGAATTTTTGCATTTTTAAAATCGTACTTTTCTCGTTATGCAATCTATAATGTTCATCAGTAAAAACAAAGTCTTACAGCAAGTTTTATTATTAAATAATTGCAACTTAATCTAAAGACTATAACACACACGCTTACATACTGTGCTCATAGGCACAGAGCAGATGATATGATTAAGTAACAATTTGCTTGCGAGAAACTATCACTGCAATTATGCTATGATTGTTCGTACTGCTGCTAACCTGTGAAAAATGATGACACTTTAGCAGTATAATGCTACACTTGGCAACACTGTTAAATGGCCACGCTCAATGATACCAATTTATACTATATATTCTCGAGCCGAGTAATATTTATAAATAAATTGAAATAAATTGTTATAAATACGTAATTTTAGTTACATTAAAATGTAATGTAATTTATGATATATAAATAATTTTAAATTCATGTTTTTAACATATCTTGCGGTACCTCAAAAAGTCCCTAGAATTATGTTATTATTTTACATAAGTTGTTTTAAGGTGAAATTAGTATATGCAAGATCACAAAACAAGTTATTACGTACTGTTTATAAACAATATAATTTGTTGTTTCCTATTAAGAAAGTTTGAAATTGGAATTTGTACCGTGAACATAGGTAAGTGAAGGTCAGTTATGAAATTTTGACATTGAATAACTTCTGCCAGAGATGATATAATGTTTGTTTTCTATTTTTCATTGATTGTCTACAATAATATGTGTGACTTGTAATGAGAATTAATACGTGTAATTATGTATGCGTTTATATTTTTAATTTCTAACTTTATGAATAGTGTTATGCTAGCAACAGTAAATCTTTGTGGACTCTTTTTTTTTTTTTTTAAATGATTGTATTATGTATGTGTGTGACAGCGGTTATATTATAATGTATTAACTGATTGGTATTATTTGATAACAGCCGTTTACGTAGAATGTCACCCGCCCGATTGGAATCGATAGAAATGTGAAAATCTTTCTTGGCGGCATTTAAATCATTTAAAAAATCGATGAATACGAATATTAAATGTTGTGTTATGTTAATTATGATAAATATAAAAACTTTCCTGTATCAATTCTTATTATTGATTGAATTAATGATTGTATTGTTAAGAATTTCATTGTTGCAATCAACAATAATTACTTTTCATTATAGCGGTTATATATAATAATATATTAACTGATTCGTATTATATGGTAATAGCCTTTTACGTAGACTGTCACCCGATTGGAATAGAAAAATCTGATGTGTAAGAAAGATCTCATGAGAATAATACATGTACCTACCTTATAAAAACAGAGTATAATAAGAAAAATGGCTATAATTTTATAACAAGGAATTATTTGGCACACACTCACTGATATTTATGAGGTTGTTTAAACTTAAATGGAGAAAATAAATATCATATGATTCAAGGCCAAGAGAATGTGTTATTGATATTTATTTAAATTTCGCGCTAATTTTATTTGTATAATGAATACAATTTCTAATATTAATGTTTCTTTATTTGTAAATGAAATACGTTCCCTAAAAGTATTATTCTTATCCTTTTTGTCTGCTGACTCGACAAGATGACGTATATTTCATCAAGAAATTGTTGATTAATAGTGCACATTTTTATAATTTCTAGACATTTTACACACACAATATTTATCAAATAAATTAAATTATATACATTTATTAATATTACAATATATATATATATATATATATATATATATATATATATATATATATATATATATATATATATATATATATATTTCATTTTAAAACACTCTATGTATAAAAGAAATATTTCAAACTTCAAGGCTAAACGCTGCAGCTAAATGTTTTTGCTCAAATGAATGCAAAATTTGTCATATCCTTTGGAATATATTACGTAAATATTGACCAAACTATGGTATTCTATAATAATTCTTGAGTCTGTTGCGTTCTTTAAAACAAATATAACATTTACATTGAATTGGTTTTATAACCGAACATTATATGTAACGTATAATTTGAATAATTTGTTATCCTGTTCTCCATTTTGTGTAAGGGTACAAATCTGTATGCTTCCTAACATTTCAAATCAATTAAATGTTTAAATAGGTTCCTTTCTTGTTTATTATTTAGCTATATTCCTATAATAATTTCACAAATAATTTATAAATATTGAGTATAGGGAAAAGATTTCTCCTAACCTGAAAATAAATGTAAAGTTACAAAAATATATAACATATTGTATACATTCTTTTTGCATACTTACAACTAATTCGCATGACTGTAGTTCAGTAAAATAATAATAAATCCTTCTAATATGTTTTTTTTTTTAATTAAAAAAATATTTCCATTGAAAAATTTATATGTCAAATATGTCGTGACATTGAAAAATTAGTAATATTTAGTTTTTTTATTTGGTTACTTGGCAAGACTGTCAAGTATTAGACTGTCATCTTAAAAAAAATCATGCCTTCTCGATTCAAAAAATAAGGTAATTTTTATTGATTTTCTACGTTTCAGGCTACTTCGATCCATTGTTTTAATGTACCAAATTTGAACTTTAATAATTTTTTACGCAAAAACTACGCATCCTACAAAAAATATACACAAGTCGAGGGCACTAAAGACAAAAGTTACCGCTTAGCGTGATGAAAGAAAATATATATAGAAAGATCCTGTTATCCTTTTAGTATTATAGATGGTTTCCACAACTTCTAATCCTGAATAGCCTGTGTATTATTATATAAAACTTACTGCTGCGTAGTGGTAGTAGCAGCCTACTACCCTTGCCCCGGGAAACATATGAGCGAGAGAGCCTCTAAGTGCTCTCTCATAATCAGTTATAATAAGAGTTGGCACCAAAGTTGGTGCCAACTCTTTAAAAGCCTCGGAGGACGGCATCGTACAGTCCTCGTCTCCTGGAGGACATTAAAACATATGCAACACATATATTCTAAAATATTAAAATATATATATTTATATATATATATATATATATATATATATATATATATATATATATATATATATATTCTGTTTCAGGTAATCACTGTAAAAATCACATACTTTCTCATATTTTATTATATGAATTGTCAGTAGCTGATGTGCAGGTGGTACAGCCGGTACACATTTAAATGTGCCATCTACTCCTCCACACCAGCGACTGCAACGTCTAATAAAGTTTGAGAGGCGAAGAGTAATGCCTGCCCTTCAGCATTTCTAATGCTTCGCCTAAAAATGGGCTCCATGTTACCTCCCACTTCCAACGTGAACATGGGAGCCCATTCCTCGCTGATGAGGAGGCGACCTAAATCCTCCAAAGTGGGCGGGATTGGAGGGTTCTGGCGCCTACGGGCCGAACGCATTGTACTGTATGCTGCAGCATACCCGTACGACGCTGCAGCCTCAGGATTTCTAAAAGAATTATCGTCAATACAGTAAGAAAACCGATATTTGATTTTCATGAATACGACTTTACCCACGTACAATTTACTATCTATATTCATATTTATTCGTCGTTTAAATGGCCAAAAAAATGATTTTGTTACATATTCTACGCTATTTCGAAAAAAAATATCAATTTTATTACAATTTTACAAATTAATAAAATATCACAATATTAATTTAATTTTTAAATATTGAGTATTAAATTATTAATAATAATAATTAAAAATTTAAATAAATGAGATGATTCAACTTTTAATAATAAGAAATTCTTATTTAATTTTTTAAGTAGAAAAACTTGTAAATTTTCAAGTAGTTGTATAACAACCCTAAATTTAATACATACCTTGCCGCCTCCTCATCATAAACATTTCTTAGTGACTCTCGACTACCTCTGGCCCTATTTACAAGATTTTCTCTCATTTGTCCCACCTCATTTTGTGGGACAATGTGGCCATTATGTAGTCGTAACTCTTTATAGTGCCCTCCCATTAATTTTAGGGTACCTGGGCAATTGTAAATACTTTATATTTACACTCGTAGTACCTGTAACATGTCAGTACTTAGTTTTTCTTTTCTAATAATTATATTCAATGATTAAGTAGAATATGTGATATTGACAATCATTTTGTTTCTTATTGACTAAATACAACATGGTCTTATATATTTTACTTTAATACTTATTTAATTACATAATATGTATCATTTATATACTGGCTGGCTTTTAAAATCTTAATCCTGTTTGAAACTCCATAACTCCGGAGTAGGTACATTAAGATATCGATTTAATTTTTTGTCTCGTTGACAAAGAGTTTTATAGGAGACCAAGGCGGACTTCCCACTATAGAAGAAAATATTTTTTTAAACCAGTGGTTCTCCAGTTGCAACACAAAGTTTTTTTTTCAAATGGGATTATACATATTTTTATGCGTATTCGATAGTTTATTTTTTCTATGTATTACTTTTATAACCTTACATGAAAAAAATGCAATTCAAATTTAAATAAATTTGATTTTTATATAATTTTTCAGTAGGCTATATGAAAACCAAAAACTGTTATTTGTCAATTTAAATTATTTCGGATAGAAATCAAATAGAACACTGTTCATAGCGTTGTTAACAAATATTTATTTTATTTTAATTTAAGCTCATTTGTTTTCATTCATAGCCTACTGAAAAATAACTATAAAAATAAAATTTATTTAAATTTCAATTGAATATTTCTCAATATTTTTGTTGTGTAATGATACAAAAAATTTACATAGTTGAATTCAGGAAAAAATACTCTATCGAATAGGCTACAATTACACGTTGATATTTTTATAATCAGTTTAAATCGAAGATAGCTATTATTGAAACAAGATGTAAGGTTGTAATATTGTCATAAATTTGCTCTAAGTATTGTCCAATTATCTCGAGATTTCTTCTAATAATGACACCTTAAGTAAATCTGAATTGTTATGAAAAAAAAAAAAAAAAATTGGCGCGTCAAATAAATTGCATACATCGTGGTATTAGGCAGCTGTTAGAAACTTCCTGAGAGTGGAAGGTCAATAACCGTTAGAAATTATAAAAATTGGATTGGTACATGAACTGTCCCAGGTTTTCTGAAAATCGATCCAGTTTCTATCAGTCGCCTAATATTACAATTTATGCTAGAAAGTGGTCATCTCTTCCTTGGAAACCCTTCCGCAATTTTTTTGCCACGCCAATTTTTTTTGTGGGTTAAAAAATATTTCTACCAAATTTCAAACATTTATACAGGGTGTTTCAGACAACCCGCCCCAGGCTTTTTTTCTGAATTACGACGTCCTAGAGGTTAAGGAAAAAAAATGACTATATTTTTTTAATATGTAAAATAATTTTCAAATCTTATTTTTTTTTTTTGCGCGTCGATCGTGCAAAAAACGTAATAAGCATTACGGTTAGTAATTGCTCCTCTACTGGTATCGGATGTATTGGAATCATCCTCAAGCGGTAGGAACGCACTTACTGACCTTAATTCTTAAAAAATAACTATACATATTCGAATTGCTTTCCACCTTAATCGGTGTATTTTTATAGCCGATGTGGGACAGTGTTGACTACGCTTAGCATTTTCACTTAGCAAGCGGCAGACGTCCCGAATCCTGTCATTCATTTCAAATTAAACAACTGAAAAACAGGAATAAGCTGGCTATGTATATACCGATCAAGGTGGAAATAACATTATACATTTTTTTGTATTTATTTCGTAAATAATGCCTAATATAAAAAAAATGTTTCCAACAAAAGTTGTTTGTTTTGAGAATACACATTCAACGATACCACACATGACCAAGGTTCCCATTTGAAATTTTGTACTTGAGTTACGCCTACTTCCGGAAGTCGATACTACTACCATTAAATTCTTCAGATAGGATTATGTTATGCTATTTTTTCCTGAATCTTTAGGACACGTCATAGTTCATAAAAAAAGCCTGGGACGGGTTGTCTGAAACATCATGTATAAATGTTTGAAATTTGGTAAAAATATTTTTCAACCCTTTGTCTGCAAGAGATAAAAATTTCAAATCGATATCTCAATGTACTCCGGAGTTATGGAGTTTGAAACAGGGAAATTACTTACAGGATCTAAGCTGGATGGATAAACTGGAAGAAGACAAGAGCGGTAATAGAATTAGACGAAGGACAAAAGGAAAGATATTTAAGGCGGTTGTGAGACCAGCCATGATATATGACAGTGAAAGTCCCCGAAAAGAGTTTGGAAGTTGTTGAGATGAAAATGTTAAGGTGGACGATGGGTAAAACACGAAGGTATAGGATTCGGAATGATACAATAAGAGAAATAGCTGGAGTAGTAGTGGTATCAAGAAAAGTTCTGGAGAGAAGACTACAATAGTTTGCGCATGTAATGAGAAGGAAAGAAGACTATGATGGTAGGGAGAGGAAGGCCAAAGAGAAAGTGGACGAACTGTGTCGCAGGACTTGAGAGAGAAAAGATTATATGAACATGCGTTGGACAGGAATAAATGGAAAGGACCAGCAACCCCTAATACAATAGGGAAAAGTTGAAGAAGATAGCAACACTAGTGACAATGACGATGGAAACCCTTAAAATATTGAAAATAAACATATAATTAACATTAATTCAATACAACCGGCAAAAAAAATGTGTTCAACACGGCGAAAATACAATTTCACTGTCTTAAGTCCAATATTTGAATTGGCGAAGCTGAGTATTTGAACTCAGCTTCGCTTCCTCCCTGAAGCGCCACCACGACAGTGAATCTGCTACTTTCTTGTCTTGTTATACAAATAACTATTCTCGATATTACACATGCAATTAGTGCATTATTTATTAGTACGAACATTCACTTTCGACTTAACAAATATTTATATGTACTTACGTCATTTTTCCTCCTTACAATATACCGATGCCCGTTATACTGCATTGTTCTTATGAGCACAATTAATAGAAAAAAGGTATTTTATATTTCAACAAGTGAAGACGAAAATATTCACCCTATTCCCGCTAAATTGTTGGGAATTTAGTTTTACATTAAAACTGCGATATATGGTGTTGCCAAAATAATAAAATAAAGTGTTCAAAAGTGAGGCGCGAAAATTTATATAAGTTTAGTTGCATATTTTTTATAAAAAGGTAAATATATAAACTATTCATTTTATAACAATTATTTTGTTGAGTTGTAAGTTTTAAATTAATTTTCAAAAGTTTTTGTGTTTAAGAATATGTTTGTTAGTGTGGATAAAAATCACTTAGGGTGCGGTCCGAATCACGCTGTAAGTACCAACAGCGCGCTAACAGTTGGTCCGAATTATACTCACAATGCTTAAAGTTTGCGCCGTGAGGTGTATGACGTAAGAGATGACGTCAACATTTCATGCTTACAGTGCTCACGTCGAAGAGCATAGGCAGTGTAAGCACTGTAAGCACGCTTGTTATATTTGACGCAATTACGCGCCGAACAACGAAGTATGTACTCGTAATATTTATTATTCTACAGGATAAATCCCAATAACAATAATTTTACATATAACTAGAACAGGTACAGGTTGTACATATGCAGTATTTATAACGAGTATATTATAAACATTATTATACCTAGATAACAACGTACATAATACTTAATAATAAACAAAGAATAATAATAATAATGAAGCAGTAGAAAAAGACACAAAATCTAAAATAAACCATCGTAATATTACAAATTATTAAAAAATGAATAAAGTTTGTTTTTAAATTAATTACAAAGTGTCCGAAAAATCTAATTCAGCGCTTACAAAATTGAATGCAAGACATATTGAATTTAGAGGTGAATTATAACTTAAAGCAGTTCTAGCAAACTTATATAAAAATGTTAATGTATTTCGGACATTACATGATTTTAAATAGAAATTTAAGCTTGCTAAGAGAGTGGAATCATCAATCAAGTTGTTTACAATTTTGTACAAAAACATAATTTGGTGAGCAGCGCGACGAGTCATTTTTGAACATTTTATATTAATTGTATTTGATATACATGGTATATTATAATTATGCAACAATATTCGAGTTTACTGCGTACAATTGCGGAAAACAGATTGTAAATTATTCTTATTGCGAAAATTATGTGATACGCAATTAAAACCCATACTTTTGGAGGCCTCATATAACATCCTTTCAATATGTTACTGAAGTTACTCGATGCAGATACATCATTAATAACTCATAACTTGACATTTATTTTCATTAAAATACAATTTATTTTTGAAAGACCATTGAAGAACGTTATGAAACCCAGATAGACCTACTGTCCTTTTAAAAGGACGCACCTGTTTTGCTTCTGTATTTCAAATTAGGGAAATCCCTTGCTCTGAACTAGACTATTAACTTGATTTAGAGTGTTTGTGAATTATACGTGCATAGTTGTTTCAGCTTGATCCGTAACATAATCACTAATAATTATTAGTGAACACTGTGAAATTATATATTGACTATATCATGGGTAAATGGAAGTAAGTAATAATAATATCTCTGATATAATTAAATATTTTTTATAGGTTATTGTAAAGTCAGATAGTGTATTTAAATTTGTATTGTAATGATTTGCACTAAAAATTAATCCTACGTGATTTATTGTCATGTAATTATGAGTGTTCTTTTAAAAGGACGGTAGGCTTATAAGTACCTATTGTATTTTTTTTTTTGCATGCTTGCGATGATAATACCGATGAAGATTCTGGCGAAGAAGATAAGGTTTACACAGACAATTTACCCGAACCAAGTTGATTTGGAACAACTGCAGATGATAAATGATACTGATTCGGAATATGATACAGATGACAAAATCCCACTGAGTCATTTAAAAACAAAATGTGTTACAAAACGGCGTAAAATATTCAATTGGATAAAGAATGATTTACCAAACAGTAATTCAGTTTGGGCATCAGTATAATATGCTGCGAATAACCCTTCTTGTCTAGAAATATTTGAGTATTTTTTTGACGATAATTTGTGGATGTATATTTTAGATGAAACTACTAGATACGCATCCCAACATAATCGTAATAATAATATTATATTATCTGAAATGAAATGTTTTATTGGCGTGTTACTGCTCAGTGGTTATAATCCTCTTTCAGGACGTAGAATGTACTGGGAAAATAGCATTGATTGCGGTAATGAATTAGCAACTTTATAAAACAAATAGTGCCAACAATAAGAAAGACCATTTAGCCTTCCGAAAATCTGTAGCTACTGCTTTGTTGGAGACTAATAGGAAGCTTGATAAAAGGGGTCCAAGTAAAAATTCAACATCTCTTCATGAGATTTCTAGATTTGATAGACTGGATCATCTACCTGCATATCAAGAAAAGCAAACGCGATGCGGGGTCTACCATAAAAAAGTTCAGAGCGTATGTACGAAATGTGATATTGCACTACATATCAAAAACTGTTTTATTTTATATCACACCAAAGAGTAAAATGTATAAAAAACAATATATTTTTTTATTTCATAAATATTTTGTATGATGTGCCATCTTATAATATAAATTTGATTTCAATTTGAACTTGAGAATTTTTTCAATAATAGACACTTGTAATCCTACCGTCCTTTTAAAAGGACACTAATTAACAAAAAAACTTGAAATAAAAATAAAAACTTTATATAACAAAAAATATTCTTTTTATTTAGCTAAACACAATTTTAAACAAATAATTGTAAAAATGTTTTTAAAAAGTTTCAGGTCTATCTGGGTTAATATCAGACTGCAATTTGATACATGGACGTTGTTAGCGAAGTAAAGGTCTTCGCTCCAGTTCAGCTCTCCTATTTCCCAGAACAAGAGCGACGTATAGGATTCTTTCATCATCTTCGTCACTACTTCAACTCGAAGATGAGGACGAAGAATCAATAAATATTTCTGAATCACTATCATCGCTCTCTCAAATGAGGGAAACTGTTTCCATCAGAACTATTTTTCTTGGTTAATCATTGTGCAGAGGTTATATATGTCACAAATGGCAAGTAAGATGTAAGCGCGCTTTCGAACGGTCCGAATCGTTAACGTCTTCACAGGCGTCAGCGCGCTCAATCATATCGGACCAGCTGTGAGCGGTCTAAGCACTGTAAGCTATGATAGCACCCTTTAGTTTTATGTAAACAAAGTATAATCGAAGCGTTAATACAAATGTACGGATAAATAATAAAAAATGAGCGACAAAAGATCTAATTCCGTAAATTTCATTTTGTAATATATAGAGATGTAAAAGCGTAAGACCTGGTAAATTGCCAAATAAATTACATTAAATTACTAAATTTTGTTTATCGTAAATTACAAAAAAAAAGAATTTACTAATAATAAGGGATGGTATTTTCTTAACTTGTGTCTCTATCGTATTAGGCTTTAGACGTCCACCCGCCAATTGCTCCATTTGAAAAATTATTTCCCGTGTAGGCTAATACTCGAAAGAAAAATGCAGAGAATATAAATGCAGTTATTTTTTAATATTATGATTCTAAATATGAATATTATATCAGTGAGAATGAGGAAGACTGATAAATTCACTTAAATCAGCTTATTTTTTGCTATACAATTAATTTTGTAATGTGGTATTCCAATGTAGTAAAATTTAAAAGAAAAAAATATTATAATGTTATTAACTAGGTTGAAAAACGACCGAATTCTGAAAAATAAACTCAAAATTGTTTTATTTAATATGATTTTCCATGTGTTTTATTTTAGCGCGGAAAAGATTACACATGATGTATTGCGTTCATTCGTTCTACGACGTATGTAATGACGTACTTGTCTGCTTGTGGAAACAGAAGAAGCAGTGCACCCGCCATTGATGCTTCGTTTCTCAGCTGATTTTTGTTTGTGTTTCTTGCTAGTTTTGATATTTTGCTGTAAGAATTACAGCAACCAAATTCTTAACTAATAATACTTTAATATAGTTACAACTAAAATCCACGGATAACAAAACAAATGAAAGTTATCCAAAACAAAATAGCATCGGACACTGTAAACAAAACAGCTAACAGCTGTAGTCTCTCCATAGATCACCGCTAGGCACCGCTGATTAAAAAAAATAATCATAATTCAAAAATTCATATCTCGCGGAAATTACACAATAAAAAATACAAATTTTCACATTCGTATTTCAAATTTATTGAAGTTTCAGAAAAAAAATAATAAAAAAAAGATTATTAAAATACCCTATTACATGCAGGGTGTTCATGCGAGAATGAACCAGCTATTATCTGTGTTATTAAGGAAGGTAGCGATTTTCTTCAAATAAGCAAATTTACTATAGACAATAGACGAAGAATTCTATTGCTTCTGGTTCCGGAGTATGTGATACCCAGGTTGTCTTGTATCTTTGAGTGGTGGGGGAACGCGTCATATGCTGTGCTGCTTGATGAGCCTGGTGCATGCTAATATTTAGTTTGATTGTTTTTTATTTATACGAATAAGGTTTACATTTATGAACAAAGCAGGCAAAATTCTGTCAAAAACTTATTAATTACAATATGCTTCCCCTCTGGATTCACTAGCAAAATTTAAAATTAAAAACTTTAAAATAAATTTTCAAATTAATACATTCTGATTAGAGTCACTTTCATAAATGTCTTGTATTCATAAATTAGGTTGTAGAGCTAGTTTGCCTCCTTATGGTGCAGCCTGGGTAACAATAATTTAGAACAAATCGGCGATCAGACACCCTTATTGGGGGTTTCCTGGTCACTATAATCGTCAAAATGGCACAAAACTACTTCTTCGATGGCGCCTTCCATCACCTCGACCAACTTAAGTCTCTTCAAGTGTAATCACGGTTCTCGGTACCACTATCGCATTTGCAACAAGCGCCAATTTCATCTGTGACTGCACCCAACAAATGATGAAACTTGCATGAAAATGAACAGATGCCTGCCTATTAAGACTCATGAAAGCTTTGTCAGGAAATGAAACGTATTACCCGTTATTAACATATTATTGAACACGAATTTTATTTAAATTTTCTGTACAAACAAAAAAAAAAGAAAAATATTATAATAATATAATGATACTGTTTAATTATAAAGACAACATATTAATTATGATATTAATAGTAGTATTCTTGGTTGTAGCTGATAAATAAATGCCTATGTTTTATGAGCGGAGCGCAATGCAACATATTCCTTGTAAAGAGTTATACAGGTTGTTAAAAATAGGGTAAAATTTTATGAGGGTATATAGTACTGACCAAAATGAATTTAAAAAAAAAATGCTTAATCAACATAGGCCTGATCTTCAATCGTTTTCGAGCAAAACGAAAAATCGAAGAAAAAATGACAAAGATAGTGATCAAACAAAATTTCGTCTGTAAGTAAATAGACTAAAAAATCTGATGTGGCCAGCACATAACCTCTCGCCGTATATTTTACCTGGCTGTATGCATAAAGCAAAGAATATTTTTATAAATACAAATAATATATTCATATAAATCTATGACGTATAAACTTCTTTATTATTCAATAATAGCATGTCTCAACATAAAGATATTTTACCATAAATTATGTTACAATAAATTACAAAGTAGAGTTTACCATATATAAATATTAGGCTGGTAACAGCAATTTTCAATTTGAACAACCTTGTTTACTTTCTCTTCATATTCTTCTAGTAAAAACATTAATTTTGGGCGGTCTAAAATGTATATATGGATTGAGCATCTATTCTTACATATCTTCTTTTACATTTTATTTTTTCATACATGTTATATCTAAATAACACTAATTCCCTTTAATAAAGTGACGGATAGATTGCACTCCGATTATTCTTATATCGATGTGTAATTTTGTCAATATTTACAACTTACTTGAGAAGAATTTGATAGCTTTTTCGCAATTCAAAGTTACTCTAGTCTATAGTACTGGTGTACATTGTCCCATAATGTTTGAAACAAATTTAAGTCCTTCAACCTAGACTTGTCATCTCCATAATAGTCACAGATCAAGAACTAAGGGATTCTCCAAGTACATTTTTAATTCATTACTCATTATTTCTGACACTGACATTTATCTGTCAGTAACAAATAATTTAAATTATCAACTATTTTTCATGGCATTCTTTCGGCTGTCAAATTTATTACAACAGATTATTTTATATATTATACTTCTTTTATCTCTAAATCTATGGAATATATAATAAAATATTTAAATGTATCAGATAGAGAATTTAATTTTCTTTAATATTACCAAGAAAAATTTTCAAAAAATTATATTTAGAAGATTTTTTTTCAAGAATCTTCTACTTCCGGTTGTCCAATTATTACCAAAACCTTTTCAGATCTTCCCATGAATGTCCGATTGGGAAATACGTTGTTAAACAAATTTTAAGTCTTATAGTTTTTGAGTAACCGTCCTTCCAACATCCCACACACACACATACACACACACACACACATCCACACACACACACACACAGACATCATCGTAAAAATGTTAAAATCGGATTGTAGGGACCTTAAAACGTGCTTATTCAATAAAATCTGGATATGCGATTTTTAGCATGAATGCAATACCTCTCTTAGCGAGAGGTAAAAAAAACCAATAAAATTGTATATGAAACATTTTTCTCAATTTCTAATAGTTACGAAGTTATTTGAAAATTAAATATAAGTCAACATCGAATTTGTAACTCTCATAGTTTTCGAACCCCGTAAAACTCATTTTTCACTGCCTTTTATATATCGGAAACTTTTGAAGATTGGACCCATATTGATTAAGCTTTTTTTTGTCAGTACTATGTGCCCTTAAAATATTTTACTCTTTTTTAACACCTGTATAGCGTTGGTTACCTTCATTAAATACAAAACGTCTTGCATTATTTATTTTTGTATTTGGAATCTTGATAATTAACATTTTAGGAGTTTCATTAATGTCTTCTAAAGACATTTTATTTAATTTAATTAATTTAATTTATTTATGCCAATCTACAATATAAAATTGGATAAGTCTATTATACATACACATAAAATAATAGAAATTGGTGTTTACCTTCATCATAAGAAAGTCCTCGTCTTGAGCCTCTTTTATAAATTATTCGATTTAGTTCATATTTGTAAGATTTTTCAGAAAAATAAGCTAATAGTACTTCTTCTGTAGACTCAGTAACAGCCTTTTCCTTGCACCAATTTTCGAAAATGTTATATTCTCTCTCATAGCGGTATTTTGATTCGGGCGGTACGATTTCTGGAAGAGCAACGTTCGCAGCTTCTATAATATTTTCAGGAATATTACCTATTCATCCAGCAATGGAACACTTTCCTGACTTGTTACGTAAATAACTATGTATTATTCTTACATCTAATTTATTGTATCACATTCCTGTGTAAAAACAATACAATAATTAATTCCTGTGTAAAAATAATACAATAATTAATAAAATGTCACCAACTAAACATACAGAGTATCTCAATTCATTTATCCGCCTGCTTCAAAAATGTTATATTCTCTTTAGTTGGTACTTTTGACCACTCAAGCTGATTTAAATTCGTATACATATTTTCTGTCAATGATTTTATTAATAAAAAAATGTTTTTAACATGGAATAATAGTACCACAAAGATTATGGTTTTTGAAACTTATTTAAAAAACAAAGCCTATTTGTTTGATCTATTTTTTATCTTTTCACACCATTTCATATATGTGACATAACCCAGGTGATTATTTGTGATGTTCGTCATTTTTTTAGTATAACACTTGATGCTTCTATTTTCCACTATAGCTGTTTTTACATCGCTTGAAGCCTTGTTTTACTCCAAAATTTTATTAATTGATGTAAAATTATTTGATTTCCTTGTTGTTTACTATTTTACATAAAGAATTAATTAAATATCATGTTAAATTACATTTTTTGAAACTTTTATTTAACAAGACTTGTACAGATATCGTCACTGTAATAAAATGTAAAGTGTATTATAAAAGTTAAAACAAATTTATACCTTTAAATAATTTATAAATATTGTAGTACATTTTCTTCGTTTAATTTATTAAGAGAAATATCATCTTCCTGTCCTTTCCTTAGTAATAAAATGATGGTTAGAATGCTTTTATAGACTTTTCTATTGACGCACGCAATATCCAGATTGATATAAATATATTTATAAACTTTACTGTATATAATGATCCATACATTTGTAATATCATTACTGTGTACTTTGATAATAAATTTATTTCAATTTGAATTTTTTGACATTTCCACAATCTTTGCGACAAATATCAATATTCTGAAGAAGTATAGGCAAATGCAGCTAAGCGTTACGCGATCTAGCGGTCATTTTAGGAACTACTCTATCCAGGATTCATTTTGTACTGTTTTATATAGATATTGGGACATTTTTTGTGTTTTGATAGAATAAATAATGTCGAACGATTATTGCTGCGTACCAGGATGTAAATCTTTAAGAAAAAAACATCCGGACGTATCTTTTCACTTATTTACTAAGAAAGGAACATATAAAGTAGAAGTCGCGTACGGTTGTGTGTTCTCTACATTTCACAGAAAATGATTATTTTCACGGTAAGTACATAGTTCAAAATAAATAGGGCTGCTATTAAATTACTTTTTTTTGTACTTTTGATTACTATTCGTAGGCAGTGAAAACAAGACACGCAAACATCTTAAACGAAATGCAGTACCATCTACCAATTTGCCACATAGAAAACATGACAAACAAATTCAAGATAGTGACAGAATGGCAAGAATGAGAAAACGTATTGAGAGGCAAAATATCGCACAAAGTGGCCATGAAGATGTTACACATGATGTCGAATTGGGGGAAAATACATATACGGAAGAAAGAGAAATAGCGGATACATTAATAACTTTATTAAACAATCAGCCTGAATATACCGGCCCCAAAACATTAAGAGATTTTGCAGTACAAGTAAATACACCGCAAAAGCTTTCTGTCGTTCATTTAATAAATACTGAGAGTGCGCTAAACAGTTTTACAGGCTTACAAAATTTTGATATTTTGAATTTTATTTTAAATTCAATAGATTTAGTATATAGTGACAATCGTGTTCACAAATTAAGCATAAAAGAAAGGGTTATTGTATGCTTAATAAAATTAAAGTGCGATACAAAAATAGTATTTTAACATAATATAGCAAATAAAATTAACATTTTATAATAATGTATAATTCAACTATTACTTACGTATATTTATTTCCTATTAAATTGCTTTTTAAATATAAAATATTTCAGATTCACTTAAAAACAAACAAAAATCTTTAAGGGCACTATGAAACGTCAAATATCTATCCTGGATGCATTAGTGCGCAGAATGTTCCAGATGGCGCAGCAATCTTATTTTTATTTACCTATAAATGTATTTCTACTGAATGTTATATCTCTTTGCAATTTGTTCTTTGGAGTGTACTGTTTAAATTTGGGAGCGCGCGAATTAGGTATTTGAACAGGGCAAGAAATGAACATTTTGGTGCGCGCCAACTTCATGGTCAAGATTTGAACGTTATGAAACTGAACGAAGCGAGAATTGAACGGGGCGATGTAGGGACATTAGGACGATGCGCATGTTACTAAATGAACGTTTTGATGCGCGCCATCTTCGTGGTCAAGATTTGAACGTTATGAAACTGAACGAAGCGAGAAATGAACGGGGCGATGTAGGAACATTAGGACGCTTCGCGTGTTCCCTATATGTCCGATAAATTTCATTCTATTATATTTAAATCTTAAATTTTATTTATCTAATTTTAATAATTTCTTATAGTTTGACAATCAGTCCTGCCAACTTAAATTTGCTGTTCATTACGTAACAGTGTGACGTAATGAAATTTCATTACGTAACACTATTCATAAGCACGAACGTTCAGTAAAGACCCTCTTACAGTTGTGGTAGTAGAAAAACAGTTTTTACATCATATTTGGTCGTTTCACAGTCTGAAACTAACGATTTGTAAGAACATCTCGAATACATATTCTACGTGATGTATCGATGGAAATCGATTGATTAGGGCCTAATATTATCAGATGCACTGAATTTTAGTGAATACAAAGTTTTGGAGGCCCTCAGTGGTGCCCTCGCCGGTACAGCTAAAGTTTCGTGGAAGTTACTGTAAAACACTCAAAACACACGTATTTCGCTTATAAATAGCATTTTTAAACGTTTGAAGGCGAGAGAAACAGTTTTTACATCATATTTGGTCGTTTCATGGTCTGAAACGAATGCTTTGTAAGAACAACTCGAACATATATTCTACGTAAGGTATCGATGGAAATCGATTGATTAGGGCCTAATATGACAAAATAGACAGATTTTCAGTGAATCCAATATTTTGCGAGTCCTCCGTGGTGCCTTCGCTGGAGCAGATAAAGTGCCGTGCAAGTTACTGTAAAACATTCAAAACACACGTATTTCGCTTAGAAATAGCATTTTTAAGCGTTCGGGGACGTAAGACCAGTTTTTATATCATATTTGGCCGTTTCACGGTCTGAACCAAACGATTTGTAAGAACAACTCGGACACATATTCTACGTGAGGTATCGAAGGAAATCGATTGATTAGGGCCTAATATGAAAATATTTACTGATTTTCAATGAATACAAGGTTTTGGGGGCCCTCCGTGGTGCCCTCGCCGGTGCAGCTAAAGTGCCGGAAAATTAACTGTAAAACACTCAAAATACACGTATTTTGCTTATAAATAGCATTTTTAAGCGTTTGAAGATGTGCGAAGTAATTTTTACATCACATTTGGCCGTTTCACGGTCTGAAACGAACGATTTGTAAGAACATCTCGGATACATATTCTACGTAAGGTATCGATGGAAATCGATTGACTAGGGCCTAATATGACAAAATACTCTGATTTTCAATGAATACAAGATTTTGGGGGCCCTCCGTGGTGTCCTCGCCGGCGCAGCTAAAGTGCCGGAAAATTAACTGTAAAACACTCAAAATACACGTATTTTGCTTATAAATAGCATTTTTAAGCGTTTGAAGATGTGCGAAGTAATTTTTACATCACATTTGGCCGTTTCACGGTCTGAAACGAACGATTTGTAAGAACATCTCGGATACATATTCTACGTAAGGTATCGATGGAAATCGATTGACTAGGGCCTAATATGACAAAATACTCTGATTTTCAATGAATACAAGATTTTGGGGGCCCTCCGTGGTGTCCTCGCCGGCGCAGCTAAAGTTCCGTGGAAGTTACTGTAAAACACTCAAATCACACGTATTTCGCTTAGAAATAGCATTTTTAAGCATTTCAACACGTGAGAAGCAGTTATTAAATCATATTTGCCGTTTCACGGTCTGAAACGAACGTTTTGTAAGAACAACTCGGACACATATTGTACGTGAGGTATCGATGGGAATCGCTTGATTAGGGACTAACTTGACAAAATACACTGATTTTCAGTGAATACAAGATTTTGGGGGCCCTCCTTGGTGCTCTCGCCGGTACAGGTAAAGTGTCGTGGAAATTACTGTAAAACACTCAAATCACACGTATTTCGCTTAGAAATAGCATTTTTAAGCGTTTGTGGACGTGAGACCCAGTTTTTACATCATATTAGGCCGTTTCACGGTCTGAAACGAACGATTTGTAAGAACAACTCGGACACATATTCTACGTGAGATATCGTTGGAAATCGGTTGATTAGGGCCTAATATGACAAAATACACTGATTTTCAATGAATACAAGGTTTTGGAGGCCCACCGTGGTGCCCGCGCCAGTGCAGCTAAAGTGCCGTGGAAATTACTGTAAAACACTCAAAACACACGTATTTCGTTTATAAGCATTTTTAAGCGTTTCGCGTTTCAAGACATGAGAAGCAGTTTTTACATCATATTTGGCCGTTTCACGGTCTGAAACGAACGATTTGTAAGAACAAGTCGGTCTACGTGAGATCGATGGAAATCGATTGATTAGGGCCTAATATGACAAAATTCTCTGATTTTCAATGAATACAAGGTTTTGGAGGCTCTCTGTGGTGCCCTCGTCTATGCAGCTAAAGTGCCGTGGAAGTTACTGTAAAACACTCAAAACACAGGTATTTCGCGTAGATATAGCACGTTTAAGCATTAACGTGAGAAGTAGTTTTTACATCATATTTGGCCGTTTCACGATCTGAAACGAACGATTTGTAAGAACATCTTGGGCACATATTCTTCATAAAATGAATTTAAATTTAAAAAATCTAAATATAAGGAATAGATATAAGTAGAATTTTTGGTGTAGAGTGTAGGTATTAAGAAATGTTAAATACATTAGGGCGCAAGTAGTCATGTTATTTTGTTCGCCTTGACAAGCAGATATGGGGGCCCATGTCAGAATGATAGCTAGTAATTATGTATATAGATGTCAAATATCATAATTTCTGATTCTAAATTTAGTGATTTTCCAATTCTATGTGGTTTATTTTCCTCGACAAGTAAATTCCACACTCCTGGTGACAAATTAACTATGTAAATTTAGAAAATTTTAAAGTTTTTAAAGAAAAATTCTGACATTTGACATCTATGTACATAATTACTAATTATCAGTCTGAAACGGGCACCCACATCTGCTTGTCAAGGCTAACAATGTAACATGACTGTTCGCGCCCTATATTTATGTAATCAAAAAAAGGAAGTGGCGAAAGGTATTGTGCTGGTGACAACAGATTTTTTTAAACTGTTTTGACGTCCTAAGTGTGTTGTTATGTTTTTTGTTATTATTTTAATGTGTTCTTTTCAAGTGCACATACAAATGTAGAAAAAAAACATAAGTTTTATATAAAAAAACTGTTTTTTAAAAAAAAAATTAAAAATTGTTTCAATTGTAGCTCCTGAAGAAGGCATAAGAGTTGCCAAAACCGATAGAGGTCGAAATTTAAATAAATAAGTTGACTGCAATCCAGTAATTCATTATTTCCATATACCCATCCAGTCAAGAAGCTTTATCATCCAATAGTATTTGAGTTAGAGTATCCAAACCCACGGACATCATCGTAAAAATGTTAAAATCTAATTCTAGGGACCTTAAAACGTGATCATTTACCAAAATCTCGATAGCGATTTTTAGCACGAACCCTATACCTCCCTTACCAAGGGTAGTAAGAGGTAAAAACAAAAATCGGGTCCCGTGTAATAATCCAAATACTGATTCAAAATTTAGAAACAAAAACTTAAATTTTATTCACTTCGACATCTGAATATCGAATATCCGACGAATTAAAATCTTCCTCGCAGCACTAGTAATAAGCCGTAGTAATATTATTATTTGTTTGAAACTATAACCGATCATTTTACACATACGCAAGAACACGTCGCTGGGGAGTGTACGAAGTATTATAATCTTATTATGTGAAGATTCGTGCTGATTGCATATGGTCTAGTATTGGAGTCCCTATGATTGTCCTCAATTCATTTGTGTTCTCACAGTGTATATATCCTGTGTCCACAACTCTCTCGATCGGAGATCACGGATCAGGGATCACGCTACTTCGTTCCCGGGAAATCTCCCCGCAGGCATCACGACGCACTCCTGATCCAGATAACTCGGATAACAGGATCAGCTAACCGCTGACCAGAGAAGTTTTAAAATGGAAAAAATAATTAGACACTTTTTTAGACTGAATAAAGTCATGATTAAAATTTAAAATACAAATATTTTTGAAACTAGATAATCCTGTATATACTACTAAACTCGAAATCAGACAACCAAATCTGGTGTATATTAATATTTGGTTTTCTTTGACATACGCTGCGATTTTATTATTAGTAAATTTACTTATCTATTATTGATTGTTCATGTGTTGTCACGAGTAGACGTGCTGTTGTTCGCTCCATAATTTTTGAAAAATACTTTTTTGTGGTGTTTTTTTATATTGCCAAAGTCATTAAATATAAATTTAAAATGGCAAATACAAGAAATATAGCCCTAGTGAAAGATATAGTGACCGCTCTACTTACCGATTCTGATTTTATCGACAAATTAGTTGATCAAGTATGTCTTCGTCTCGATCAACAACCCTAACGCCAGAAGACTTCTATGAAGGCATCATATCGCGACTTACGGCAGAAAATAAACTGCTGGGAGGTCGTATTGACCAGATCGAGCAATATTCCCGTCGAAATTGTATCCGGATATTTGGAGTTCCAGAAACAGCCAATGAGAATATCGATGAAGTAGTGCTTAACGTTTTCCAAACGAAATTGTCCGTCAATATTTCCAGTAACCATATTGATCGATGTCATCGAACAGATAAACGTGATTCTTACTCTACTTCTTCCAGACAAAAGTCATCACCACGCCTTATAATTGTAAAATTTACATCGTACAAATTTCGATCAACTGTAGTAAAAAATCGAAAGAACTTACGAGGAACTAAAATTGTAATCAAAGAAGAACTTACTAAAGATAACCTTGAATTGTTAAAATCTGCTTCTCTTAAGTACAGTAACAAAAATGTGTGGTCCAGTTATGGTGTTATCTTTGCCAAAGTTTATAATACAATTAAAAAACTATCGCATCTTGACTTTCCTGTACAATAATACATATATGTGTGATAAACGGAATCTTCTCAAATATTTAAATGTAATTAAGAACGCATTCTGTAATTAGTTTGTTTACCTAAAATGAATAAGACGTCTAAATTCAGTTGTTTTCCATATTTTTATCGTACTATGTTGTATAGTAATTAGTAAAAAAATCCCTTTCGGCAAATACCAATGAGGACCGCGTCATGTTAGTTAAAAACAACCTAATTACAGAAAAGCATATTTAAGCTGTAAAATGAGCGACAGTAAGCAGTCGCTGCACAGATTAGAAGTTGATCGTGGACGCTTAGGCCCAGCTATGAATTGTAAGTTACATTTTTATATTTAATAGTATTTGTGTATTTATTTATCCAATTATTTGATGTGTAATACTTCGCCTTAAAATATCCTGTTTTTAAATATACCCACTTACTAGAATTGCTTGCTTTTATACCCGAACCTTTTCCCTTATTCAAAAAATCCTGCCTGTAACTCGTTCCGTTACGGGGAGGTTGGTGGCAGCAGTACAACCGACACCTTAGTTGTCCTGTGACATATGTAAAATACTTTCACCTATGTAATATATATTAGTGTTCGGAGCGTCAACTTGTACTATTTATGTCTGTACTTTATATATTGGAATATTTGTATTTAAATATATAAACTGATTATCTTATATTTGTTTTATCGGTATATTGTGATTTTTTATCGTATTGGTATTTTGATTTTAAATTATACTCAAACTATTGATACGTACTATTTATTCTTAACCATAAAATAATTTATTTACTGATATATTCACAAGTCTCCAAAAGTGTTTAAGGTCGTCTACCACTGCATTGTTTCTATTTACAATTTATTTACTACGACACTTTCACACTATAGAATTTCTAACGGTATTTGCGAAGTTTAATTCTACTATTTGATATATTCTTCTATTAATATATATATATATATATATATATATATATATATATATATATATATATATACATATATATATATATATATATATATATATATATATATATATATATATATATATATATATATCTTTTATTTCAGTATTACATTACATTTTTATGCATATATATATTATCAAAATGTTAGAGGATTAAATACCTAAATTAACACCTTTTACAATAACTGCTGTACGTCCGCTTATGATTTAATTTGCCTTAGTGAAACGTAGCTAAATGACAGCGTTTACAGTAGTGAATTATTTCCGTCATCATACAATGTTTATAGAGCAGACAGAAAGCTATACATATATTTTTTGTCAAGCTATACACTTCTAGTAATTCCTATATTTATGTTATTGTCTTCTATTGTCCTCCACCAATCTGTCACCAACAACTAAGTTATTTATATGAATCCATAGAAAGTTTTTTACCTATATTAAATAATAAATTCTTAATAATTATTGGTGACATAAATATTTCAAATCTAATTAACTACTCTTCATCTCTTTCTCATGATAATATTACAAATTCCTTTGAAAATTTCAAAACGCTATTACATGCAACTCAATAATATAATTGTATTACAAATACTTACGGCAAACTGTTGGATGTTGTCGTTTCGAATACTCATTGTTTAGTTACCCATCACACCGACTCATTTGTTCATGAAGATCCTCATCACCCATCCCTTCATATTTCTTCCAGTCTTCCTATTTACGATAAAATTTCGTCCTGCACAATACAAGATTCTTTTAACTACAATTTTCGTCTAGGAAATTATGATCTATTGTATAATTCACTGTCTGAAGCAATCTGGGATGAAATATACTCACTTATTAACGTTGATGAAGCTTTTAAAAAAAATTATGATATATGTACTTCACTCCATTTTTAAAAATTATATTCCATATACTATTTCATTCTTTATATCCCCCATAGTTTAACAAAAATATTATTAATAATCTAAAATTAAAAGCAAAATTTCATAGACTTTATAAAATTGAGAAAAACGTTTTTTTAACGAATTTAATCGATTGCGGGCTTTAATTAAAAGAGATATAAAAATTGAACATAGAAGATATTTATCTAACATCGAAGACAATATTACAAATGACCCAAACAAATTTTGTTGTTTATTATCAGTAAAAAATTAACCTCTCGTATTCCAGGTGCCATGCAATTAAATGATAAAACCTACAACAATACTTCTGACATTGTTCAAGGTTTTTCTGACTTCTTTTCCAGTGTATACTCCAATGATGCCTTTCATTCTGATGATAAACCAGTGCATTATAGTAATACAATCGTAAATATCACATTTATATCTGAAGATGTTATTTTCTGTGCTATGAAAAATCTTAAACCATCACGTAATCCTGGTCCAGACAATCTTCCAGCCTACATACTTAAAGGATGTATTGACATTTTCCTTAAACCTCTTCATTACTTATTGAATCTCTCCATTTCCCAACATATAATTCCTTCTTGTCTTAAACAATCCCACATCACGCCAATATTTAAATCTGGTGAAATAAATAATATTTTGAACTACCGTCCTATAGCTATCCTTTCAAATATTTCCAAAGTATTCGAATCTATCCTATACAAATATATTTACAGTTCAGTACAAAACCAAATCTCTATTCATCAGCATGGGTTCATGAAAGGTAGATCAACTACAACAAATCTCATGAACTTTACTGAATATACCCTCAACTCTTTACACGATAACAACCAAGTTGATGCAGTGTACACCGATTTTTCAAAGGCATTTGATCGTATTAATCATAATGCACTCTTCCACAAATTAAACACAATTAAACAAACTTTCATTTTTCTCCTGATCTACTTCAATTATTCTCTTCTTATCTTAGTCAACGTAATATGACTGTTCGTTACAACAACTACAAATCTAACTCGTTTATTGCTACCTCAGGTGTACCGCAGGGATCAAACTTAGGACCACTCCTATTTCTACTTTTTATAAATGACATTGTCGACAGAATTGAGCATTCTTAAGTTTTACTATACACGGATGATATAAAAATAGTCAAAGCAATTAATTCTACTGAAGACGCATTGTTATTGCAGAGTGATGTTGACAAAAATTTGTCCTGGTCTTTATCCTCTAATCTTTTTCTTAATTACAACAAATGTAAAATTATGAGTTATTTTGTCAAAAAATATGTTTATACCTATGAATATAAAATCAGTAACTTTGCTCTTGAAAGAATTAAACAATGCAAAAAACTAGGAGTTTTATTTGACGAAAAATTATCATTCAATAATCACATTCATGCTATTGTAAAATCATCCTATAAAAATTTGGGATTCATAATGCGTTCTACCCAGTGCTTCTCTAGAATTTCTACTATTAAAAGGTTATATTTTGCGTTTGTTACATCTAAGCTGGAATATTGTTTACAAGTTTGGAATCCCATTTATAATAAATATATAAGTTTAGTTGAATCCATACAACGTAAATTTTCTAGATATTGTTATTTCAAACTTAATAAGCAATATCCTGGCTTAGATATTGATTGCAATATCTTATACCAAGAATTGAAACTTCTGTCTCTTGTCACCCGTCGAAAATTACAATCATGCATTTATTTAAATAAAATACTACACAATCAGATTGACGATTCCATCACCCTTGGTTTAATATCAATTTCTATTCTTCGACCTAATTCACATAATTTCCAAACTTTTTATTGTGATATTTCACGCACGAATTATGAACTCAAATCTCCTGTTAACATCCTTTGCTCAAATTTTATACAATTTCTTGTTCCGTTGACATTTTTGATGACTTGTTTAACAAATTTAAGTCTGGTTTATATAGTGGTTATCAAGTTTGAGTATATGTAATATTTGATAATGCCAGTACCTACTAATCACATTTATTATTTTCATGTGTAATTTGTAAAAAAATTGTGTGTGACATTGTGAAGGGAGTAGAGGGTGTAAAAGGGTGGGGTGGTGTCTATAAAAGCAGGTAGATTGGAAGTTTCTATTACAAAAAAAAACTGTAAACATAATGTGGACGAACGAACACTGTAGCCGGCGTCCAGCGCGGGTTCAGTACTAAGGTTCTAGCCAAATACCCCTTCACCAAACAGTTCTGATCCGAAAATTGATTAGGTTTATGTTAAAAAAAACTTTAGGGAAACAGGATCTGTTGTCATCAAGAATGTCATAACCGCATGAATACCCGACAACATCGAATTAAGGGAAATCGGGCAGTTACCATTAATTCTGAGGGTGTGTGAGCCTTTTACCTCTCGCTAAGAGAGGTATTGGATTCATGCAAAAAATCGCATATCTAGATTTTATTGTGTAACGGTGGTAGCCGTTACACAATATGTAAAATAAAGTTTTGGATAATGAAATTGTATAACGAGTTGTAAATATTTATTAAGACGATTTCTTGATGACGTATTACCAATGAAATACAAAATTATGAATAAATATTTATTTTTTCTTTTGTCGCCAAGTAATCTCGGAAAAAAGAGTAACAATAGCCTAAGACGACTAGGATAATTTGATGTCGCTACAATAGAATAAGCACGATTTAAGGTCCATAGAATCCGATTTTAACATTTTTACAATGATATCTGTGTGTTTGTGTGTATGTGTGTGAGGTTGTTGGAGACACGATTTCTTAAATTCTATAAGACTAAAGACCTGTATAACTGTAGTAGCTACACAAACGTAGGAATTATTGTAACTACTACCTCCGGCGTGGCAGACCACTCCGCTGCCGCGCTTTGTATAAAAAAAATAAGAAAACTCTTAAATTGTAAAAATATAAAAAAACACCAAATACAAAAACGTCAATTTTATTTCCCCGAAAATCAAAAACTAAAACAAAAAAAATTATCACTATCGTTATTCTATTAGCTTTCCTGGTCGGGAGGGCCATGTAGCAGCAGTCTAGATAATAGGCGAGCCTGCTACATTACCCCCTTCCCAGAAAAAAAACAAACGATTCAAGAGGATACAATAATAAATTAATAACTAGTAGTAGGATGACGCTTCTCTTCATTTATTCATATGGTACGGTGGTTGTTGTCATTGTTTCGCATATAACAAAGGCGTCTATTATGTGTAAGCCGGCTTAAGTCTATCAATTGCAACTGTGTCTGTTTTGCCCTGAACGTCTACTGTGAAGATTTTTTCATTTCTGTTGATAACTTTGTATGGTCCGTTGTAAGAGGGTTGTAAAGGTTTTTTAATGCCATCGAATCCAGTGTATACGTGAGATGTTTTGAAGAGGTCGGGGCGTACATAGTATTTTTTGTTTGATGGTTTAGGATAAACGGCTTTTAATTTAGTCATATTATGTTTTAGATTTTGTAGAAAGGAAGGTAAGTTTACTTTTTTTATATTTTCTTCTATGCAATCAACTGTCAATTCACACGGTAAACGTAAATTTGTGCCGTAGACTAATTCTGCCGGGCTACAACCAAACGTTTCCTTGAAGGCAGCCCGGAGACCTAGTAATACCAGAGGTAGATTCTTATACCAATCACTAGGATTATTGCAAGATTTTAAGGAAACCTTAAGTTGTCTGTGAAATCTTTTTACTAAACCGTTTGATACAGGATGGTACGCTGTAGTTCTGATTCTTTTTGCATTTAATTGTAATAAAAACTCTTTAAAAAAATGTGATTCGAACTGTGCCCCTCTGTCAGTTGTAACTTGTATGGGTACTCCAAATCTAGAAACCCAACTATTCATAAAGGCATGTGTGATCGTTTCAACTTTAGTACCTCTGAGAGGTATAACCTCGGCCCAACGTGTAAAACGGTCTATACAGGTTAATAAATATGAATAATCATTTGATGTAGATAGGGGCCCACCAAATCTAAATGAATCATTTCAAAACGCCTGAATGGTAAAGAAAAATTTCCTGTCGGTGAAGAAATGTGTTTGGAAACTTTACAACATTGACATTTATTGCACATTTTAGTCCATTTTTGGATATCTGTGTTCAGATTTTTCCAAACAAATTTTGAAGAGATTAGTTTTTTGGTGGCTGTTATTCCTGGATGTGAAATATTATAAAAATGATTAAAGATTTGTTTTCTAAATTGTGGTGGAATATATGGTTCACGTTTTTTCGTTGAAATATCACAAACAATTTTATAGTCAGTATCAGGGAGTATTATTTGTTTGAAAATGAGTGAGTGAGAGTTGGTGTTTTCTAAAATGTGCAATTCTTCATCATGAGCTTGAGCCATTGCAATTTTCTTATAGTCGATATGTTCTAATTTAGAAAGTCAATTAATACAAATTCTAGATAATGCATTCGCCACTGGGTTATTTTTTCCGGTTACATGACGTATGTCATTTGTAAACTGAAGTTTGTAATCCAAATGTCTGATTTCTCTTGGTGAATAGGTGTCATTGTTTTTTCGAATAGAAAATGTCAAGGCTTTGTGATCTGATAAAATGTGAAACTCTCGGCCTTCTAAGAAATATTGAAATTTTTTGATTGCAGAATAAATTGCTAGAAGTTCCCTGCCGAAAGTACTACTTTTTTGTTCTGTGACAAAGAAACTTTTGGAAAAGAAAGCTAGGGGGTGCCAGGAATTTTTATGAAATTGTTGGAGTACAGCCCCCATACCCGTGTCTGACGCATCTACCATGATATTTGTTGGTTCCGAGTGTCTGGGAAATGTCAATTTTGTATAGTTTACCAACGCTACTTTTAAATCCTCAAATGATTTAATAGCTTTATTGTCTAAGATAATTTTTTTGGTGCTTTTAGAATTATTTTTGTCAATAAAATTGTTTAATGGTTGCGATATGATCGCACAATGCGTATAAATCTGTGGTAAAAATTTATAAGACCCAAAAATTCTCTTAACTGTTTTTGAATGGTGGGCAAAGGAATAAGTCGTATAGCTTCAATTTTGCTTAGTAAAGATGTGAAACCTGTTTTGCTGATTTGGTGTCCTAAAAATTGTAATTCCTCCTGACCAAATAAACATTTTTTGGGATTGATGAGAATGCCATATTGCTCGAGCCGAACAAATATTTGTTGTAAATATATCAAATGCTCATTAGACGTTTTACTAGCGATTAATAAATCATCCAAATAAGCAAAACAGAAATCTAAACCTCTAATTACTTCGTTATTAAAACGTTGGAACGTTTGTGCACTGTTTTTAAGGCCGAAACGCATAGCGACATATTCAAATAAACCAAATGGAGTTGTTATAGCAGTTTTTTCGATTGAATTCTCTTCCATCTGTATTTGGTGGTAAGCTTTAATTAAATCGATCATAAAAAATATAGTAGCATCTTCAAGTATTGATGCAAAATCTTGTATGTGAGGTAACGGATATCTGTCGGAAACAGTAATGAAATTTAAGGCACGGTAATCGCCACAAGGACGCCAGTCATTAGATTCCTTTTTTTTGACTGTATGTAAAGGACACGACCACATGCTTTTAGATGGTCTAATGATTCCTAATTTTAAAAGATCATCAAACTCTTTTTTTTCTATGACTGACCGTTCTGGGGGCAATCTACGTGGCCTTGCGGAAACCGGTAAATCGGTTGTAACAATGCAATGTTTAATGTTATGTTTAACTTGACGTTTAGCATTAAAAAAGTTGGTTAAAGTTGGAAAATCTGACAGGAATTCTAGAAATTTGTCTTGACAGGTGACAGTTTTGACAGGTGTAGTGATTTGTGGAATATTGACAGCGGACTTGTATGTAATGAAAGTCTAACTGACGTTCGTTTTTGACGTCTACCAGTAAATTAAAATGACGGAGAAAATCGGCGGCTAGAATTGAATGTTGAACTTCAGCTTTAATAAATGTTCAAGTCAATATTTTATTTAATGCAAAATCTAATTGTAATTTAATTTTACCGGAAGTGTCAATTGATGTGTTATTAATAGCTTGCAATTTAAGCCTTTGTCTATTCTGCCTTTGTACAATATTCGGAACAATGATACTCACCTCCGCACCTGTATCAACTAAAAAAGGGTGACTTGAAGTTCTATCAGTGATGAAGAATAAACGAAGAGAAGAGGTACTCTTATTGCTAGAAATTAAAGGATTTTTGTGAGTTCTAATTTTGTACTGTGTGGTATAACGACTGACATTTTTATCGAAAATTCCAGGTTTTCTTCTATCAGGAACTCTCCAGTTGCAGGGCGCTACACATCGTCGTGCCTTGGACCCAAAATTGTGATGGTACCAACAATATGCACTTGATGTTGATGACAAATTTCGACGATCTTGATAATTTGAAGTTCTTCGCGTTAGTAGATTCTTAAGATTTTGTACCTCCATTTTTAAGTCGTCTAACTCTTGGTACTCCCAAAAGCCAGGTGGGAAAACAATTTGAACCGATGAATTTGAAATGCTTATAATTTTATCCGCCAATTCTGCTTTCCAAATCTTCTTTACCAGATGAAATTACCGCTACTTGAACATTACGCGGTATTTTTTGCAAGAACAATTCTTCCAAAATGAGAGGGTCTAGTATTCGATTTCCAATAAGGCTCTTCATCCCCTGAAGCAGAAAACTAGGCTTTTGTCTCCAAGTTCGGTGGTTGACAGAAGCTTTTGAAACTTCTCAGCATCGGATAAGGTACTTCTTTTAATTAATTCTTCCTTAAAATATGAATAACGGTTGTTAGGTGGACGTTTTAAAATTAAATCCTTAACAATGAGCGCATAATCAGACCAAAGAGAAAAAATGGTCTTGTTATATTTACTAATCTCGGAAGAAATTCGTTGATTTGCAAATTCAGCCTCAATCTGCGCGAACCATAACTCCGGAGCGTCTGGCCAGAATTCTGGAAGCTTGAAATTGTGTGAAACAGCAATTAGAGAGTCTTCCACCTCCAATCTAGGAAGTTCGTCTGCTTGGGCAGAAGCCATTTGTCCTAACTTCGGGTTCACCAATTGTAGTAGCTACACAAACGTAGGAATTATTGTAACTACTACCTCCGGCGTGGCAGACCACTCCGCTGCCGCGCTTTGTAAAAAAGAATAAGAGGACTCTTAAATTGTAAAAATATAAAAAAACACCAAATACAAAAACGTCAATTTTATTTCCTCGAAAATCAAAAACTAAAACGAACTCCAAAAATTATCACTATCGTTACTCTATTAGCTTTCCTGGTCGGGAGGGTCATGTAGCAGCAGTCTAGATAATAGGCGAGCCTGCTACATAACTACGGATTCCTCAATCTAACAGTAATGGTATATTTTAGTAAAATAATTACAGGTTGCTATTTAAAAAATAAAAGTTGATAGTTGTATGTTGTAAACCTGACTTTATAAAAATTATCTACATCTGCCATCATATTATATATTTAAAATAAAACTTTTGTATAAGCCATTTTTTTCTATTACTAAATAAATAATAAAAAAAGTTAAAGGGAGGGGAGGCGTATATACAAGTATATTGTAATGCGACATACCTGGCCTCGTCTATCTCTAGGTTGTACTTACCCTACGTTGTGTTTATTTTTAATAAGTAACCCTTACTTCGTTCGTAATACAGAGTAGCTGTCAAAAGTGGGGGAATCGGGATAGGTATTTGATATAATTAAAGAATAATGTTCTCTCCAAAAAGCAGACAGAATATGTCTATCTTTGTGCATTTATTGAAAATGAATAATGAAAGCAAATAATAAATAATATGAGAAATACGATTGGGTGTGATGATTTGAACATGACACCCTGCTGTGGAATGGTCCGCTCTCTGGCACACGCCTTACGTACGAGGGAAAGCACAGCTAAAACCTCGCACAGAGAGTCATCTAGACACAATTTAAACAAATGATTTTATAACAAATTAATACAAAGGTTGTCCCAACAATTTGATATTAGCAACATTGAAAATAGTGCGTTAATTAGACCTTGTATATTGATGGACAATTACAAACGCATTTGTGTGAGTGCATGTTTGTGCATATGTAAGTTTGGTAAGTTCGGTCTCCCGAACTGCCATGGCGCTCGGCTGAGCCGATGGGCCGTTCTTTGTATGGATAGCGTGGGGTTAACAACACTATCTAGGTTCCCAGCTGAGCTGCCTCACCTTTAATTAAACAGGACGCTCGGCTACGCCGATGGGCCATTCTTTGTATGGATAGCGTGGGGTTAGCAACACTATCTAGGTTCGCAGCTGAGCTGCCTCACCTTTTGACCAGGACGCTCGGCGCAACCGAGACGTCTGCATAGTGTGCGACTGAGTCGCCACACTGTCTGATCCGACGAGTACCTGTGTCGCACTCGTCGGGGGTGTTTTGTTAAGTGATACCCAAGTGAACGTGGACATGCCAGCGCTCGGTGCTGATACGGTACACATCTTGAGCTTGGGTGGTTGCAAAGCAACGACCCGCAAAATTACGTTTGATTGTCAACCAATATCAGATCATATAGATAAAAAATCATTATATCATTGTGACAACAATAAATCATAATATGTTTTGCTTGTCCAAGTTAAGTTCCCCATAGAATGGGTGAATGGGGGGATAGATGGGGAGTCCCAAACGTGCCTGACATAGCCATAGCAGCTGAGTGGAGGGAAAACGGGGAGTCCCAAACGTGCCTGACATAGCCATGGCAGCTGAGTGGGGGGAAAACGGGGAGACCCAAACGTGCCTGACATAGCCATAGCAGCTGGATGTGGGAAAGTAGGACTCCAAACGTGCCTGACATAGCCATAGCAGCTGAGTGGAGGGAAAACGGGGAGTCCCAAACGAGCCTGACATAGCCATGGCAGCTGAGTGGGGGAAAAATGGGGAGTCCCAAACGTGCCTGACATAGCCATAGCAGCTGAGTGGAGGGAAAACGGGGAGTCCCAAACGTGCCTGACATAGCCACAGCAGCTGAGTGGAGGGAAAACGGGGAGTCCCAAACGTGCCTGACATAGCCATAGCAGCTGGATGGGGGAAAGTAGGACTCCAAACGTGCCTGACAGCCATAGCAGCTGAGTGGAGGAAAAATGGGGAGTCCCAAACGTGCCTGACATAGCCATAGCAGCTGGATGTGGGAAAGTAGGACTCCAAACGTGCCTGACATAGCCATAGCAGCTGAGTGGAGGGAAAACGGGGAGTCCCAAACGTGCCTGACATAGCCATGGCAGCTGAGTGGGGGAAAAATGGGGAGTCCCAAACGTGCCTGACATAGCCATAGCAGCTGAGTGGAGGGAAAACGGGGAGTCCCAAACGTGCCTGACATAGCCATGGCAGCTGAGTGGGGGGAAAATGGGGAGTCGCAAACGTGCCTGATATAGCCATAGCAGCTGGATGGGGGAAAGTAGGACTCCAAACGTGCCTGACATAGCCATAGCAGCTGAGTGGAGGAAAAATGGGGAGTCCCAAACGTGCCTGACATAGCCATAGCAGCTGAGTGGGGGGAAAGTAGGACTCCAAACGTGCCTGACATAGCCCATAGCAGCTGAGTGGGGGGAAAACGGGGAGTCCCAAACGAGCCTGACATAGCCATGACAGCTGAGTGGGGGAAACATGGGGAGTCCCAAACGTGCCTGACATAGCCATAGCAGCTGGATGGGGGAAAGTAGGACTCCAAACGTGCCTGACATAGCCATAGCAGCTGAGTGGAGGGTAAACGGGGAGTCCCAAACGTGCCTGACATAGCCATGGCAGCTGAGTGGGGGGAAAGTAGGACTCCAAACGTGCCTCACATAGCCATAGCAGCTGAGTGGGGGAAAGTAGGACTCCAAACGTGCCTGACATAGCCATAGCAGCTGAGTTGAGGAAAAATGGGGAATCCCAAACGTGCCTGACATAGCCATAGCAGCTGGATGTGGGAAGGTAGGACTCCAAACGTGCCTGACATAGCCATAGCAGCTGAGTGGAGGGAAAACGGAGAGTCCCAAACGTGCCTGACATAGCCATGGCAGCTGAGTGGGGGGAAAATGGGGAGTCCCAAACGTGCCTGACATAGCCATAGCAGCTGGATGGGGGAAAGTAGGACTCCAAACGTGCCTGACATAGCCATAGCAGCTGAGTGGAGGGAAAACGGGGAGTCCCAAACGTGCCTGACATAGCCATGGCAGCTAAGTGGGGGAAAAATGGGGAGTCCCAAACGTGCCTGACATAGCCATAGCAGCTGGATGGGGGAAAGTAGGACTCCAAACGTGCCTGACATAGCCATAGCAGCTGAGTGGAGGAAAAATGGGGAGTCCCAAACGTGCCTGACATAGCCATAGCAGCTGAGTGGGGGAAAGTAGGACTCCAAACGTGCCTGACATAGCCATAGCAGCTGAGTGGAGGAAAAATGGGGAGTCCCAAACGTGCCTGACAAAGCCATAGCAGCTGGATGGGAGAAATTAGGTAAAGGTATTGAAAGCGGAGTTGTGGATGGATCTGAAGAACTTACCTCGGATAAGCCAAGTGTAAAATTTTGTTGAGTCCGAACTTTAAATTACTCAACGTGTGAACCACGCCAGAGGTCCGGTATCTGTGAGTCTTGCCTAAACAAGACTGAAGACTACAGTTTCTGTCCCTGTATTTAAACCAAATTATCCCTCTTGTCCCTTCCGGATCTAGGGTGTTTCGGGGGTAAGATTTGCCCTATCTGTCACCGGTGTGGGTGGGTGCTTGGGTGGACCATCGAAAGTTCTAGAACACCATAAATTTGCCATTGATACTTAACACATGTGCAGGCCAGATCTCCGAACCAGCCCTGTGACGCTAGCTCAAGTGCTTGCATTGTCTTCGCTAACTGCCGGGCCTGTCCCTTGACCGCCTAGTGCGATACACAAAAAAACAACAAATACATGTGCGACTAGATACCTTTGCAATTACCATCACAACTAAATAATTACTACGTATTCTTTTTACATTAACAATAATAATAATAATAGTCTAACGTACTTCTTCAATATACAGAGTGACACTGAAAAACGGGTCACTCAAAATAACTTTTTTATTTATAATTAATTTTTAAGTCTGTCTAAAAATTTGTGAACTAGGCTTAGGGGCTCACAAATCATTATATTTAGCATGATGGTAGCGCAAGCTGTGAAAACAGTTGAGATAATATCAAGTAATATTTAAGTTAAGTGGTTAAATAGTGAGTTACCATTGTAATATTCCATATTTTGTTACTTAAAAAATGATCAATTTGTTATCACAGCCTACCTGATACGGGGTTACCAGGTTATTATTAATAATTTTCTCTTACGTTTTTGTAATTTATGTCTTCAATAAAAATTCATTTCAAGCATATCGTTGAATTCGTAATTTTACGTAGAATCCAAATATATAAAAAATATATAGGATATTCCATTTGAAATATGAAAGTTAATTTCATTTCCGGTTAAACCGGAACTATGTTCTGTGAACCCTTAAGCCTACTTTACACACACACACACACACACACACACACATATACAGGGTGTTAATAAAAAAATTCTAATACACTTAGGTCCAATACTCATTGGTTTTTAGAAAATTTATGTATGGAATTTGTACATAATACACAGGATTGACGGAAGGTATTGTGCTGGCCACATCAGATTTAACAACTAAGGACTCTAGGTGTTTACGATCAAGTGCGTGAGTCTCTTCGACGACGGCTGCAACTTTGTTTACAATTGATCGTAAACACCTAGAGTCCTTAGTTGTTAAATCTGATTTGGCCAGCACAATACCTTCCGTCAATCCTGTGTATTATGTACAAAGTCCATACATAAATTTTCTAAAAACCAATGAGTATTGGACCTAAGTGTATTAGAGTTTTTTTCTTGTTTTCATCTCTACTATCACCTGCTAAAGGGTGTAAAGTTTTTTTATTAACACCCTGTATATATATATATATATATATATATATATATATATATATATATATATATATATATATATATATATATAATATGATCCCTATATGGATACTAACAAGATGTAATAACAATATAAACCTGAAGACCCGTAAAACAATTTGAATGAATTAATTACTTTAAAAGGCGCTCGGTGTGATGCCATTTAAAAAAATCTGATGTGGCCAGCACATAACCTCTCGCCGTATATTTTACCTGGCTGTATGCATAAAGCAAAGATTATTTTTAGAAATACAAATAATATATTCATATAAATCTATGACGTATAAACTTCTTTATTATTCAATAATAGCATGTCTCAACATGAAGATATTTTACCATAAATTATGTTACAATAAATTACAAAGTAGAGTTTACCATATATAAATATTAGGCTGGTAACAGCAATTTTCAATTCGAACAACTTTGTTTACTTTCTCTTCATATTATTCTAGTAAAAACATTAATTTTGGGCGGTCTAAAATGTATATATCTGGATTGTGCATCTATTCTTATATATCTTCTTCTACATTTTATTTTTTCATATTTGTTATATCTAAATAACCTTAATTCCCTTTAATAAAGTGACGGATAGATTGCACTCCGATTTTGTCAATATTTACAACTTACTTGAGAAGAATTTGATAGCTTTTTCGCAATTCAAAGTTACTCTAGTCTACAGTACTGGTGTACATTGTCCCATAATGTTTGAAACAAATTTAAGTCCTTCAACCTAGACTTGTCATCTCCATAATAGTCACAGATCAAGAACTAAGGGATTCTCCAAGTACATTTTTAATTCATTACTCATTATTTCTGATACTGACATTTATCTGTCAGTTACAAATAATTTAAATTATCAACTATTTTTCATGGCATTCTTTCGGCTGTCAAATTTATTACAACAGATTATTTTATATATTATACTTCTTTTATCTCTAAATCTATGGAATATATAATAAAATATTTAAATGTATCAGATAGAGAATTTAATTTTCTTTAATATTACCACGAAAAATTTTCAAAAAATAATATTTAGAAGATTTTTTTTCAAGAATCTTCTACTTCCGGTTGTCCAATTATTACCAAAACCTTTTCAGATCTTCCCATGAATGTCCGATTGGGAAATACGTTGTTAAACAAATTTTAAGTCTTATAGTTTTTGAGTAACCGTCCTTCCAACATCCCACACACATACACACATACACACACACACACACACACATCCACACACACACACACACACACAGACATCATCGTAAAAATGTTAAAATCGGATTGTAGAGACCTTAAAACGTGTTTATTCAATAAAATCTGGATATGCGATTTTTAGCATGAATGCAATACCTCTCTTAGCGAGAGGTAAAAATGTAGCATTGACTACCACTGGCTTTAAAATAATAATGGTTATGTTAAAATGTGTCCCCCTCTATGCCTTACAAAATATCATAATCACTTTTTTACCTCCCGCTACCCTTGGTAAGGGAGGTATAGGGATCGTGCTAAAAATCGCATATCGAGATTTTGGTAAATGACCACGTTTTAAGGTCCCTAGAATCCATTTTTAACATTTTCACGATGATGTCTGTGTGTGTGTGGATCCTGTATACTGTATACGCTCTAACTAAAATACTATCATTCAGAAAATTTTGAAACCATGTATTTCTACCTTATTCTAATATGGAAATATCTTATTAGATTTTGGTAGCAATCGGATAACCGGAAATGGCAGTTTACTTGAAGCTCAAGATAGTTTTTCTTCAAAATGTTAATTAAACGAGTTATGTTATATAAAAATTAAAGATTAAATTTTCTACAGGTTTGCATTAATACTTTTCTATATATTTTATGGATAAATTTATAAAACTTTCTATAATTTTAATCCCGGAGCCTACGTTTTAAACTCAACTCGTTCACATGGTTACAGAATTCAGATCTCAAATGTTTGTAACTGACTATATATATATATATATAAGCAGATTGGCACACCTAGCAATGGGTAATATGCCGTGATGAAATATTTATTTTTATTTATTTATTTATTTATATATACAGTGTGTTAATTAAAAACCTGGCCATAGGCGTTTAACATGGGAAATCAGTTTTTGCTTCCGCAAAAGTTCCCAGATTATTTTTGACAAAAATACTTCAAATAAATGTTGTAAAGAATTAAATTCTGCACCCGAATTAGTAAAAAGATTTTATATTTGACATTTCATAACCGAGAAAATCAATTTTAAAGTTTTTTGAAGATTGCTGATTTATAGCGACAGCCATGTAACTCAAACAAAATTTGTCCACCATTTTATAATCTGAAGATTTTCTTCATGGGAAAACTGTTTCATACTTTCAAAGAAATATGTTACTGAACGAAAATCACAAAAGACAAACTTTTTTTGACAGTTAAGATGGCATACAATTGTTCGTAATTTTATTTAAGTTCCACGGCTAACGCTATAAATCAGCTATCTCCAGAAAAAATTAAAATTGATTCCCTCGGTTATGAAGTGTCAAAAATAAAATCTTATTACTAATTCAGGTGCAGAATTTAATTCTCTACAACATTTATTTGAAGTATTTTTGTCTAAAATAATTTGGGAACTTTTGCGCAAGGAAAAACTGATTTCCTATGTTAAACGCCTATGGCCAGGTTTTTAATTAACACACTGTACATATATATATACAGGATGTATCAAGATATTGGAACAGTGCCTTTTATTCATGTATATGAAAAGTTACACAAAAATCTCATGTAGCCAACACATAACCTCCCGCCGAGTAATTTTAGGATTTTCGGACATACATAAAATTTCGAATAGGCAATAATGACATCTTTTGCTTTGCATGAAAACAGTTAAAACAATACAATAATATTACAGAATTCGATTCAATTTGATGTACAAAGCAGATTGGCAGACCCAACAATGCGTAATATGCCGTGATGATAAATTTATTTTATTTATTTAACTACTTATCTATATTCATTACTGGCGTGGAGAGTGCACCACAGGGATCAATTTTGTGCCATTACAAATTCTAAGATATTTGGCGTCGGTCGGAACCGAACCCGTTTCCAAGATTCGCGTGAAGTGACGCCGCGCCTGCACGGAACAAATATGTCATCATTATTACCGATATCTGCCTACAAAGCAGATTGACTCACCCATCAATGGGTAATATGCCGTGATGATATATGTTTTTATTACCTTACCTATATTTCTACATATTTACTTATGCTGGAAATTGTATTACGTTCCTTTCCATATAATTATTGTTCCATTTAGTGTAGAGTTAAGAAAATAAATTAATAACTCAGTGCGAGTAAGGTTTAATATTTTTATTATTAAAGCGAATTATTTTAATACACACATACAAAATGACAACTGACATATGTTTTTACTTTTTTCGAAATCAATCACTGACTGTTTTTTGTTTTTGTTTTATTCTTCTACGAACAGTCAGAGTAACTTTGAAATCTGAAATTATCCTTCAACACCTTCTCCTAATTTCAAATTTCTTTTAAAAACTCAACCATTTTGAGAACAATTTTAAATTAATCAAATACAATAAATTATGTAAGTAAAGTATTACAGTGAACTTCAAATTCGTTTCTTCCTAAGGGTTTAGTTAAAATATCTGCCACTTGACTACATGATCTGTTTTCCGCCAACAATTCTTCGTTTAAATTCTTCAAATTTTCACATTCATCCAGAAGTTTTTGATTGTGTTCCATAAGTTCTCTGATAGTTTTTTCCATGTCGTCCATTTTCTGTTTCTTGCGATCTCTCGATGTTTGAGCGGCGACTCTTTTTTTTCTTTGTATTTTTTCTTCCCAGCTCAAATGGTCCAATCTGCTTTTGCGCCCTTTTGACACTGATACATTCTTGCACTCCACATAATCTTTAAAAACCGGACTGAATATTTCTTCACAATCCGTTTCACATTTTTGTTTGCATTCACGTACAACCAGCCTTGCTTTAAATTTTCCTTCTTCTTTTACCCGAATTATCCATTTGTTTGAAAGAATTTTGTGACTGTTTGCTTCATTTTCATCGACAAGTTCCCATGTTTGATTGGTTTTTAATGAATCCTTTTTCTCCTGTATTGCTTTCAACCATTTCTCTTTCTCTCTTCCCGACACTGCTTCTTCGTAAGTCAGCACTGCATAATCTTCGAACTTCTTAGGTCGCGCTATTTTTCTTCCTTTAGTTGAAGTTTTTATTGATTCCTGCGTTTCATTTTTTTCGTTTACTTTTTCATTTGTTTCGTTTCCAGATCCCTGCGTTTCTTTTTCATTTTCTTCGATTACATTTTCTCTTTCATTTTCTTTACTCACATTTTCTTCTTTATAATCTTCATTTCCATTTTCTTCTTCTTTTTCGGATTCATTTTCTTCTATTCTTTCTCCTTGTCTGTTGTTCTTTTTAATTTCATTATTCGTCCTGATTTTTATCTGATCTTCTACTTATATCATTTCTATCATTTTCGCATTGATTTGTGAAAATTACGTCTCTTGCCAGTATGATTTTTCTATTTTTTCGATTCCATAGTCGATAGCCATTCAACGAGTAACCCAAAAATATACACTTTTGACTTCGAGGTTGGAGTTTCTTGAGATATCCCAGTACTTTTACATGTGCTATTGACCCAAAACGTTGAATGTTAGATATATTAGGTCTCTTTCCAAACCATTTTTTTGCTGGTGTAACATTTACTGCATTACTAGGACTACGATTCATGAGATACACAGCTGTTAATACTGCTTCACCCCAAAATTCGTTATCGAGTCCTGAGTCATATAAGAAAGCACGAGTTTCTTCCATAATAGTTCTACCCAGTCTTTCAGATTTTCCATTCAACTGAGGTGTATGGGTAATAGTAAAATCAAAAATTATTCCTTTATTTTTACCCCATTCTTGTATTTCATTGCTGGAATATTCTCCTCCATTATCGCATCTCAATTTTGATACTTTTAGATTCTTCTCTGCTTCGACTTCAGATACATATTGCCTTAAGAATTGGAATACCTCACTTTTTCTTTCTAGTAGATAGACTTTTGTGAAATGGGTAAAGTCATCCATAAAAGATAAAATATATTTTTTATTATCCCATGTTCTTGATTCTATTCTTACTATATCTGAGTGTATGATTTGCAGAGTTCTTTCCGCTCTTTGCCGGATAGTTTTGAAGGGAAATCGTGTCTGTTTGGCTTTCAGGCAAATGTCACATACGGATGGTAATTCATCTATATCTTTCTCTTTTAACTTGATTCCGTCTACTAGTGAAATTAGTTTCTTTAATGTAGATGCATTTGGATGTCCTAATTTCTTATGTATGTCTATTGCAGTGACATTTTTAGCAATAAGAGCTGAAATTTCAGAATTTTTGACGTTTACTGTATTTTTGTCAAAAATAATCTGGGAACTTTTGCGGAAGCAAAAACTGATTTCCCATGTTAAACGCCTATGGCCAGGTTTTTAATTAACACACTGTATATATAAATAAATAAATAAATAAAAATAAATATTTCATCACGGCATATTACCCATTGCTAGGTGTGCCAATCTGCTTATATATATATATATATATATATATATATATATATATATATATATATATATATATATATATATAAATCCGGCCCGCGATTTGATGTGATATTTGCTTCCTGGCCCGATGTCTTGTCTAAGTTGCACATGCCTATTGTAGAGAATACAAATATATAGGCTGGTAGTATTGTCACGGTTTTTTCCTCGGTTGTAAGTTTCAGACTAAAAAGCGTAGTAACGTACGGTTTTAGATGTGTTGTAAGTATGTTTGGTTTTATTTACCATAGCAACGCTGTCAAACTTAAAACCAAACTTACAACTGGTATACGGGAAGTATAAGACTTGTTCTAAGAATAAAAATGGCAGGTGTAGAAGGATTTTTTGATGAAATTGATGAGGTAAATGAAGTACAAGAAATAGCAGAATAGAATCTGTGTTTCACGTAAAGGACGGTACCAAAACGATAAGTTACCTACCGTAATATTGTTGCCTGAAAACGACTGAGGAATCTTAAAATAAAAAATCTGGTGTGGACACCACATGACTTCCTTGTACGATTATTAAACTATACATATTTTTTTAATAATTAAATTACAAAATATTGACAGGCTTAAGCCAAGCCCGAGAAATATTTTGATATAGAGCAAAAAATTATTCATTTACTACTATCATTCTTAAATTAACATTAATCTAACCCGGTTCTTTTTCAAGAGAGTTTTGATTACAACAAAGAAATATTTGATTACAACAATGAATATGACTAATTTCACAATAAAAATATAATATTTGTTATTGTACGAATCATAAAATTGCACATATTTAACGTAATTTGATATGAACTTTTTTATGTTTTTGTCCTAATCCATAGCAAGCTTTATTACAAAAACAAAAAAGTACATAATTTTTAAATTTACATATCTCGCTTATACAAAGGGCAAAGACGCAGAAATTAATTCTCTAAAACTTTTATTTGAAGCATTTATTTCTAAAATCAAAATAAAATCATTTTATTCAAGAAAAACTGTTAACAACTTCAAGTAATGTACCACTTCCGATTAGCCTATTTTAACCAATATCTATTATGTTATTTCGATTGACGTACAAGTCTTGTATACCAAATTTGAAAAGTTTTGGATTATATTTTAAAACAGTTTTTCATTAAAATCTATTATAGGCTTCATGTAAAGTGCCACTTCTGGAAATTGTGTAATAATCAGAAAGGGAGGTGCACAACTAGATGTTATAGGAGTCCTAAATACAAAATTTCAACTTTCTATGGCTTACCGTTTTTGAGTTATGCGAGATACGTACGTACGTACAGACGTCACGACGAAATTAGTCAAAATGAATTCAGGGATGATCAAAATGGATATTTCCGCTGAAATCTGAAAACCGAAATTTTTCGCGATTACAATACTTCCTTTACTTACGTACAAGGAAGTAAAAAGAGGAAGAACGTTATTAAATAAAGGTACTTATCTATACGGTGTGTTTGGGGGAATTGTAGGCGGCGATGAAGTACGGCGATGGTAACCGCGGAGGGACAGCAACTGGGCACAATGTAGAAGGTGACCACAACAATGGTGACGCTGACGGCAGAGTCGCAAATCCTCCGAAGAGAGATGACTTCCAGAACTCGAAAAAGATGCTCGTGACACCACACGAAGCACCCACCAAAATACACAACACTGGAAAGTCATTCGAGCACCTCCGATGTCGTACAAATCCGCAACAATGGCGAAACCAAAAACTGGCCCTAAACAACAATCGGGTACTCCACTCGCGTCAAAACTAAGTCACGCCGACCATCAACCTCGTGCCAAAACACTCGTAAAAAAAACACATCAGTGCCTGTACCAGAACCACGATGCTCAAAACTTTTTCCGGAACCAAGAAGTTTTTGCCGGATGAAGATGGCGCAAAAAAACAACCACAAAATAAAAAGAAGAAATACAATAAAAACAATTCACCCACGCCACTGTCGCAATTCTACAACTAAAAACATGTCAAGCGAGGTAAACAAATAACCTCCGTAGGTCGCCAAAGAATAAACTATTGAAACAAACACGAAATAGAATAGGAATAGATCGAAAATAAACAGAAAAACGTATTTAGGTAAGTTACTAATTCAAAGTGAAACATATTTTACATAAATAACACTATAGGAACATTTTAAATATAATTACAATCAAAAGGCAGAGAACTGAAACAGCAGAGGGAAATTATTGGACGAAACACTATAAAAATATGAAGATACACGAAGGATGGACAGAATAATAACAATACGACGAGTAAAACTAGATTTAGACGGTAGGAAGGTACGTATACCTAGGGCAATAATATTCTGGAGCAAAATGTTCTAACGTGAATTTTAGACCGTAACAAGTCCCCCAATAATACTATTTAATTTTCACTATAATTTCGTAAAATTGAATCAATAACATCAGATTATCATATCAATACATACCTTATTACACAAATTTGGTTTAGGGCCGGTATTTTCACTTGCGAATAAAGCTTTAGATAAATTTAACCTTCGGATAAATATTTTTGTTGTCTTTTCACTTGTAAATAAATTTATTCGAAAGAATAATATCTATTCTTCGTAGAATAAATTATTCGGTAGATGGGTAGCGAATAAATGGTTTATTCGTATGCTCATTACATTTTTACAGAGTACAGGTATATTAACAAAATGGATATATTAAATATTTTTGATGTGTATGATGAGATTTTGATTTTGAATTATAAATTAATAAATAATGTGATAATTTTAAACACACCATCAGACTATTAGACAGCGATCTAACCTTTCAAACATCAAGGAATTTTTGACAGATTCCGATTATAGAAGAAACTGTTTTTAATTTATTATTACATATTGGGGTTCGTATTTGATCTCAAATAGTGAATAGGCAAATCATTATAAAGATCCTGACATATTTGACGTTGGTAAAATATTTTTGGATTTTGAATAATTTTGTTGAATACTATGACATTCATTTACCTCGAACTGAAAGGAATACACAAAAAATATAAAGACAATTTTACAATATACATATTTTGTTTACCGTTTAAGAATACTGTAATAGATAGTACACTTGTTAAGTTACAATCTCCCAGGGCTAAAAATGCTGAAGAATATAGATGACATTAAGGATGTCAAACAAAATTTTGATAAGTACGGATCGTACGGATTAAAAAAAAATTGACACATTTCATCCTTGTCTGCTTAAAGTGGCTATGCAGAACTCCATCCTTCTCTGCTGACACAAATTCACTCTGCAAGGTTACCAATTTACGAACGTTAAAATTATTCGACAGATAACAATTTGTTTTTGTCAAATGTGTGAAAAGACTCAATGGAATTATTCGTTGAATAAATATATAGAATAAATTTATTTAACGAATACTTATCCGAAACTTTATTCGGAAGTGAAAATACCGGGCCTTAATGTAAAAACTTCTAATAATTTTTGAATTTCCTCTACTTATTTCTACAATAACCTATGGGTGGTAGTATGGTCACGGTTTTATCCCCGGTTGTAAATCGGTTGTAGCTTTGAATATATAATACATATAAGAATGCCAACGTAATGTATTTAGATTAAATATTTCGAGAGAAGGTGCCATCTATCCCTCCCTATACGAATTATTTCTGAGTTAGTTCAAAAAATACATAATAGGTGGATGTTGCACAGTATTGCCACGTAGCTAGAACAGCAAGTTAAGATTTTATAAAGGTTTTTAAGTTTGCTACTGTAAAACAAGTATACATGTACATTGAAGATTCAAAATATATTATCTGGTTATTATGAAACAATATTTTTGAATTATTGATTATTGAATACCTCTAACAAATAGTATCTGGCAATGCTGTCAGCACGATTTACCGTAGTTCATAGTTTTATGGTAGGAGTCACTGCTGTTGGAAACACAGTGACAATAGGTGGCAGCATGTTGGCAACAGTTAGCCAGGTGGTAACCAAATAAACAACATGTAACATGTGTAAAAGTATTTCTTGTGTAATAAACATTATTCACAAATATACTGTTTTTAATTAACATAACTAGTACCCCGTGTAACATGGCGCAGTCGGAAAACATATAAGTTATATAAAATTGGCTGAGAAAAGAATTAAGAAAATATATAACCAATAAAACGAGTAACAAAAATGGACGCCAAGCTGCCGACCTCGTTTTCGTTTGAGGGTAATGTCACAAAAAATTGGAAGAAATTCAAACAGCAGTTTGAAATTTACATGTTAGTAACGGGAAAAATTGAGAAGGAATCCCCAATAAAAGTGGCAATCTTGTTAAATATCATCGGTGAAGATGGGGTAGAGATATATAATACCTTTAAGTTAAGCGATGAAGACAGGAAAGACTATGAAAAAGTCATGCAAGAGTTTGAGAAGTATATGACCCCAAAAGTGAATATTGTATACGAAAGGTTCCTATTTTATAAGAGGGAACAACTAGAAGGTGAAAGCATTGATCACTTTTTACAAGATTTGCGGAAATTAGTTAAAACATGTGAGTTTGGCGATCATGAAGATAACATGATAAGAGACCGCATAGTACTTGGAGTTCAAGACAAAGTAACTCAGGAGAAGTTATTGAATATATCTAAACTAGATTTGAAGACAGCTGTAGATATAGTAAAAAATAGTGAAATAACAAGGCAACAAATTCAAATTGTGCAACAAACGAACAAGATGGTAGAAGTAGTGAGAAAGAAAGACATGAGGAAGGCTCAAGTGTCACAACAGAAGAAAGAAAATCAAGAGTTTTGGTGTAGTAGGTGCAAAACAAAGCACAAAGCAAAGTCGTGCCCAGCATTTGGTAAACAGTGCCGAAGTTGCGGAAAAATGAATCATTTTGCCAAAGCTTGTCGAGTGAGGCAAGTCAAGGAAGTTCAGGATGGAGGTGACAGCACAGAAGAAGCTGAAGGACTGTTTGTAGAGTCAATTAAAGTACATAAGAACTTTACCATAAATGAGGTAAACAAAGCTTGGTATGAGGTTATAAACGTAGAAGGTGATAGTAATAAGGTAAAATTTAAGTTGGACACTGGTTCAGAAGTAAATGTATTACCTACAAGCATATTTGATAGTGTAAATAAGTATAATAATATAATTGTTAAACCTACCAAAATAGTATTAGAAACCTATAGTGGCTTTAAGGTAGAGCCAGTAGGTATTGCAAAATTAGATTGTAAATTCAAACAAGTTAAAAGTAGACTAGAATTTGTACTTGTAAATATAAAGTCAAAGCCGTTGTTAGGGTTGCAAGCTTGTATTGATTTAGAATTAGTTAAGAGAACTGATACTATTACAGTAGATAAGAAAAACAGTGAATTAACAATTTTTTTACAGAAAAACAAAGACCTATTTGAAGGTTTGGGCATGTTTAATTCCATACTAAACATAAAACTAAAACCGAACGCTGTTCCAGTTGTTAAGCCTCCACGCCGCGTTCCATTGGTAATTAAAGAAAGGTTAAGGGCTAAATTAGATCAGTTAGAAAAAAGTAAAATAATAGAAAAAGTAAACGAACCCTCCGAGTGGGTAAGTAATCTAGTAGTGGTAGAAAAACCAGATAAATCGTTACGCATTTGTCTTGATCCACAAGACCTGAATCAAAACATACAAGTCGAACATTTTCTCATTCCTACAACAGAGGAAATATTCGCCCAATTATCAGGAAAAAAATTTTTTTAGTGTGTTAGACTTGAAAGACGGATTCTATCAAGTGCCATTAGATAATGAATCAAGTAAACTTTGTACTTTTAATACGCCTTTTGGCTATTATAAATTTTTGAGATTGCCTTTTGGGCTTAATCTTGCTCCAGAATATTTCCAAAAATATAATCAAAAGAATTTTGGAGATATTCCAGGAGCAATAGTTTATTTTGATGACTTGTTAATTTGTGCAGAAACAGAAAAGGAACATGATATGATTCTAAATAAAGTAACTTAAAATCAAATTTAATAAAAATAAAATCCAGTACAAAGTAAGTGAGGTTAGATATCTAGGACACATTTTCTCAAAAAAGGGTATAAAACCATACACTGAGAGAACCAAAGCTATAGATCGTTTAGTAGAACCAAAAAGCAAGAAGGAATTACAAAGAATTCTAGGGTTAATTAATTATTTTAGAAATTTTATACCTAACCTTTCAAATTTAACAGTTTCTTTGCGCGATTTATTAAAAGATAGTAATGAGTTTATGTGGCTACCAAATCATACTGAAGACTTGAATAAAATTAAGAATATTTTAAGTTCACCACCAGTATTAGCTAGTTTTGATGATAAAAAAGAAATTATAATTCAAACAGACGCGTCCAAAGAGGGGCTGGGGTGCTGCTTATTACAAGACAATAAACCAGTGTTTTTCGCATCACGAGCTCTCACTGAATGTGAAAAAAATTATGCCCAAAGTGAAAAAGAATTTTTAGGCATAGTATATGCTACGCAAAAATTTCATAATTATATATATGGGCGACATATTAAAGTTCATACGGATCACAAACCGTTGCTAGCTATTATGAAGAAAAACATTAGTAATATAGCGTCTGTCCGATTGCAGAGATTAAAATTAAAGCTAATTAAATATGATTTAGACGTTCAGTTTATTCCAGGAAAATATTTATACGTAGCTGATACATTATCCCGGGCTTATATAAAAGATTTAGTATCTGATGATGAATCTCATTCTGAAATAGTACACAGTGTTGAATCTCACATTAATGTAAGCTCAAAAGTATTAGAAAAATTTCAAAAAGAAACTGAAAAAGATCCGGTTTTAAAGCAATTAAAATATTACTATTTTAATGGTTGGCCTAAAACAACCAACAAAACTACATCAAAAGCAAAGGAGTTGTATTATTGGCCACATATGTACAGTGATGTATATAAATTAATATCAGATTGTATGACTTGTGAAAAATTTAGACCTGCCAATGTAAAAGAACCTATGATATCTCATGAAGTACCTGCAATACTGTTCCAAAAAATCGCTTGTGATATTTGTCACTATGGTGATAAAGATTACTTAGTGATAGCTGATTACTTCTCTAAATGGTTAGAAATAATTCAAATAAGACATAAAACAGCTACTGAAATAATTACAAAATTTAAACAAATATTCGCAACTCATGGCATTCCTAAAATTGTTGTTGCTGATAACATGCCGTTCAATTCGTTTGAATTAAGAAATTTTTCCAATAAATGGGGTTTTGAGATAGTTACTAGCAGCCCCTTGTATCCAAAATCAAACGGTAGAGCAGAGAGTGGAGTAAAAATAGCAAAATACATACTCAGAAAGAATAACGATATAGATCTTGCTTTGTTAAATTATCGCTCTCTGCCAATCGAAGGAATAGGGCTCTCACCGTCACAAATTCTTATGAATCGTAGACTGAGAACTAGGCTTCCTGTAGTAAATAATTTATTATCCCCGGGAAAAGTTAACAATGGCAAAATTAAAGATGCTCTAACAAATAAACAATTATTAGCCAAATCATACTATGACCGAACAGCAGTAGAAAGAAGGAATTTTGAAAATGGTGAATATGTAACGATAAAAGAAGGGAAAACTTGGGAACCGGGTCAAATTGTTTCTAAACACAATACCCCCAGGTCATATATTGTACGAGACTCGCAACTAGTACCCCATGTAACAATAATTTTGTGAATAAAAAGAGACAGATATAGTATGTTGCTAGGCCATGCGTTACCATTCTTATATGTATTATATATTCAAAGGTTGTAGCTAAAACCATGACAATGTCTTAAAACCAACTTATAACCAAGCCTAGTAAGGTCACGGTAGTAGACCGGTTTTAAGATATAACCGAGAAGCAATAAATTTGACTTGCCAACATTGCAAACACGTGACGTAATTTTCGTCAAACTGTCAGCTGATTGGTCAAGTATTGAGTTTTGACGTTAAGGTTAAATTGACAGTTCTTGAATCTTGTGTTTATTACATTTATTACATTTTATTAAAATATTATTGTGAAAATAAACTAACATAACAATTATTTGGGAAAAAAGTAGAAATGAGTGGGAAAAGAAGTGAAAATTGGACGACAGAGGAGAAGGAGTTTTTGTTGGAATGTGTAAAGAAACATAAAAATATAATTGCTTAAATTGATAATTATGTTATATATTTGAATATCGCTTGCTTATATGTCGATATTAACTTGTATTTGTGAGCAAAATGTATATGTATTTTATTATTTACCATTATCTTCTTGATATAGTCCTTTAGCAAAGAATCTCAGTGTAATTAGAACTTGTAATTCTGGATTGGTTTCTCTCATGGGTTCTAATTGTCCGCGAATAAGATTAATAATTTGCTGTTTGTCGATACCTTCTTTTAAATTTATTTATTTATTTATCATTAATCACTAAACAGGAACAAAAGTTCCCAATTACAGAGGATTATTAACAATAACAAGAATAATACAATTTAGTTACAAGACAAAATGAAAAATGACAATATTAAGAATAACTTAATAATCAGACAAGAAATAGTTCATAATTTTCTTTCCAAACCCGGACTGAGCATCATTGAAAATGTCAAGATTGTTATTGTACATGTACAGAGTATTGAATGTAGAGTACAACTATCTAATTGGAGATCGAAGTTCGTAGTTAGTTCTAGAGGTGCTGTATGTGAAGGTTAACTTGCGCCGAGAGTTTAAGCGAGGCACGCTTAAATTTAAGCAAGCTAGCGAATGAGCATCATCAATTAGATTATTTACAAGTTTATATAGATATAAACATGATTGAATTTTTCTACGGCAGTCCAAGAAATAACATTGAACTCAATTAGACAATTGGAGTAACTACAAATCGTGAAATTTAGCACAACAATACCTTATAATTTTTTTTTTGTATACTCTCCAAAGCTTGTTCATGTTTGATATATACAGGATTTTAAATTTGTAATTTATATTCCAGCTTGCTACGCACAAATGTAATACAAAGATTTGAGGGTCCGTAAATTATAAAATGATTATGTGTTACGAATTATGAAGCCAAGATTTCTGTAAGAAGCTTTTCAAATATCATTAAAATGGGGAATAAAACTAAGTTTAGGATCGAACAGAATTCCTAGATCTTTGAATAGAGTTACTCGCTCCAACATTGTGTTACTCATTTGATAGTTAAATAATATAGTTGTTTGCTTTAGAGAGTAAATCATAATTTTACATTTACCTAAATTAAATAGATTCTCTGACAATACTTGGTGTGGATTTATTCTTTCACGTAATCTTCTCCTCCTTTTTCACTATTCTGCTATTTCTTGTACTTCATTTATCTCATCAATTTCATCAAAAAATCCTTCTACACCTGCCATTTTTATTCTTAGAACAAGTCTTATACTTCCCGTATACCAGTTGTAAGTTTGGTTTTAAGTTTGACAGCGTAGCTATGGTAAATAAAACCAAACATACTTACAACACATCTAAAACCGTACCTTACTACGCTTTTTAGTCTGAAACCTACAACCGAGGATAAAACCGTGACCAAATCGCGGGCCGGATTTATATATATATATATATATATATATATATATATATATATATATATATATATATATATATATATATATATTTGGTGAAAGTTCGTCACTGATATAAACTGTAGTAGTAATTTTGTGGGGAGTCAGTGAAAGGGCAATATTTTAGTTAGTTCTGGTTTATTTCATCACGCTTTCGGATTTTATTTAATCCTTCTTCAGGATGCTGTAAATTGAGTCAATATAACAACATTGTATTAAACATTTAGTGTGGTAACTTACAATAATGTGAAGTTGTATTTTACAATAGTTTCGTTTATGAACATGAGAACATTAATACTAAACAGATTTGGTGAACTGGAATACAAAATTTACAATAGTATACAGTCGTACAAAATTGTTTTGTTGTAGTTTTTTACATAATTAACCAGTTTATGGAAATTTGATTTCATCGTCCTTGATGAATATTGGAGATATTTTAATTGTGGTTTAAGCTGAATTACGATTTATAATTTTGACAAAATTTTGGTGTAGTAGGCCGAAAAGTTTTTTTTTATTTAAAGTCCTGATGCGTAGTTTCGAAAAATATGTATACAATGTTCTTCATTGTTTAACTTGGTGAAATATATTATTCTTTAAATATAATTTAAGCAGAATTACGTAGATAACAAGAATTAATAAAAAATTTGGTGTAAAAGGGCCGAAAAAATTAAGTTTTATGAAAACAAATTTGGTTTGTGGATGCTACGTTGAAGAGCACATGTTTTGTACTGCGTAATTATTTTCTGTGTTATGACCACGACGGAGTTTTGTAGCAGTTGTCTAAGATGGTGGACTGGCGCTGAATTTGAAAACTGGCGGTAGAATGAGAAATAGTTGTTACAATCAGACACTAATTTGTGTAATATTATTTATCTGTTGTTGGTTTTGTGTTCTGTTTTTATTGGTTTTTAATATTTCAAAAAGATTTATGTATATAGAGCTCAAGCCATCTATGTCTGTTTTTTTATTAATTGTGGATGGTGTATTAAATATATGATACATTTCTAAGAAGGTTCGTTTCTGACAATTGCTTTCTGTATCTAAGATTTTAATGTTTTGATAATCCATTGTATGCTTTGTATTTGAAACATGTAATGAAAGTGCTGATGAATGTGGTTTAATTTTGGTGTCACTTTTGTGTGATGTTATTCTGCTTGACAATTGTCGTGATGTTTGTCCAATGTAACATGAATTACAGTCCTTACAGGGAATATTGTATACTACATTAGAGGCTTGTAATTTAGGGGTTGGAGTTTTTATTGTGGTAAAAATGGTTTTAACTGTGGTACAACTTTTTTTGGCTATTTTTATGGTGTCGTCTTTTAATATGTTTATTAATTTTGGAGTAAGATCTGTAATGTATGGTAATGAGCAGTATTTGATGTGTCTATTTTCATTTGTTTGGTTTTCATTGTTAATTTCTGGGGTCTGGCGGGGTGTATTAAATATTAAGTTGTTTAGTAAGTTTTTTGGGTAACCATTTTCTAGCAACACGTCTCTCAACCGTGACAAATTTTTTTGTTGAAGTGTTGGGTGTGAAATTTTATTTATTCGGTGTTTTAATGCAAGAACAACATTTATTTTAATTTGTTTAGGTTGTTGTGAATAATAATGAATATATCTTTGTGAAGATATTGGTTTTATGTACCAGTCTAATTTTAAGTTACCTATGTTATCTCTAATTATTAGGGTATCTAAAAAGGGTAGGCTGTTATTTTCAATTTCTATTGTAAACTGTAAGTGTCTATTATATTGGTTGAATGTCTGGAGGATGTGTTGAACTCCGTCAGCAGGTACTGCGGTTACAATGTCATCCACAAATTTCTTGATGAACGGTAGTTCGAAGTTTAATTTAGGTATACATATATCTAATAATGCATCCATAATATATTGAGCAACTATGGGGCTAATTATTGCTCCCATAGGGCTGCCAAGAATCTGTTTGTAGAAATTTTCATTGTACACGCAATAACTGCTGTCAAAGACGAATCTTATAAGGTTTATGAATTCTGTCTGATTGAGAGTCGTGTTATCAGAAATGGTATCCCATGTTTCTGTTATACTGTTTATTGTAGTTGCAATTGTTATGTTACTAAACAGGGAAACAACATCTAAACTGATGAGTATATAGTTATTTGGTATTTTGTAGTCATTTATGAAATCTGCAAATTCAAATGAATCTTTAATATAGTAATTATTGTTTTTATTGTATGATGTAGTTAAAATGTCTGTAAGGTATTGAGCTATTTTACTGTTGGGTGCATTAATTGATGATATCATTGGTCTAAGTGATAGGTTTGGTTTATGTATTTTGGGTTGACCATAGTATTTGGGAGCTGTGGAATTATATATGGTTAACGTTTTTGCAATATCTGGGTGTAAGGCTAGTTTGTTTTTTAGTTCAGAAATTAGTTTATTAGCTTTTTGTTGTAACGTGTTTGTTGGGTCACGTGTAAGGGGTGTATAGGAGTTTGGGTCGTTTAGTATTTCAAGTGATTTTTCTTCATATGTTTGTTTGTCCATAATGCATGTTACATTGCCTTTATCGGATTGTATGACTATTAAATTTGGGTTTTGTTTGAGGAATTTTTTAGTACTGTAATACAGGTTTGTGGTGTATGAATGTTGTTGTGTAGTATGAAGGTAATTGGTTATGACATTGGTAGTTTGCGCTCTACACACATTTTTGTTATGTTCATTGAAATTAGCAATGATGTATTCGATGTCACTTAACAATCTCCGAACACATACCTGGTTTAATGAAGGAGTTTTGCAAAATTTAGGACCAAGACTAAGTAACGTCTTGACTTCATTTGGAATAGTTTGGGAACTAATGTTTTTAAACCATTTAGGTTGTGTTCGTAGTTTGTTCTGTTCTATTGTAATCAAGTTTTTTAATTTAGAGGTGTTAGTTTGTTTGATTTTATGGAATTTTTTGTTGAATGTTATTTGTTGTTTTTGTTTGAAGTTATTAAAGAGATAGAGTGGTGTGGAATTTACAATATTATCTTCATACCTTTTGAGTTGTGTTTCTAATTGATTTAGATTTCTGATAGTAACATCTATTTCTATTGACAGAATTTGTTTTTTTAGCCTATTGTACATATTTTCAACTTGTTTGAGAGTTTTGGCACTGTAGTCTTGGATGTTGTAAGGGTGTTGTTGGTAATTATGTGTGATGTGTTGCGGAAAAACTCCATGTTGACGGCATTATAATAGAAATATTCTCCTGTTCCTGAACGAAGCTATCTTGGTGTTTGTGTTAGCCCATAATTTGTAGAAATTCATCGCTTGTAAGCCAAATTGTTGGTGGATAAATTGAAAGAACCCCATTTCTGTTGATAATTGGTGAAAGTTCGTCACTGATATAAACTGTAGTAGTAATTTTGTGGGGAGTCAGTGAAAGGGCAATATTTTAGTTAGTTCTGGTTTATTTCATCAAGCTTTCGGATTTTATTTAATCCTTCTTCAGGATGCTGTAAATTGAGTCAATATAACAACATTGTGTTAAACATTTGGTGTGGTAACTTACAATAATGTGAAGTTGTATTTTACAATAGTTTCGTTTATGAACATGAGAACATTAATACTAAACAGATTTGGTGAACTGGAATACAAAATTTACAATAGTATACAGTCGTACAAAATTGTTTTGTTGTAGTTACTTACATAATTAACCAGTTTATGGAAATTTGATTTCATCGTCCTTGATGAATTTTTCCATATTTCCATAAACTGGTTAATTATGTAAGTAACTACAACAAAACAATTTTGTACGACTGTATACTATTGTAAATTTTGTATTCCAGGATTAAATAAAATCCGAAAGCTTGATGAAATAAACCAGAACTAACTAAAATATTGCCCTTTCACTGACTCCCCACAAAATTACTACTACAGTTTATATCAGTGACGAACTTTCACCAATTATCAACAGAAATGGGGTTCTTTCAATTTATCCACCAACAATTTGGCTTACAAGCGATGAATTTCTACAAATTATGGGCTAACACAAACACCAAGATAGCTTCGTTCAGGAACAGGAGAATATTTCTATTATAATGCCGTCAACATGGAGTTTTTCCGCAACACATCACACATAATTACCAACAACACCCTTACAACATCCAAGACTACAGTGCCAAAACTCTCAAACAAGTTGAAAATATGTACAATAGGCTAAAAAAACAAATTCTGTCAATAGAAATAGATGTTACTATCAGAAATCTAAATCAATTAGAAACACAACTCAAAAGGTATGAAGATAATATTGTAAATTCCACACCACTCTATCTCTTTAATAACTTCAAACAAAAACAACAAATAACATTCAACAAAAAATTCCATAAAATCAAACAAACTAACACCTCTAAATTAAAAAACTTGATTACAATAGAACAGAACAAACTACGAACACAACCTAAATGGTTTAAAAACATTAGTTCCCAAACTATTCCAAATGAAGTCAAGACGTTACTTAGTCTTGGTCCTAAATTTTGCATAACTCCTTCATTAAACCAGGTATGTGTTCGGAGATTGTTAAGTGACATCGAATACATCATTGCTAATTTCAATGAACATAACAAAAATGTGTGTAGAGCGCAAACTACCAATGTCATAACCAATTACCTTCATACTACACAACAACATTCATACACCACAAACCTGTATTACAGTACTAAAAAATTCCTCAAACAAAACCCAAATTTAATAGTCATACAATCCGATAAAGGCAATGTAACATGCATTATGGACAAACAAACATATGAAGAAAAATCACTTGAAATACTAAACGACCCAAACTCCTATACACCCCTTACACGTGACCCAACAAACACGTTACAACAAAAAGCTAATAAACTAATTTCTGAACTAAAAAACAAACTAGCCTTACACCCAGATATTGCAAAAACGTTAACCATATATAATTCCACAGCTCCCAAATACTATGGTCAACCCAAAATACATAAACCAAACCTATCACTTAGACCAATGATATCATCAATTAATGCACCCAACAGTAAAATAGCTCAATACCTTACAGACATTTTAACTACATCATACAATAAAAACAATAATTACTATATTAAAGATTCATTTGAATTTGCAGATTTCATAAATGACTACAAAATACCAAATAACTATATACTCATCAGTTTAGATGTTGTTTCCCTGTTTAGTAACATAACAATTGCAACTACAATAAACAGTATAACAGAAACATGGGATACCATTTCTGATAACACGACTCTCAATCAGACAGAATTCATAAACCTTATAAGATTCGTCTTTGACAGCAGTTATTGCGTGTACAATGAAAATTTCTACAAACAGATTCTTGGCAGCCCTATGGGAGCAATAATTAGCCCCATAGTTGCTCAATATATTATGGATGCATTATTAGATATATGTATACCTAAATTAAACTTCGAACTACCGTTCATCAAGAAATTTGTGGATGACATTGTAACCGCAGTACCTGCTGACGGAGTTCAACACATCCTCCAGACATTCAACCAATATAATAGACACTTACAGTTTACAATAGAAATTGAAAATAACAACAGCCTACCCTTTTTAGATACCCTAATAATTAGAGATAACATAGGTAACTTAAAATTAGACTGGTACATAAAACCAATATCTTCACAAAGATATATTCATTATTATTCACAACAACCTAAACAAATTAAAAAAATGTTGTTCTTGCATTAAAACACCGAATAAATAAAATTTCACACCCAACACTTCAACAAAAAAATTTGTCACGGTTGAGAGACGTGTTGCTAGAAAATGGTTACCCAAAAAACTTACTAAACAACTTAATATTTAATACACCCCGCCAGACCCCAGAAATTAACAATGAAAACCAAACAAATGAAAATAGACACATCAAATACTGCTCATTACCATACATTACAGATCTTACTCCAAAATTAATAAACATATTAAAAGACGACACCATAAAAATAGCCAAAAAAAGTTGTACCACAGTTAAAACCATTTTTACCACAATAAAAACTCCAACCCCTAAATTACAAGCCTCTAATGTAGTATACAATATTCCCTGTAAGGACTGTAATTCATGTTACATTGGACAAACATCACGACAATTGTCAAGCAGAATAACATCACACAAAAGTGACACCAAAATTAAACCACATTCATCAGCACTTTCATTACATGTTTCAAATACAAAGCATACAATGGATTATCAAAACATTAAAATCTTAGATACAGAAAGCAATTGTCAGAAACGAACCTTCTTAGAAATGTATCATATATTTAATAAACCATCCACAATTAATAAAAAAACAGACATAGATGGCTTGAGCTCTATATACATAAATCTTTTTGAAATATTAAAAACCAATAAAAACAGAACACAAAACCAACAACAGATAAATAATATTACACAAATTAGTGTCTGATTGTAACAACTATTTCTCATTCTACCGCCAGTTTTCAAATTCAGCGCCAGTCCACCATCTTAGACAACTGCTACAAAACTCCGTCGTGGTCATAACACAGAAAATAATTACGCAGTACAAAACATGTGCTCTTCAACGTAGCATCCACAAACCAAATTTGTTTTCATAAAACTTAATTTTTTCGGCCCTTTTACAACAAATTTTTTATTAATTCTTGTTATCTACGTAATTCTGCTTAAATTATATTTAAAGAATAATATATTTCACCAAGTTAAACAATGAAGAACATTGTATACATATTTTTCGAAACTACGCATCAGGACTTTAAATAAAAAAAAACTTTTCGGCCTACTACACCAAAATTTTGTCAAAATTATAAATCGTAATTCAGCTTAAACCACAATTAAAATATCTCCAATATTCATCAAGGACGATGAAATCAAATTTCCATAAACTGGTTAATTATGTAAAAAACTACAACAAAACAATTTTGTACGACTGTATACTATTGTAAATTTTGTATTCCAGTTCACCAAATCTGTTTAGTATTAATGTTCTCATGTTCATAAACGAAACTATTGTAAAATACAACTTCACATTATTGTAAGTTACCACACCAAATGTTTAATACAATGTTGTTATATTGACTCAATTTACAGCATCCTGAAGAAGGATTAAATAAAATCCGAAAGCTTGATGAAATAAACCAGAACTAACTAAAATATTGCCCTTTCACTGACTCACCACAAAATTACTTCTATATATATATATATATATATATATATATATATATATATATATATATATATATATATATATATATATATATATATATATATATATATACACCTTGTGTCTGTCGTTAAGGTGTACATAGGAGATTAACATTGGAAATTAGTTTTTTGCAAATCTGTGCTCACCTAATTATTTTAAGCAAAAACGCGTCAAATAAACGTTTTAGGGAATAAAATTCTGCATCTAAATCAATAAACAAAATTAACTTTACTTGCTTTATAACGACAGAAATTAAATATGAAAATGTCGAAAATTACGTTGAAAATATCGATAGCCATGGAATTAAACAAAAAATAAATAAAAGCTTGACGTTTTATTTGTCAAATAAGTTATTTGACGTTTCTGACAATTTGATTTTGTCTCTGGTTTTGTTGTTTGATATTATTAAAAAATGAATATTTATACTAATGAAGAGCGTGTTTTCATAATAAAATGTTTTTATGGAGGTAATAGTTACCGCAAAGTGCGTGATTTATTTTCCGTTAAGTTTATGGATCGGCCGATTCCCAGTGCAACTACAATTGCTAAATTGGTGACAAAATTTGAAGACTGCTAGTGTGTCTTCAAAAAATACACGTGAGCCGCGTTATCAAAATCTAGGACGAGCAGAAGAACGTGCCGTGCTGGAAGAAAGAGTGTTGGAATGATAAGTGTAAACTCCTTCTGTAGAACTAAATGTATTGGCAATGAGTTGGGAGTTCATCACAGCATCAGACATAATATTTTAAAAAAAATCATACTATTCTTATAAAATGCAGTGTGACCAAGAACTTTTCCCATACGATGAAGAAAGTAGAAGAGTGTTTTGCGAAGATATGCAGAACCGGGCTAATAATGATCAAACTTTTTTATCGTCGATTTGTTTTTCCGACGAATGCACTTTCACGTTAAATAATGAACCCAATACCCAAAATACACGTTGTTGGGCAACAGAAAATCCTAGAATTAGTATTTCAACAAGGACACAATATCCCCAGAAAGTTAATATGTGGGCTGGAATTTTAGGTCATCACATAATTGGTCCTTATGAAATACGTGGCAATCTAAATACGGAAAATTATTTGGAGATGCTACAAAACGAAATTGGTCCTGCAATAGACGATGTTGTGCGCCCAGATCGAGAGGTCTGGTTCCAGCACAATGGATGTCCTGCACACTATGGCAGAAACGTTAGGGAATATTTGGATCTGGCATTTCTTGGGCACTGGATTGGACGAGGTGGTACTATTAACTGGCCTGCTAGATCTCCAGATCTTGCTCCATGTGACTTTTTTTATGGGGTCACTTAAAAAATCAAATTTATAAACAAAGCCACGAAAAGATAAATGATCTGAGAGATGCCATATTTAATGAATGTCATCGTATAACTCAGCGGCAACTATTTAATGTACAAAGGTCGTTTTACAATAGATTAGGTTATTGTCTTGTCCAAAATGGTGCTGAATTTGAATATTTATTGTAACTATTATCTTTAAATTATAATTACTTGTTATTCGTTTACTAATTATAAAACTTTTCTTGTTTGAAAATATTATGTTACAAAATATTGAATTTTTAATAAATTCATATTATTTAAACAAAACTATATTTTTTAACTTTATTTATTATCTAATATTTCTGTTATTGTCATACTTAACGATATTTGTCCAAATCAAATTGTTAGAAATGTAAAATAAGTTAATATACGTTGTGACAGATAAAACGTCAAGTATTTATTTATTTTTTGTTCAATTCCATGGCTATCGATATTTTCAACGTAATTTTCGACATTTTCATATTTAATTTCTGTCGTTAAAAAGCATGTAAAAGTAATTCTGTTTATTGATTTAGATGCAGAATTTTTTTTATTTGACGCGTTTTTGCTTAAAATAATTAGGTGAGCAGGGAATTACAAAAAAATGATTTCCCATGTTAATCTCCTATGTACACCTTTAAGATAGACACACGGTATATATATATATATATATATATATATATATATATATATATATATATATATATATATATATATATATATATATATATATATATATATATAGCCATTAGGTTATTGTAGAAATAAGTAGAGGAAATTCAAAAATTATTAGAAGTTTTTACATTAAGGCCCGGTATTTTCACTTCCGAATAAAGTTTCGGATAAGTATTCGTTAAATAAATTTATTCTATATATTTATTCAACGAATAATTCCATTGAGTCTTTTCACACATTTGACAAAAACAAATAGTTATCTGTCGAATAATTTTAACGTTCGTAAATTGGTAACCTTGCAGAGTGAATTTGTGTCAGCAGAGAAGGATGGAGTTTTGCGTAGCCACCTTAATCAGACAAGGATGAAATGTGTCAATTTTTTTTTAATCCGTACGGATCGTACTTATCAAAATTTTGGTTGACATCCTTAATGTCATCTATATTCTTCAGCATTTTTAGCCCTGGGAGATTGTAACTTAACAAGTGTACTATCTATTACAGCATTATTAAACGGTAAACAAAATATGTATATTGTAAAATTGTCTTTATATTTTTTGTGTATTCCTTTCAGTTCGAGGCAGGGGGGTGAAACTGCATACAGAAACGTGATAACAAGTTTTCAATCTAGTAGCGTTTGGAAATACTTCCTGACCCTTTCATAGATGGCTTTAGTAGTACAGATTTTACAGGGATTCTCAAACTTTAATATCAAAATACTATAAAAAGGTAACATATGTTTGAGAACTGCTGTAAATTTCCTACAATTCTCTATTGTATCGTTCGAAATTCTTTGACGTTTAAAACTGTTATTTGTGAATTTGTATCTTTATTGCAATATAGTACTTTATCATTCAATATATTTTCGGTAAGTATATTAGTTTTCATACTAGCATTATTATACAGGAGTGATATAAAATAAAACAAATTAATAATATTTCAGAAAAAAATCACATGAAATATTTGTAACTCCTGCATAGTGAAGACACATTTGCAGAAATTAACAGTGCCCAATAGAAGAAATGCTTTGTGTAAGTGGATCAGAAGAATTTACATCATGGTGGTGCTCTTAGATATTTACACCGTAGAAGAGCAGCAAAATATTACATTATTAGGCGAAAGGACGTGAAGCTTCATAAGATTCATCAAAGAATGTTGAAATAGTATGGTGTCAGTTTTAAGAAAAACGGAGTATAGAAGTGGCTAGATTTGTTAAAAAGTGGACGAACATCGATAACGAGGTCAATGAAGCAGTGCATTTCTGGCAGACATTTAAAGTAACATTCCATTTTTAAAATAAAATTACCTCTTGTAATAATAATTCAAATTTTTGATTCCTTGAGTAGTATGTGCTTAAATTTTAATAGTTGTCGCCGTGTAGTTTGAGATTTGTAGTTATTTATTTATTATTTGATTTAAATAATGAAATGTATATATTTTTAAATAAAGACATTAACATATTAAGTACTGTATTTTTTTTTCCGTCGACCGTTTATTAATAGGCTATCTTAATGTATAGAAAATCATTCATTAATGACCCCTATTAATATATGATTTTTTATTAATAAACGATTTATTGGTTGCGTTCACCACATGGAACACAGCATGTATTGCTAACGCTAAGTTGTAGCAAAAAGGTAGACAGAATTAAAAGTCATGCTTTTGACACTTACTAGCTACGTATATTCACGTAGCATACCTTTAAAATGAATTTGAAAGAATAAAATTCCTCAAATAACATAAAAAACCGCTTGTGTTTTCTAGCATTAAATAAACTGAACGCACCCACTGAAAACAATTTATGACAAAACTTATTGATTTTCTGACGTAAAATTTGACGTTCGGTCAACCATTACTAACCTAAAAAAAATTGTCCTGGAATAAAATTAGATTTTCCATTTAAATAAGATACGGTCAACGAAAAAATTTTGCAACTAACACGTGTGTTAATTGGCGATTAATGATCTCAACAATTAACGCGTGAGCGTAGCGAACGCGTTAAAATGTCTCGATCATTAATCGCCCTCATTAACACACTTGATAGTTAAATAACTATTATAGTTCAGCATATATTTCACATTTCTTGACAATGTCTTTAATAAATTATCTATTTTCGATAGTTTTTTTATTAATTACATTGTCAAGAAATAAAATTTAAAGTTTGGAATAATTCAAAATGAATTCATATTTCCCGCCACTTTCTCGGCTGTCAAATTTAGTTCTCTGACCTTTTCATAGGCGGCACCAAAACTTGTTATCACGGTTTATAGGGGAGATACCCAATCTTCTACTATATATTTTCCTTAATCTATGGTTCGAGGTAAATGAATGTCATAGTATTCAACAAAATTATCCTAAATCCAAAAATATTTTACCAACGTCAAATATGTCAGGATCTTTATAATGATTTGCCTATTCACTATTTGAGATCAAATACGAACCCCAATATGTAATAATAAATTAAAAACAGTTTCTTCTATAATCGGAATCTGTCAAAAATTCCTTGATGTGTGAAAGGTTAGATCGCTGTCTAATAGTCTGATGGTGTGTTTAAAATTATCACATTATTTATTAATTTATAATTCAAAATCAAAATCTCATCATACACATCAAAAATATTCTTCTTTTTATTTTGTGGTTGTTTTTTTGCGCCATCTTCATCCGGCAAAAACTTCTTGGTTCCGGAAAAAGTTTTGAGCATCGTGGTTCTGGTACAGGCACTGATGTGTTTTTTTTACGAGTGTTTTGGCACGAGGTTGATGGTCGGCGTGACTTAGTTTTGACGCGAGTGGAGTACCCGATTGTTGTTTAGGACCAGTTTTTGGTTTCGCCATTGTTGCGGATTTGTACGACATCGGAGGTGCTCGAATGACTTTCCAGTGTTGTGTATTTTGGTGGGTGCTTCGTGTGGTGTCACGAGCATCTTTTTCGAGTTCTGGAAGTCATCTCTCTTCGGAGGATTTGCGACTCTGCCGTCAGCGTCACCATTGTTGTGGACACCTTCTACATTGTGCCCAGTTGCTGTCCCTCCGCCGTTACCATCGCCCTACTTCATCGCCGCCTAATTTCGGTTTTCAGATTTCAGCGGAAATATCCATTTTGATCATCCCTGAATCCATTTTGACTAATTTCGTCGTGACATCTGTACGTACGTACGTATCTCGCATAACTCAAAAACGGTAAGCCATAGAAAGTTGAAATTTTGTATTTAGGACTCCTATAACATCTAGTTGTGCACCTCCCTTTCTGATTATTACACAATTTCCAGAAGTGGCACTTTACATGAAGCCTATAATAGATTTTAATGAAAAACTGTTTTAAAATATAATCCAAAACTTTTCAAATTTGGTATACAAGACTTGTATGTCAATCGAAATAACATAATAGATATTGGTTAAAATAGGCTAATCGGAAGTGGTACATTACTTGAAGTTTTTAACAGTTTTTCTTGAATAAAATGATTTTATTTTGATTTTAGAAATAAATGCTTCAAATAAAAGTTTTAGAGAATTTATTTCTGCGTCTTTGCCCTTTGTATAAGCGAGATATGTAAATTTAAAAATTATATACTTTTTTGTTTTTGTAATAAAGCTTGCTATGGATTAGGACAAAAACATAAAAAAAAATGTTCATGTCAAATTACGTTAAATACGTACAATTTTATGATTCGTACAATAACAAATATTATATTTTTATTGTGAAATTAGTCATATTCATTGTTGTAATCAAATATTTCTTTGTTGTAATCAAAACTCTCTTTAAAAAGAACCGGCTTAGATTATGGTCGCTATATATTTTACGTTTTGAAGTTAAAATTAATATTTTGTAATTTATTTATTTAAAAAATATGTATAGTTTAATAATCGTACAAGGAAGTCATGTGGTGTCCACATCAGATTTTTTGTTTTTGTAATAAAGCTTGATATGGATTAGGACAAAAACATAAAAAAAGTTCATATCAAATTGCGTTAAATACGTGCAATTTTATTTATTTATTTATTTATTTAAACTCTCCCAAAACAGGATAGGTACGTAAGTATCCCAAAAACATGGGAGAGGCAACAAAATATACAAAACAAATACAGGCATGAGTAGACGAAATACATAGAATAAGATATAAAGATGTACACAAATATGATATATATATATATATATACATGTAACAGGTCATTTTCGAAGCACCGACTTTTGAAGCTCAATTATATACTTTAATTTTATTTAAAGAAATAGACGGAAAATGAAAAAATAAAATACCCCTATTTTTTTATTTTTTTCTTAATTAGTTTATTAAAATGTTATAATCATTTTTACAAGTGGTGCAGTATACGCACTTTTGAAGCACAATTTAGTGTATAGCAATATCAATAGATGTCAATGTAGTGTCGGTATTATAGGAATCTGTAATTTATATTTGTAGTCACTTTAAATACAAAAAATATAAAAAAAATTAAACGTCGAATTGAAAACATGGCAATTGTAAATTATGTACTAAAATAGTTTTAATATTTTAGTTATAAAACAAGTAAATACATCAAAAATATTTATTTTCAAAGAAAATTTAATCAGAAATGTATGTAGTAATTGAATTACAATTGATTTATGAAAATTTATTCTAAATTACCAATAATAAAAATCATTGCATAATATATTCTTTGCTATATAAAATCACATACAATTTGTCACGTGATATTTACAAAACACATATTTTTCAAAATTGATCTTTTCATTACATAATTTTTAATTGGAATTACATTGGACTGAGTTGAGAATGAAAAATTATTAATAATAATAAGAATCTTTATTGACCATAACCAAAGGCGGGGTTCAGTCAAAGGTGTTCTTCCACCCAATCATACATACAAAGAAATACAAAAAATTAAATTACCAGGTAGATTTTTTTAGAAATTAGATATTACAAATAATAAATATAAGATTAATACAACGAAAATAAACAATGTTAAGTGATAATCATGTCTATTACATGTCTACGAAAGGTATCCCACATTAAGTGGTATACCATTGGGATCTCGGGAACTATAAGAGCTAAGACGTCAGTTAAAAGGGCAATGTTGTGCAGTTTTGAGGGCACATTCAGATTCCGCTGAAAAAAAAATTTAAAAAATCGAATAGTTTGAAAGTTATTAAAAAAAACTGAAAATCACGATTTTAATAAATGTCAAATAACTCCGTAATTATAAATGATATAAAAAAAATTTATATAAAAGTTACATGATTTAATAAGGCAAACTTAAAAATGATGTCAGAATAAAATTTAAGATGGAGGCTTCCAAGATATTAATAGCAACTTATTTTAAATGGGTGCCATATTGGATTTTTGTTTAAAAAAAAATACTTCTTTCCAATGGTGCAAGGATTATTGTGTTTTACTTTTGTTTTATCACTAAAATCTTTATTTTTTCGTTATTTTTCACTACATTTCGCGTTTTTTTGAAAGCATCTGTAATATTTATGTCATATAAATTATTTTAAGTAAATAAATTATTTTATTGTAACTAAAAATATTATGGTCAATAAAAATCATGTGTTTCAAAAACAAGTTTTTTATTTCAGATACCTAGTTCAAGTACATAAACGTTACATTAAAAATATGGAAAAAATATTAAATTATGAACAGGATATGTATGAAATAGCTTAAGGAAAATAAAATACTATTTTGAAAAACTACTTACATTTTTGGCATAAAAACGCGAAATGTAATGAAAAATGACGAAAAAATTAAGATTTTAGGGGCGAAACACAATAATAACCCATACACTATTGGAAGAGAAAAAATATTTTTTTCTCAAAGGAATATGAATGAACACTCAAAAATGCACAACATTGCCCATTTAACCGACCTCGTAGCTCTTGATCCCAATGATATACCACTTAATTTAGGACATATGAGAATTTTCTCTTAATCTCCTATTATTCTCGTTATTAATCCATGGTTTTATTTGGGCAGGTGTCCGTCTAGATAATTGGGGCAGATTTTTTTTGCATCTATTATATATTTTTCTTTTGGCAAAGTAAAATTTTCCAAATGTGCTTTAAATATTTCTCCGGTGTTCTCCAAGTAATCCGTCTGATAAACCTGTCTGTAACATAAAGATAACATATAAGAAATATGATAAACAATAGTAAAAATATGAATTTTCATTATAATAATAAAAATTAAATATTATTTCGTAATAATAATGCAAATGAATGTTTTGGAGAAGTGACGTTAGTATGGCCTGACTATATTTCTCCCGCTATCATACTGCTTACTTTACCAAGCATTTCAGTTTATTAAACATTCAAGAATTTTATATTGATGGATATATATAGTTAGTAAACCATTAAAAACACTAAATACCAAAAAATTTGCCCGAGGAAAGTCATATTTATAGAGATATTGGCATTTTTTAGTAAAAAATTAGGTTAGGTGAAGTGTATATATTTCTATGTTTAAGTAGGTACTTACGCTTCTGTACGAATAATACTGTTTCAATTATTGTATATTTGCTAAATTATGTTTTATTTCGCTTCTTTTCCTTCGTTTTATAACATTTCTTCATTTATAATTCTGTATTCATCTGTCGAAATATTGTAAACTAACATGAAGATAGTGGATATACCGGATATACAGGGGAACTAAAACTGTTTTTTTACGATTCAAAAGTTTGCGGTAGGTATTGCTATTGTCTGGATTTTTGTAAAAAATTCTTAAAACAGTGTGCATTAAGCCTCATTCCCATCTACAGTTTTAATTTTAGGTTTTAGTTTTAATTTTATGTTTTAATTTTAATTGTATGTTTTAATCGCAGAACTGATGTGCTGTTTCTTGCTGAGTTTTAGTATTAGTTGTTATTTCAAACATGGTGCACAATGCGCACGCGTCATTACTGTCAACAGTGGTTTGCCGTTAGCATTTTAAACTAGATTTTATTATTTAACAATAAACTTTTAATATTTTTGAACTTATAATACCGGTTTTCTTTATTTTACAAATTTGTTTTAGTTATTATAGATTTTAGGTTAAGCCCGGCCGATAAAAATAACCACTATTGTGTCAAGTTTTAATTTTTAGTTTTAGAAAGTTTGGAGTTTGCATACTCGTAAAACTAAAACATAAAACTAGAATTAAAATTAAAACATGCGCTGGGAATGATTACGCACACTGCCATATGCTATACTATTCTTACGACTAAAACAGTAAAATTAAAACCAAAACTAAAATTAAAACAGTAGCTGGGAATGATACTTTAGGCATTGTTATTGTCAGGATTTTTTAAAAATATTCTTAAAACATGAGTGTTCGTTAGGTATTGTTTTAGTCTGGATTTTTTTTTAAATTCTTAAAACATAACCACAGAATAGAGACGGGAAGCTATACAACGCACTAAAATATAATGCTTGCTTAATGCATACACTGCTTCGTGCAACACCATATCATTCAAAACTTGCCATCGACAAACACAGAATAATGCAAATCTATAAAATGCATGACTTGCTTTGGTCAGAAGTTGCCTTGTTTAAATTTACCGCGTTTTCTGTAAACACAGAATCATTCAAATCTATAAAATGCATGCCTTGCTCATTCAAAACTTGCCATCGACAAACACAGAATAATGCAAAACTATAAAATGCAAGACTTGTTGTGGTCAGAAGTTGCCTTGTTTAAATTTACCGCGTTTCCTGTGAACACCAAATCATTCAAATCTATAAAATGCATGCCTTGCCTAATAAAGAAATTGTCTTTCGTTATGTTATAGCTTTTAGTCAACAGATGGCATTCGTATGAAAAATGAAATATATTTCTTTTCAATTATATGTATAATGTAAATTGCTGTTAAAATTTTAAATGTCATTTAAGTGGGGTAGGGTCAGAGTGTACGAAAATTCAAATATCACTTTATTCACATATCAATTTATAAAACATCGTATTGGATAAAAATCAAAAAAATTAACATCGCCTTATTCAAATAACGACTTATGCGTTTTTCGAATATTCAAATCTCGGAAAAAATTATACTGTCTTATACAATTCTCGACTTGTGCAAATCTCTACCACTATGAAGTCGGTTGCGCATTGATCTATTCAATTCTGGTTTGTTCACTACCGCTTCATTCCGGTACTGTTTAGTAATATTTGATTTTATAATTATATTTGAATTACAAACAAATGAAAATGTTAATATATTTGGGGTTACAATATTTAAAAATGATCAAATACATATTATATATATGCCAAATAAATTTATCTATTCACAAATTATGTGTGCATATTTTTGATATAAATTTAGCACATATTTCTTCGTTAATAATATTAATCTAATATTAAAACTATTTAATTGAAGGTATATAAAAACAATAAACATTTTATAATATAATTATAGAAAGGCCATGGAAGGGCTAAATGTGAAATATTTATGAAGATAAAATGAAATGTATGGGAAAAATAAAATCACCTTTAAAATAAAATAAATATATTAATTATTTGATAATTATAGCTGGTTTATGAAACATGTACCTACCATAAGCAGTAATACAGACACATTATACGATTGTCCAATCTTTACATCTCCCTGTATAATAATAAATGATTTACTTTTTTATGAAAATAAATAAACAAATTACTTATACTAGTATATTAAAAGAACAACAATGTACCGAATATTGTATGTTACCTTATCATGTACTAAATTATGTGTACGTGGATTACAAATCAAAATAGTTCATATTGTAATAAAACTGAGTTGTTTAAAATTTATTTGTGTTATTAATATTATGCATATATACGATATTAATGTAAAATAAAATGGAATAGACGAAATGTATTATACTGGCAAGAACAGACTGAAAATCCTATCCATTTTTTCCACAGCTGCTCTTCTTTTCCTAAAATGCAATATGGGACAAACAATCTCTGGTTAAAATTTTAACTGCCAGTTAAAAAAACAGTTGAAACGAAATGAACCGTCAAATGACAAATTGATCATTGCTGTCAATAATCCGATTCAATATTGTTTATTTAACTTACAGTTAAAATACTAACCGGGGATTGTGAAACGCACCAAGTTGACACAAATGTTAATGAAATAATCATATAGTAACTCTTTTGTTTATAAACATGTATTTAGTGAAACTCAGGTCCGGTTTTATAAAAATTCACTATAGTTTCATATTAATGATTTTTATTTAACACTAACGATATTTCTGACTACATAAAATAATATATAGGTTAGTTAAATAAATTATTGTAAATTTTACCTTATTATAAGTCAATAAATAAAAATCAAAGTATATTATTGTACAAACCAAATTAAAGTAAAATAAGTTCTGCTGTGATGAGCTAAAAGAAAACTCAAACCTTGTTTATAAAAAAGAGGTAAATGAATAAAAAAATATTAATTTTTATTTATAATATCTATTTACATGATTTTGTTGGTTTTGGGTTTTTAACATATTTATTTTGAGGTTAATAGAGGATATACGAAATGAAGAGAATAACGAGTAACACATGATCATATGGTTTTGACAGAAAGTAATGTCACAGTCAAAATAAACCTACATAGGTTTGGATCATATCGATCTTATTTAATAATTAAATTTAAATTACTAAATTAACAACGAGAACAGTTAAGTATGGAGAATTTTATTATATTAAAATACTATAATACATCATGGATATGGGGAAGTTCTATTTTGCGGACCACAAAAAAAGCGGACTGGTCATAATTATTGGTTCTATAGTATTAAATCACAACATACTAGTTACTTTTGAATAACTGTGGTATACAAAACAGGAAGATGATCGAGATCACCTCCGCAGAGATTACTTTACTCCTGGTGTGTTTTGCGGACTAGCCATTTCTAATAAAACAAGAGCGATCAAACTTGGAATTTGCATGGCTTTTGTGATCCCTTGTAATATACAATTTAATTCAAACTCAAAATCATCTTCAGAAGGTTACTTTTTTACTCTTGGTGAATTTTGCGGAAGCCTATTTCCTTTGCATGTCTTTTGAGTTCTGAGTATGTTTGTTGAGCCTCGCGGCTCATGATGTTGATGTCATCTGCATATGCGACTAGTTGTATTGCTTTAACCGTTAGCAGGTTTAATCTGCCAATGTTCATTTGTCTTATTACATATTCGAGCATTAGATTGAAGAGTGTTGGGGCCAGCCCATCTCCTTGCTTCAGTCCACGCAAAATTTTAAATTCCTCTGTAAGTGTGTTTTGTACGCTCACCACCGCTACCGTGTCCTCCATGGTTACCTTAATCATTCGTATTAGTTTAGGGGGAATCTTCAGTATGTGTAGTATTTCATATATTTTATTCTATCTATTGAATCATAGGCTTATTTAAAATCTACAAATATATTGTATATGTCTCGATTATGTTCCCATGCTTTTCCTAATATTTGTTTTACAGTAAATAGCTGGTCAATCGTGGATCGTCCATGTCTAAATCCGGCTTGATATTCGCCGATAAGTTTTTCTGAGTAGGGCTGGATGCGTTTGTTTATTATGCATGTTAATATTTTATATGCAGTACATAAGAGGGATATTCCACGATAATTTTCACATGCCAGTTTATCCCCTTTTTTATGTATTGGACAGATTAAGCTTTTCTTCCAGTCGTTGGGGATTTTTTCTTCCTTCCATATCTTTATTATCAGTGTATGAATATATTTTTTTAGGTGTTCGCCACCTAGTTTGTATACTTCGGAAGGGATCTCGTATATTCCAGGGGCTTTGTTGTTTTTCAGCGCTTTTATTGCCTCTTTTATTTCATCATATTCTTATAACTTAAAAAAAGGAAAAATTCTTATAAAGTAAAAAAGAAAGTAAATAATTCTAATAAACTAAAAAATAAAATTAAAAAAATAAACAATTCTAGTAAACTAAAAAAGAAAATTAAAAACTAAAAAATATAATAAACTACAAGAACGGAAATAAAAAAAATTAAAAACTTCCATATAAAACAAAACTTCAGCTCTGCAGGTTCGGCATGTCATTGTTTGACGTGCCATAAATTCGTTGCTGCAGGCCCGACATAAACATTTATATCCGCACGGTGCACACGCGTGTGTGCAACCTGGCATACGATACAAACTCCCTGTAAACATTAATTATTTGTATATATTTGCAGTGATCACTATTTAAGAGCTTGAGAACTATAAGAATTACAAGACTAATTGTTAATGCATCTTCGAAATACGCAGTAATAATTTGTTGAAAACTTTATCGAGTTACAATTTCTTTATTGAAGATCATATTCAAAATATTATATTTTGCAGGTCAATTTAATGATTTTAAAAATCACAAATATTTCAGCTTTTTTTTATAATCCTTTTGAGATACTAGTAATTATGTACATAGATGTCAAATATCAGAATTTTTCATTCAAAATTTCAAGATTTTCTAAGGTCACATGGTTAATTTGTCACCAGGAGTGTGGAATTTATTTATCGAAGAAAATAAACCACATGGAATTGGAAAATTACGAAATTAGAATGAAAAATTATATTTTACATCTATGCACATAATTACTACCTATCATTTTGACATGGGCCCGCATACTTGCTTGTCAAGGCCAAGAAAGTCACATGACTTTGTATTTAACATTTCTTGTACACATACACTCCAAATTTCTACTTATGCCTATTCTTTATATTTAGATTTTTTAATTTTAAATTCATTTTATGAAGAAATTTTCCAATTCATTGTCGGGATTGCCAGTATTTCTGAATGGTATATATAATATACCTATAATTTTAAATATTTAACTATTAATACAATAAGAAGAAATAATATATGTAGGTATTTACAACAGATTATTTTATATCTGTAAAAATGTACAAGACCTGAATATTAAAAATTATAACAAAACATGGTTAAACATCACTTAATTCTGTAGATTTTATTTGATAATTGACAATTAACAAGTGATTTTTTTTCATTTTTGTTTGCATTCTAACTAATCAAATGGCAGAATTTATATCTCTATCTAAACTAACGCTATTTTTTACGTGAAATGAAGTATACGTACACATACAAAGATACGAGCTTAAAGATGAAACATCGAAGATATCGAACGCGAATTACTGATCTTCCATCTCGAAAACTTTTTACAAAGTGGAACATCGTATTTAAAATCTTTAAACTATTATTTTAAATTTGTAGGTACTACTACATATACATACATATTATGCGAAAGAAATGTAAGTATAATTTGAGTTTCTTTAAATTTATAATCCAATAATAGGGTTTCCAATAAGAATTAATATTTGGCCCGCCATATATGTATTTTAAAATTTCGTATGCTATCCGTTTCGCAAAAAGGATGGTGACCCCTGCTCAGAGTGTTTTTTTTTTTTGGTCTGTGCCCCTGCTCTATGTATAAACTAATCCATAAAGTTTTACGGGACAGATATTTGAAAAAAAATGTCTTCACGCTTATGTCACAGTTTCGCATGTTCACCCGATGTATATTGTTATATTGATAACTGTCATTTTCCCTCTTTATATTACTTGCGTCAGTAATAACTACATTATAGCACTTATATATAAAACAAGGTTAGCGAACCTAGGCATTTGCACATTTACTATACCTTGTTCCATCTTACGCATTCAGCATTGCAGAGAATAAGGCATAGTTTTGACTTCTCTGATTGGATGAGAGACAAGTTTACCAATGTAATTTCAGCTACTTAAAACTGGCGCTGATGCGAACGCCATCTGTTGAATGCGTTAAATGGAACAGAGCATAACTCGTCAAAATAGCAAACAATGCTCAGAGAAAACTGAAATAACATGTACTCCATTCTGTCAGGGAAATTCAAATAAATAATTTTTGCATGAATTTATTAAATCACATTAATATTTACATTAACATTGATATTAATAGACATTGGGGTGTATTCTGTATCCTACTATACTCCATTCGCCGAGACGAGAGAATGTAGAACTAATTCTTAAACAGAAACAAGTCATTTTATTGGTTCGGCTCCAAAATTATCCTTTTTTGATCAATAGAATTTGTCTCTGTTCAAGAATTGGTTCCACATTCTCTCGTCTCAGCGAATGGACTATATGCTAATATTAATTTTAACAGCCTATTAAAATTTATAAGCAAAAGAACGTAATTTATTACCTATCATTTTAATTTTATATTCTGTGTCTTCTAGTGTTATTGGTAAAAAAAAAAACAGGATGTTAAAATTAACATGATATGATACAGAATACACCCCATAATCTTACTCACTTCATCAAATTCAACTTTGCCAATTTTAATTACACTTATGTTGCAACATTCTTCGGTTTATCGAGATTCACGCAAAAAATACTTTGAGATGGATTATCAACAAAAGCAAAAGTGGATTTCTTCTTTATTCTAAAAACTCTCCCTTGGATACTCTTTGCAACATTCATTTTATTTAATACGGATTCCATCAATATAGCCTTCCGTGACAGTGGACGATTTCCATCCCATCCACCGTAGCGTCTGATGGTCTTAATATTATCACCCGCATTTTCCAATAAAATTGCCAAAGAACGTTTTATACTGTGACCAGTGTAGGACTCTACATCCGGTAATTAAAAAAAGAAGCAATCTTCGTCGGTATTCTCAATAATGTGAATTACAATCTCCCGTGGTGAATATTACGGATAGAGCATAAAAACATGTACTTCCTGCAGATATTAACAACTTTACAGAGAATCCTTCTTCCATAATAATAATCAAACTGCGAGAAACATTTATCTCCGCATCTGGTATAGAAACATACAGATATGATCTATATAAAATCCTCAGTGATCAATGTTTAGCTTCGTCAACTCGTTACATCGGCCAGCCACTTCCATTATTAGTGTAACCAATAAAGATTCTAAATAAGTACTAAATCACATAATAATAGAGAACTATTACTTTCATCAACTATTCTTCATTGAGTGCCTCCTTCATAAAATGCTCTATATGTTCTTTTTTAAGGACTTTTGCCTTTTTTCAGTTTGTGGATTCTGGATTCATTCTAAAGATAAACAATTAGCTTACCATATTTTGAAATATCTATGTTTTTGCTGCTACTCCCCCTTTTTACATTTACATTATATTATATAACAAATATAGAAATAACACTTCATTTATAGTCGTATTATTGTTTTAAATACAAAGTTGTGTTGAGTTAATATATGCATAAGTTTTAGCTGTTCAATCCAGTATTCATCTTCTGTATAGACTTTCGGATTATCACTAAAGGTATAAAACTAACATTTGGTATGATAAAAAAGAAGAGAAGATAAAGAATTGCCATAGTAGCTTTTCAACACACGTTCTTCTGTACTTTTGAAATAGATGAAGATATCCAATAAGATTCCACTGTACATATCCATATCCCAATGTTTCGTGCAATTTCCAACATATTTTTTTTCGTGTTTAATGGCATTTAAACAATTATATCCAACAAAGATGACCGACCTGAAACATTTAATCATTTTCGTAATATTTATCTTTTAATCAAACCAGATTATTTTGTTTTTAAGGTTATAAACGTAATTTATCTTAATAATTGCTTTTAGTGTGTACATATAGTACTGTAAAATCATATTAAATGTTATAAATTTAACATTTGTTTTCAACAATACCACCCATTCTACTGTATTAGTTAATTTTACTTTTCCTATGTTATGAATTTATTCCTGTTTATAAATTCTAAAATGAAACATTTATAACTACTTATTTACCTTAACATTGATGTAATATAAATGAATTGTTATATTGATCCTAAAATAAAATATAACAAATATTCTGTACCAAAACATTTTCATTCAAAATACATGTTCCAGCTTAAAATATGTATAACATTTTATATAATGAAGAAAATATTATTTTTAACATTAATGTTTTTAATTTATTAGTTTTATTTGTGTTATGATTTTTCAAGATTGTTTGAAATGTTATAAATAATTTAAATACCACTTAACACAAAAGTTACTAACAACATTGGAATTGAGCAATGGTGAACGGACATTGTTCTTTAAAGCGCACCAACTTCAGCGTGGTAGAGATTTGCACTGGTTGAGACTTGCATTACACAGGATAAAAAATTTCGAGATTTGAATAAGAAGAGGTAATGTTTTTCGAGCTTTGCAGTGTTGAAAATTGCATAAGTTGTGACATGAATAAGTCAATGTAAAATCATTCGAATTTTGACTATTCGTAAGATGTATAAAACGTGATTTGACCAAGTCAATATAAATGTATTCGAATGCTGTCTGTGCTCCCATTTAAGTGGTGAATAAAAATAAGTGGGTAGGGTCAGAGTGTACGAAAATTCAAATATCACTTTATTCACATATCAATTTATAAAACATCGTATTGGATAAAAATCGAAAAAATTAACATCGCCTTATTCAAATAACGACTTATGCGTTTTTCGAATATTCAAATCTCGGAAAAAATTATACTGTCTTATACAATTCTCGACTTGTGCAAATCTCTACCACTATGAAGTCGGTTGAGCATTGATTTATTCATTTCTGGTTTGTTCACTACCGCTTCATTCCGGTACTGTTTAGTAATATTTGATTTTATAATTATATTTGAATTACAAACACATGAAAATGTTAATATATTTGGGGTTACAATATTTACAAACGATCAAATACATATTATATATTTGCCAAATAAATTTATCTATTCACAAATTATGTGTGCATATTTTTGATATAAATTTAGCACATATTTCTTCGTTAATAATATTAATCTAATATTAAAACTATTTAATTGAAGGTATATAAAAACAATAAACATTTTATAATATAATTATAGAAAGGCCATGGAAGGGCTAAATGTGAAACATTTATGAAGATAAAATTAAATGTATGGGAAAAATAAAATCACCTTTAAAATAAAATAAATATATTAATTATTTGATAATTATAGCTGGTTTATGAAACATGTACCTACCATAAGCAGTAATACAAACACATTATACGATTGTCCAATCTTTACATCTCCCTGTATAATAATAAATTATTTACTTTTTTATGAAAATAAATAAACAAATTACTTATACTAGTATATTAAAAGAACAACAATGTACCGAATATTGTATGTTACCTTATCATATACTAAATTATGTGTACATGGATTACAAATCAAAATAGTTCATATTGTAATAAAACTGAGTTTAAAATTTATTTGTGTTATTAATATTATGCATATATACGATATTAATGTAAAATAAAATGGATTTGACGAAATGTATTATACTGGCAAGAACAGACTGAAAATCCTATCCATTTTTTCCACAGCTGCTCTTCTTTTCCTAAAATGCAATATGGGACAAACAATCTCTGGTTAAAATTTTAACTGCCAGTTAAAAAAACAGTTGAAACGAAATGAACCATCAAATGACAAATTGATCATTGCTGTCAATAATCCGATTCAATATTGTTTATTTAACTTACAGTTAAAATTCTAAGCGGGGATTGTGAAACGCACCAAGTTGACACAAATGTTAATGAAATAATCATATAGTAACTCTTTTGTTTATAAACATGTATTTAGTGAAACTCAGGTCCGGTTTCATATTAATGATTTTTATTTAACACTAACGATATTTCTGACTACATAAAATAATATATAGGTTAGTTAAATAAATTATTGTAAATTTTACCTTATTATAAGTCAATAAATAAAATAAATATCAAAGTATATTATTGAACAAACCAAATTAAAGTAAAATAAGTTCTGCTGTGATGAGCTAAAAGAAAACTCAAACCTTGTTTATAAAAAAGAGGTAAATGAATAAAAAAATATTAATTTTTGTTTATAATATCTATTTACATGATTTTGTTGGTTTTGGGTTTTTAACATATTTATTTTGAGGTTAATAGAGGATATACGAAATGAAGAGAATAACGAGTAACACATGATCATATGGTTTTGACAGAAAGTAATGTCACAGTCAAAATAAACCTACATAGGTTTGGATCATATCGATCTTATTTAATAATTAAATTTAAATTACTAAATTAACAACGAGAACAGTTAAGTATGGAGAATTTTATTATATTAAAATACTATAATACATCATGGATATGGGGAAGTTCTATTTTGCGGACCACAAAAAAAGCGGACTGGTCATAATTATTGGTTCTATAGTATTAAATCACAACATACTAGTTACTTTTGAATAACTGTGGTATACAAAACAGGAAGATGATCGAGATCACCTCCGCAGAGATTACTTTACTCCTGGTGTGTTTTGCGAACTAGCCATTTCTAATCAAACAGGAGCGATCAAACTTGGAATTTGCATGGCTTTTGTGATTCCTTGTAATATACAATTTAATTCAAACTCGAAATCATCTTCAGAAGGTTACTTTTTTACTCTTGGTGAATTTTGCGGAAGCCTATTTCCTTTGCATGTCTTTTGAGTTCTGAGTATGTTTGTTGAGCCTCGCGGCTCATGATGTTGATGTCATCTGCATATGCGACTAGTTGTATTGCTTTAATCGTTAGCAGGTTTAATCTGCCAATGTTCATTTGTCTTATTACATATTCGAGCATTAGATTGAAGAGTGTTGGGGCCAGCCCATCTCCTTGCTTCAGTCCACGCAAAATTTTAAATTCCTCTGTAAGTGTGTTTTGTACGCTCACCACCGCTACCGTGTCCTCCATGGTTACCTTAATCATTCGTATTAGTTTAGGGGGAATCTTCAGTATGTGTAGTATTTCATATATTTTATTCTATCTATTGAATCATAGGCTTATTTAAAATCTACAAATATATTGTATATGTCTCGATTATGTTCCCATGCTTTTCCTAATATTTGTTTTACAGTAAATAGCTGGTCAATCGTGGATCGTCCATGTCTAAATCCGGCTTGATATTCGCCGATAAGTTTTTCTGAGTAGGGCTGGATGCGTTTGTTTATTATGCATGTTAATATTTTATATGCAGTACATAAGAGGGATATTCCACGATAATTTTCACATGCCAGTTTATCCCCTTTTTACCTCTCGCTAAGAGAGGTATTGCATTCATGCTAAAAATCGCATATCCAGATTTTATTGTATAAGCACGTTTTAAGGTCCCTACAATCCGATTTTAACATTTTTACGATGATGTCTGTGTGTGTGTGTGTGTGTGTGTGTGGATGTATGTGTGTATGTATGTAGGATGTTGGAAGGACGGTTACTCAAAAACTATAAGACTTTAAATTTGTTTAACTACGTATTTCCCAATCGGACATTCATGGGAAGATCTGAAAAGGTTTTGGTAATAATTGGACAACCGGAAGTAGAAGATTCTTGAAAAAAAATCTTCTAAATATTATTTTTTGAAAATTTTTCGTGGTAATATTAAAGAAAATTAAATTCTCTATCTGATACATTTAAATATTTTATTATATATTCCATAGATTTAGAGATAAAAGGAATATAATATATAAAATAAACTGTTGTAATTAATTTTACAACCGAAAGGATACCATGAAAAATAGTTGAAAATTTTAATTATTTGTGACAGATAAATGTCAGTGTCAGAAATAATGAGTAACGAAAGAAAAATTTACTTGGAGAATCCCTTAATTCTTGATCTGTCTCTATTATGGAGATGACAAGTCTAGGTTGAAGGACTTAAATTTGTTTCAAACATTATGGGACAATGTACACCAGCACTGTAGACTAGAGTAACTTTGAATTGCGAAAAAGCTATCAAATTCTTCTCAAGTAAGTTGTAAATATTGACAAAATTACACATCAATATAAGAATAATCGGAGTGCAATCTATCCGTCACTTTATTAAAGGGAATTAGTGTTATTTAGATATAACAAGTATGAAAAAATAAAATGTAAAAGAAGATATGTAAGAATAGATGCACAATCCAGATATATACATTTTAGACCGCCCAAAATTAATGTTTTTACTAGAAGAATATGAAGAGAGAGTAAACAAGGTTGTTCGAATTGAAAATTGCTGTTACCAGCCTAATATTTATATATGGTAAACTCTACTTTGTAATTTATTGTAACATAATTTATGGTAAAATATCTTTATGTTGAGACATGCTATTATTGAATAATAAAGAAGTTTATACGTCATAGATTTATATGAATATATTATTTGTATTTATAAAAATATTCTTTGTTTTATGCATACAGCCAGGTAAAATATACGGCGAGAGGTTATGTGCTGGCCACATCAGATTTTTTATGTATTGGACAGATTAAGCTTTTCTTCCAGTCGTTGGGGATTTTTTCTTCCTTCCATATCTTTATTATCAGTGTATGAATATATTTTTTTAAGTGTTCACCACCTAGTTTGTATACTTCGGAAGGGATCTCGTCTATTCCAGGGGCTTTGTTGTTTTTCAGCGCTTGTATTGCCTCTTTTATTTCATCATATTCTTATAACTTAAAAAAAGGAAAAATTCTTATAAAGTAAAAAAGAAAGTAAAAAATTCTAATAAACTAAAAAATAAAATTAAAAAAATAAACAACAATTCTAGTAAACTAAAAAAGAAAATTAAAAACTAAAAAATATAATAAACTACAAGAACGGAAATAAAAAAAATTAAAAACCTCCATATAAAACAAAACTTCAGCTCTGCAGGTTGGGCATGTCATTGTTTGACGTGCCATTAATTTATTGCTGCAGGCCCGACATAAACATTTTTATCCGCACGGTGCACACGCGTTAAGAGCTTGAGAACTATAAGAATTACAAGACTAATTGCTAATGCATCTTCGAAATACGCAGTAATAATTTGTTGAAAACTTTATCGAGTTACAATTTCTTTATTGAAGATCATATTCAAAATATTATATTATATTTTGCAGGTCAATTTAATGATTTTAAAAATCACAAATATTTCAGCTTTTTTTTATAATCCTTTTGAGATACTAGTAATTATGTACATAGATGTCAAATATCAGAATTTTTCATTCAAAATTTCAAGATTTTCTAAGGTCACATGGTTAATTTGTCACCAGGAGTGTGGAATTTATTTATCGAAGAAAATAAACCACATGGAATTGGAAAATTACGAAATTAGAATGAAAAATTATGATATTTTACATCTATGCACATATTACTACCTATCATTTTGACATGGGCCCGCATACCTGCTTGTCAAGGCCAAGAAAGTCACATGACTTTGTATTTAACATTTCTTGTACACATACACTCCAAATTTCTACTTATGCCTATTATTTATATTTAGATTTTTTAATTTTAAATTCATTTTATGAAGAAATTTTCCAATTCATTGTCGGGATTGCCAGTATTTCTGAATGGTATATATAATATACCTATAATTTTAAATATTTAACTATTAATACAATAAGAAGAAATAATATATGTAGGTACTTACAACAGATTATTTTATATATTATAATCTTTTATCTCTAAATCAATACAAGATATAATAAAATATTTATCACACAGAGAATTTAATCTTCTTTAATATTTGCAAGAATAATAATTTTCAAAAAAATATATTTCATTTTTTTAAGAATATGCTACTTCCAGTTGTCCAATTGCTACCAAAACCTTTTCAACTCTTCACATTATTGTCAGATTGACAAATACGTAGTTAAACAGATATTAAGTCTTAACAGTTTTTAAGAAATCAGTTTTTAAGAAATTTTCCTTCCAACATCCTCACACACACGCACATCATCGTAAAAATGTTAAAATCGGATTGTAGGGACCTTAAAACGTGCTTATTCAATAAAATTTGGATATGCGATTTTTAGCATGAATGCAATACCTCTCTTAGCGAGAGGTAAAGATTATATATAAATTTACTTTTTTTTTTGATTATTTACATATTTTCAGACCTGTAATGCACAGTTTTCGGTCATAATACGGCTATAAATGTGCGTTATTTCAAGAACTGAGCGTAGCTTAATTACCAAATATCTGTTTTTAACTTATTATTTGATTTGACCCTTTACTTAACGTTATTTTTTTTTAAATAATCGCATACTAAATCCATTTTTACTGCATCTTTAAATTAAAATAAAAGCTTAATGCCTATAATTTTTTTGCGAAACCAAAATTACTTTGGAAACACAATTTTGCTTATATTTTGCTAGCATACGAATGATTTTGCAAGTATGCAAGTCTGTCTGAATGAGACCTGCTGTTGAAAAGAGCCACTGGAATTCCATAGAACTCATCTGAAAACTGTAGTACTTTAGCGCCGCTTTTTTAAAATTTTGGTAAAGGACTGCATCGCGCCAGAAAACCAACGGATCCGCTTCTCTTCTAATATTAGGGGCTTTCATATATCTCTCGACTTATTTGTGGAAATCAGGGGTCAGGTACTGAATGGTTGGTTGGTCGAACGCGCATATTCGAAATGTATTGGTGATCGGCAAACAAATATCGTCAATTCCGATTTATCGACTAGAAAACAATATCGCCAATATATCGTTTACATTTCTAATTTTGGGGTCACAATGGCCAATAAAAATGTAGAATAGTTAGGGTTCCGCTAAATGCAGACGGTTTCTTAAGAGTTCCATAATCGTAAAAAATTGTGAACCGCTGTTTTAGAGAATAATATTTCAAATAACAGTTACAGAAAAAATAATTGTACGCATCTTTTACTTGAAGTATTTTTCTCCAAAATGATCCATGAACGATTGACAGAGATAAAACACTGCGAGTCAACTGCTCGCTAATCACCCCATCAGTTTTTCATACTACCAGCCAATGTGTTGAAAAGAATTTTTGTCATTTTCCGTGCTGTGATAAACTCTATTAAAGACTATGTCTGCCGGCCGATGTAATGATTTTAAAAATAATTCAGAAATATTTCAGTTTTTTTCAAAATTTGTTCCAAGTTGTCATCAACGATACTTAAGAGAATTTACAATTAGAATCCCTTAATCTTCAAGCTAATGTGTTGAAGTTACTCGTAGTCGTACTATTTAAAAACGAAAATTTGATTCAAATTTATGCATTATTGAATCATTTCACTCAGATTACAATATTAATTTTTGGTACCTATTATACTTCAATTCACGGAAGAAAATGGTATATGTCGCTGGAGAACCGACCGTTTTTACTGTCATTAATAAAAAAAAATATCTGTAAAAATGTACAAGACCTGAATATTAAAAATTATAACAAAACATGGTTAAACATCACTTAATTCTGTAGATTTTATTTGATAATTGACAATTAACAAATGATTTTTTTTCATTTTTGTTTGCATTCTAATTAATCAAATGGCAGAATTTATATCCCTATCTAAACTAACGCTATTTTTTACGTGAAATGAAGTATACGTACACATACAAAGATACGAGCTTAAAGATGAAACATCGAAGATATCGAACGCGAATTACTGATCTTCCATCTCGAAAACTTTTTACAAAGTGGAACATCGTATTTAAAATCTTTAAACTATTATTTTAAATTGTAGGTACTACTACATATACATACATATTAGGCGAAAGAAATGTAAGTATAATTTGAGTTTCTTTAAATTTATAATCCAATAATAGGGTTTCCAATAAGAATTAATATTTGGCCCGCCATATATGTATTTTAAAATTTCGTATGCTATCCGTTTCGCAAAAAGGATGGTGACCTCTGCTCAGAGTGTTTTTTTTTTTTTTTGGTCTGTGCCCCTGCTCTAAATATCTATGTATAAACTAATCCATAAAGTTTTACGGGACAGATATTTGAAAAAAAATGTCTTCACGCTTATGTCACGGTTTCGCATGTTCACCCGATGTATATTGTTATATTGATAACTGTCATTTTCCCTCTTTATATTACTTGCGTCAGTAATAACTACATTATAGCACTTATATATAAAACAAGGTTAGCGAACCTAGCATTTGCACATTTACTATACCTTGTTCCATCTTACGCATTCAGCATTGCAGAGAATAGGGCATAGTTTTGACTTCTCTGATTGGCTGAGAGACAAGTTTACCCAATGTAATTTCAGCTACATAAAGCTGGCGCTGATGCGAACGCCATCTGTTGAATGCGTTAAATGGAACAGAAGCATAACTTGTCAAAATAGCAAACAATGCTCAGAGAAAACTGAAATAACATGTACTCCATTCTGTCAGGGAAATTCAAATAAATAAAATTTTGCATGAATTTATTAAATCACATTAATATTTACATTAACATTGATATTAATAGACATTGGGGTGTATTCTGTATCCTACTATACCCCATTCGCCGAGACGAGAGAATGTAGAACTAATTATTAAACAGAAACAAGTCATTTTATTGGTTCGGCTCCAAAATTATCCTTTTTTGATCAATAGAATTTGTCTCTGTTCAAGAATTGGTTCCACATTCTCTCGTCTCAGCGAATGGACTATATGCTAATATTAATTTTAACAGCCTATTAAAATTTATAAGCAAAAGAACGTAATTTATTACCTATCATTTTAATTTTATATTCTGTGTCTTCTAGTGTTATTGGTAAAAAAAATAAACAGGATGTTAAAATTAACATGATATGATACAGAATACACCCCATAATCTTACTCACTTCATCAAATTCAACTTTGCCAATTTTAATTACACTTATGTTGCAACATGCTTCGGTTTATCGAGATTCACGCAAAAAATATTTTGAGATGGATTATCAACAAAAGCAAAAGTGGATTTCTTCTTTATTCTAAAAACTCTCCCTTGGATACTCTTTGCAACATTCATTTTATTTAATACGGATTCCATCAATATAGCCTTCCGTGACAGTGGACGATTTCCATCCCATCCACCGTAGCGTCTGATGGTCTTAATATTATCACCCGCATTTTCCAATAAAATTGCCAAAGAACGTTTTATACTGTGACCAGTGTAGGACTCTACATCCGGTAATTAAAAAAAGAAGCAATCTTCGTCGGTATTCTCAATAATGTGAATTACAATCTCCCGTGGCGAATATTACGGATAGAGCATAAAAACATGTACTTCCTGCAGATATTAACAACTTTACAGAGAATCCGTCTTCCATAATAATAATCAAACTGCGAGAAACATTTATCTCCGCATCTGGTATAGAAACATACAGATATGATCTATATAAAATCCTCAGTGATCAATGTTTAGCTTCGTCAACTCGTTACATCGGCCAGCCACTTCCATTATTAGTGTAACCAATAAAGATTCTAAATAAGTACTAAATCACATAATAATAGAGAACTATTACTTTCATCAACTATTCTTCATTGAGTGCCTCCTTCATAAAATGCTCTATATGTTCTTTTTTAAGGACTTTTGCCTTTTTTCAGTTTGTGGGTTCTGGATTCATTCTAAAGATAAACAATTAGCTTACCATATTTTGAAATATCTATGTTTTTGCTGCTACTCCCCCTTTTTACATTTTATTATATAACAAATATAGAAATAACACTTCATTTATAGTCGTATTATTGTTTTAAATACATAGTTGTGTTGAGTTAATATATGCATAAGTTTTAGCTGTTCAATCCAGTATTCATCTTCTGTATAGACTTTCGGATTATCACTAAAGGTATAAAACTAACATTTGGTATGATAAAAAAGAAGAGAAGATAAAGAATTGCCATACTAGCTTTTCAACACACGTTCTTCTGTACTTTTGAAATAGATGAAGATATCCAATAAGATTCCACTGTACATATCCATATCCCAATGTTTCGTGCAATTTCCAACATATTTTTTTTCGTGTTTAATGGCATTTAAACAATTATATCCAACAAAGATGACCGACCTGAAACATTTTCGTAATATTTACCTTTTAATCAAACCAGATTATTTTGTTTTTAAGGTTATAAACGTAATTTATCTTAATAATTGCTTTTAGTGTGTACATATAGTACTGTAAAATCATATTAAATGTTATAAATTTAACATTTGTTTTCAACAATACCACCCATTCTACTGTATTAGTTAATTTTACTTTTCCTATGTTATGAATTTATTCCTGTTTATAAATTCTAAAATGAAACATTTATAACTACTTATTTACCTTAACATTGATGTAATATAAATGCATTGTTATATTGATCCTAAAATAAAATATAACAAATATTCTGTACCAAAGCATTTTCATTCAAAATACATGTTCCAGCTTAAAATATGTATAACATTTTATATAATGAAGAAAATATTATTTTTAACATTAATGTATTTAAATTTATTAGTTTTATTTGTGTTATGATTTTTCAAGATTGTTTGAAATGTTATAAATAATTTAAATACCACTTAAAACAAAAGTTACTAACAACATTGGAATTGAGCAATGGTGAACGGACATTGTTCTTTAAAGCGCACCAACTTCAGCGTGGTAGAGATTTGCACTGGTTGAGACTTGCATTACACAGGATAAAAAATTTCGAGATTTGAATAAGAAGAGGTAATATTTTTCGAGCTTTGCAGTGTTGAAAATTGCATAAGTTGTGACATGAATAAGTCAATGTAAAATAATTCGAATTTTGACTATTCGTAAGATGTATAAAACGTGATTTGACCAAGTCAATATAAATGTATTCGAATGTTGTCTGTGCTCCCAAATAAGTAGGTATTAATAAAGCAACGTGTAAACATTACAAAATACATTTATTTTATGATTCCTTACAGATGTAAATTAAATGAAAGATTAAAACTCTATATTGTAATCATTGTAACATCCATAGTTATGAATTTGTTTACCATTTTTCCTTAACGATGAACAGTTAAGTAAGGTAAACGTAAGGTACTAAATAAATAATAATAAATTCGATGTAGTAACCGACGTCATCAATACCTATCCATTTCCCTTTACATAATGCACGAAATTCAAAATAAATGTTAGGGAATTAACAATAAATGATAAATGTCAACAGAATTGTTTGGCTATATTTCCCTGCTACAAATAATTCTATATTATATACATATATATATATATATATATATATATATATATATATATATATATATATATATATATATATATATATATATATATATATATATATATACGAGGTGTGTTCAAAAACTATCGCGAATTTTGAATTTTCGCGGGTTACGTATATTCGAATTTCGATCTTTTTGTGGCTTTATGTTGGTACTCATGTCTCTCACTTATGTCGACAAGCTCGGCCATTTTGAATGTTCACTTACTTGTTGACAGCTGCTTTGCTTGCACGTGTTTTGGATCGTCTTCGATTTTTACTCGTAGAAATGAAATAACTTCTTTGATAAAAACATTTTATGACAATGACAAATTTTAAATGAATTATTTTTTTCTACGTTCCGTCGCCTTTAGATAAGAAAGATATTGTCTTGGTCAAAAAATTCATAGTCAGTTTTTAACGAATAAGCACAATAGGTAAAAATCGAAGACGATCCAAAACACGTGCAAGCAAAGCAGCTGTCAACAAGTAAGTGAACATTCAAAATGGCCGAGCTTGTCGACATAAGTGAGAGACATGAGTACCAACATAAAGCCACAAAAAGATCGAAATTCGAATATACGTAACCCGCGAAAATTCAAAATTCGCGATAGTTTTTGAACACACCTCGTATATATATATATATATATATATATATATATATATATATATATATATATATATATATATATATATATATATATATACACTATAAATGAGCGGTAAGTATTTATAAAATTTCAAAAATACAGAATGGGACCTAGAGACTCTTTTTTTGAAGGTGAATAAAATAAAAAGTATTGCTGACAGACAAAATTTATTTTTGTATAATGAGCATAATTTCAAGTTTTATATCATGCAGTTTTAAACAGAACATCTTGAAGGTGATGGCCACCGTTTTCTATGCACTGATGCAACCGATTTCTGAAGCTCCTCTACACGTTGCAACAGTCGGGCTATTTCCTGCCGAATAATATTTTTCAGCTGAAGCCTAGAGCAGGGTTGTAAGACGGTGTGTATCGAGGTATTTGTAAACCTCTATCTTGAAATATCCTCATAAAAAAATTACATGGCGTTAGTTATGAGGGCAGTGTTCCCCTGACGGCTAATTTTGATTCGAGGTGATTTCACGTGGTCGGCCCACTCGCCCGATCTAACACCATGTGTTTTGTATGGGGATATCTCAAGCTTCAGCTTAGGAATCTTATTCGGTAGGAAATAACCCGAATATTGAAACGTGTAGAAAGGAGCTTCAGAAATCGGTTGCAACAGTGCATAGAGAACGGTGGCCACCACCTTCAAGTTGTTTTCTTTAAAATGCATGATTTAAAACTTCCAATTATGTTCTTTCCTAACTGTTTTTCTTAAAAAATAGCTTAAGTTGCCAGCACATTACCTTCCGTCAATCCCGTGTATTATGTACAAATTCCATATATAATTTTTCTTGCAAAAGATTCTATATATCCAGTTAAATTAATTCATAAACAAACTAAGCAAATTGCCCTTGACACTGACATCTTCTTCCTTAGCTTTTCCCATGTCGCTATGTTTTCTTTTCTTTTTTCACTCATTTCTGTTTTGTGTGTCGTTCTCATTCCGTTCCTTTTTTCTCAAGTGTTCCGCAATACAGTCCATCTTATCTTTGGTCTTCCTCTGTTTCTTTTCCCCTCTACAACTAAGCTATTCATTCTTCCAATATATTCTTCATCTCTTCTCATGACATATTCATACTAATGTAATCGTCTCTCTTGTATCTTTCTAGAAACTTCTATTACTCGATCCATTTTCCTTATTCTTTCATTCATTATCCTATCTTTCCGTCTCTTCCCCAACATCTATCTCAACATCCTTATCTCTGCCCCATTCATTTTCTTTTCATTGACACTAACATGTCAGCTAGAATTTTCTTAATATAGTAGCTGTTTCTATAGTTATAGCATAGCTGGCTGATTTATAAAATATAAAAATAAAAAAATATTTAGAAGATTTTATTTCAAGAATCTTCTATTTCCGGTTGTCCAATTGTTACCAAAACCTTTTCAGATCTTCCCATGAATGTCCGATTGGGAAATACGTAAACAAATATAAAGTCTTATAGTTTTTGAGTAATCGTCCTTCCAACATCCCACATACACACACACAGATATCATCGTAAAAATGTTAAAATCGGATTATAGGGACCTTAAAACGTGCTTATTCAATAAAATCTGGATATGCGATTTTTAGCATGAATCCAATGCCTCTCTTAGCGAGAGGTAAAAATTATTAATAAAAATTATATATGAAAACTACATTGCAAAAAGGGTCACATTTTTTATGAAATATACATGTGTACATCAAATATGGTAGAATTTTATGTATAAACTTCCAATGCAATAAGAATCATAGTCTCAAAGTTAACCTGTGAAATATATAGCCATACATCACAAATATAATATAAATTTGTTTTTTTTTTACTTCCCGGAAACTACATAACAATGACATTCCTCTTTTTTGCAGCGTGATCTTCATATAATAATCCTTTTTTTCCTCAATTTGGCTTCAAAAATTTGAAGAATTTGGAAATTAATTGATATTTAGGCTGTTCCTTTACATATGTTTTAGCTTCTTTCTACGTCATAAGATAGTTTTGTTAAGTCAGATTTAAACAAATGTTTTTGGTAGACTTGGTTTTATGTGTACGATTATTTTTTTATTATTCTTTATGACGTTGTGGCATGGAGAATTCGTGTATTGTAAATGAATGTCTTGATTTAATTTCTATTGCACATGGATTTCCGTAATAATCGTGTTTACATATTTGAAATAGACCTTTTCAATTTAAAGAGATCTGCGCGTAGTAAGCCAACAACTGACTGGAGTTATGGTTATGCACTTGTGATAAGATTCATGGCGTGTGTGTGTTTTTTTTAATAGATTTAAACTATGAGGAAAGTCTCCGACAACTTTAAGAAACTTGTCGAAAGTCGTTACAAAGCGAGATTTTGTTTCACAGCCCAGCTGACTGTTGCAGACGCCATTTTACTTACTATTGGCAGAGATACAAGAGACAGCTAAAAAGGATTACCTATTGTTTTCTATCAGTAGCATTTTACACTTAAACCGTTATGTCTATGTATAAATATTGTCATTGTATAATGTAAAATAAGATTAATTATAAATTATGCAAAGATAAATGTGTTTTATTTGCTTCCTGCCTTGAATACAATAAAAATTAAAAGCAATACATCCTTCTCAAACACTATTCCCATTGATATCAGCTTCTTGCAAAAAATATATGTGTTTATAAACTTTATTGTATATACAGATTAGTAGGTTTATATTATTAAATGCTTCACCATTCCCATGTATTTATAATATAAATAATTGCTATTTACAGATTGTTATACATGTACAAATAAAAGATTATAAGTGATTCATTTACTTGATTTATTTTTTGATACTGTAATACAAGAAAACTAATATATTTGTTAACTTTCACAATTTATTTCGTTGCGACATCTATCAGTGCTCACTATAACTATTAACCTATTCCAATTTAATAATTTTATTTTGTTACAATTTGTAGGACGGAGTGTACTTTTTAAATATGTAAGCGCGCGAAGTTGATACGCGCCAACTTCATGGGCTAGATTTGTACGTTATGACATAGTGCTTGGCAGGAAATGTACAGAGCGATCTATGTACATTATGACGATGCATAAGGCAAGAAATGTACACTTTGATGCGCGCCAACTTCATGGGCTAGATTTGTACGTATGACACAGTGCTTGGCAGGGAATGTACAGGACGATCTTTGTACATTATGACGTTGTATACCTAGCCGTAGTTCCGACGAAACCATAATTTTAATGTCTGCGTGTATGTTTATTAACAAAATAAAAAAGAAAGGTTTAAGAAGCGCCTTGTTCTTCAATCTCTACACTCGCACGCTATATACCACTTTCCACGCTCGTTATATAATATACTATTGTCGCGCTAGAGCAGCAAAGTGATATTTTGCGTTGACAAAAGAGAGCGCTAATGGCTAATTTCTATGTAGACTGTAGAAAAAACAATGTACAGAAATAGCAGCGCGAGAATATTATTTACATATACCGTGACCGGTAGTCTTTCAGGAAAAAATTAAAACAGAAAATGTGGCATGACCCCATTGGTGACATAAATAATTGCCTTTTGTCATATGAGAAAGTACACCCAAGTAAGCAGCAATAATTGATACTACTCATATTACAATTATTATGTCGATTTAGATACTCAATTACAAATAGTATAATATTTAATAAATTTGAAATATTGGGGTGTATTCTGTAAAAAAGTGTTGATTTTAAACAATCTCTTAAAAATAAACTTACTGTTAAAATATATCTTCTATTCTGTAACTATCAATTCTGTTAAAATTTTAACATGCGTGTTAAAATAAGGTGTCAAAATTGTACATATTAACGACACTCAAATAGCTGTCTTCAAAATTTTTACAGCCTTTATATAATAAAATGGCAGCAGCGATTGGATTTGTTGTAATTTCGATTAATGAAAATGTTCTAGAGAATGAAAGAAAGTAAGTAAATAATATACATTTCTTAAATATACCAATATATGTGCACATAACTTTGATACAGAAATGAATTCAAATTGTTCCATCGTCAGTTATGGGATATGTCAAATTCATTTGAACTTCCTGAAGTCAGATTTATAATATTATTTAGATTAAATAAAGAAGCCGCATCCATAGAATTTAACATATCCTTCATTTCTTCCCAGTTACTTTTATTCACGCTGTCCATTTCGATTCTTGAAATTTTGATCACTTCATTGTGGTGTTTAACAGGCATGTTAAAATTTATCATTTTAACAATAATGCTTAGAGAATATCAAAAAACAAGTTTATTATTAAAAGTCACGTTAAAACATATTTTTTAAAGGCATGATCAAATTAATATTTTTTTTACGGAATACACTCCATGGTACACTAAAAAGTTTATTTATTAGATCGTTTAAAACGTCAATTTTATTAGCGTTTTTCTAAGAAACTAGACGGTGGATTATTTTTTTTAATTTTCAGAATAGTTGGATATGACTGGAAATTAATTTTTACACGAGATTCGCTCCAACCTCAAGCTTAAACTTATAGCTGAATAGTCGGTTTTAAGATTTTTGTTAAATGTTAATCACTTCATAATTTTGTTACAACAACGGTAACTAGATTTGTCTAGTATTCTATTCGGATGAAATGGCTATTACTCATTCGAATGATATACATCACGAGTAATAGCATGCATTACACGCTTATTGAATAATATACTATTATTGGTAAATATGTAAGTTTTATTAAAATAAACAAAAATTACATGGCGGGAGATAATGTCTGGCCTTTTCAGATTTTTTAAATTTATTCATCGGTGTATAATATGCGTATTTGAGTTCTTAAATTGAGTAAAAGAAAATAAAAAATTTTATACACGTGATTTTTATTTTTCTTTGTTTATGTACTCCTGATTGTTATCATAAATGAATAAAAATATTTTTAAATGTTGGATTTATATAACTCGCACAGTACATCCACATAATAATTTAGCGCTACACCCCGAATTGCCCAATATTCATTTTCTCTGTGCATCGATGTTTAAAATGTAATTTTTGAAATTATTTTGCTCAGTACAGGGAAACAGGCAAAGAAATCATGTAAAGAACTAAATGTTTATTATTTTTCATCGGATTCGAGCAAATTTGAAATAATTTAAATTATCTGATTTGTGTGCCCTTGTCATTTTACAATTTTATTTTATTTTTCTCCTTGCTCTTTTGCAATTTTCGAGAACAGGTACTCCATAATATTCGTTTTATATAACATAGGACAAGATATTTATACATATTTCTATTAATAGCATTGTTTAAAAAATTTCGTTGCAGAGTAAGATTCTAATAGGTTTACGTGGGAAATTTGAAACGGGAAAAAAAGAAATGCAAAGAACAAAGATATAAGTGTTAAAGTAATCTAGCATTACTTGTTTTTTTTTTAATTTCATGTGTTGTGTGCTACCTGAAAATTATAAAATATTAACTTTTTTCCATGACCGAGAGTAAAAGTCAATTTCTTTGGTATCATAACTGAAAAAAAGTACCTATACCATTTTGCCTCCAGAAACGAAATGTGGACATTTCCCCCTAGGGGATTTTTATTATTTTGACAAATAATTACATTCAATGTTTTATCATTCGTGTTTATCATACAATTCTCAGGATTCGAGGGCAAGTTCAATACTGCCGCACCAACATCAACTATTTTTTGCGGTTCTTTAACACTCAACAAGGTGGATCTTGAAATAAATTACAATTATTGAAAACAATTATGGGGTCTCGCGGCCCCGTGCCTGGTTGCAAATTTGGGGAACCGGGTTCGATTCCCATCGACACCAAAAAGGAATATTTCGAATTTTATGGCACAAAAGTGACCCCTGTGGTTCTGTAATAAAAAGAAATAAGTAAAGACGAATAGTTTTCAGAAGATTATTAAATAAGAAAATATTTATGATGTTGAAAGTCACAGCTATTTTGATATATTTGTTATATGCTGCTATGTTATTGTTGATATATGTTGTCATGAAAATGAATTGTTGTTACCTAAATAAAAATATATGTTTGACATTTTATACTTGTATTAATTTATTTTCTGTTATATTAATTATTTTCTCTTATATAGAAGAGTCTACATGATGAACTATCAACATATGAAGAAACAATATGTAAACTATATATATACAGGGTGGAAACGAACTTAATGTCATAAATTTAAGGGTGAGTAGTATGACATGTGTAGATTACGAAACTGAAAGAATTTTTTTAAAATTCGAAAAACGAAAATTCGACTTTTCTTAAGAAACTTTTTTTTACTGCTGTTTTAATTCATATTTCATTAAAAATATGGTTATCAAAAATACATTCAAAATTAGTTGTATAAGATACTATTCTTAATAATTAAATTAAATAGCATTTTTAACGAAAATAATTGTGTAATAGATAAAATAATGCAAATGCGTTGCCAGTGATCCAGTGGTACCAAAAATGTTAGTTTCATGAAAACTACCCTTAAATATGCGAATTTTTTAAAAATTCTGTCGGTTTCGTAATCTACACATGTCATACTACTCACCCTTAAATTTATGACATTAAGTTCGTTTCCACCCTAAAAAATATAGTGTTTCTATTTGATTTCCATTGTGCTTACAGCAACGTAGGTTGCAAGATTTATGAATATTAATTTCTGTATAATTTTTCATCTCCAAATACATTGAATATAAAGAAAAAAAATTAATCAAATCGTACAGAGAATAACATATCTATAATATTTGTGATAACAAAATGTCAAAAAGAGATATTTAACTGCTTTTTTTTTAAAAAAAAAAAAAAACTGTTAAGAACTGCAAATAAGAGTACTTCCGCTGTACCAGGCCAAAATTTAATCAAGTCTTTATACGGACGTACAGAAAGAAAGAATGAAAGAATTATAATTTTTGGAATTGTAGTTGTTGGAGTTATCGGAGAACTTTTTTCACACATACACACACACACACACACACACACACACACACACAATTAAACACACACACATAAACACATATACACACACACACACACACAGAAAGAGAGATGCACACACACGTAAACACACACATACAAAAACATACGAGTATATACAGACATCGTAAAAATAGTAAAACGAAATTTTTGACCAAAGACAATACCTTCCTTACCTAAGGTAACGGAAGATAAAAAAAAAAACAAAACCACAGAGAGGAAGAGCAAAATTATTTTAATAAAATTACAAATAAATGTGACATTTACGTAGCTATGTTAAAATATTTTGCACATAAGGCGTGTAAATATATATCTGCAGACCCATTTTATTAAACATGCAGAACGAATTTTGTTTTATTTGATTTAATTGAAGAATTGCATGTAAATCAAATTTAAACAAATAGTTTTCAATATATTATTAATAAATATAATTTTAAAAAAATCATGATCCCATGTTAGACGACTATGTTCGTATTCCATATTGGTGCTACAGTACACAATATTTGGCAACAGTGCAGGATGCCCGATTGATAGCTTTTTGTAAACGTATATCAATTTTGGACGCCAAATTGTCAGTAATACGTACAAAAATATACGCGGGACGGCAAAAACCCGTATAAAGTACGGAAGTCAAATATACGTGTATATTGTTTTCTTTAAATACGAATTTTTCGAAATATCCTTATGCTCACATTATTAGGTGGGGTGAAACATTATATATACTCGAAGAAGTAGACGCCTAGGACCAGTATTTCCCATAGACGCCAAATGCATGTTTCTCATATTTAGAGAAAAATGGCGAAAATCTCCAAAATTATTGGTTTTAGGCATAGGATACCCTTAATAACATATGAAGATAATACAAAAATACACACAATTGAAAAATAAAATATAGGGTGTTCCATTTGAAAATGACGAGTTATAGTCATTTGAAATTGAGCACATTTGATTCGTTTTATTGAACAGCCTGTATAATTACATTTAAAAAAAAATATGTCAGAACATAGAGTATAATTACAGTTATACAGAAAAGATAATTCTTAATTCTTACTATTAAAATAACTTCAGTAAGCCTTTATAAAGCAATGCGTGTATTCGGTCTTTTTTAGAGAAAAACGGAATACCTTGGCAACGCCGTGGAAAACTAAAACAAAATTCATATGTTCGTATAGGTGAATAAAATACAATTCAAAATATATAAAAATATATAGGGTGTTCCATTTAAAAAAAGACAAACAATTCTCGCCGAGCCGTAATGCAACACCCTGTATATGTGAAAATAATTTCGATATTTCCCCTGTCGTTAGAAATACACGTTAGTAGATTAGTTGTCTCTGGAAATACAGCATAAGTTTATTAACAGAATTTATTCGTCTACTCAAGGAGCATAACGTATTATGCTCCTTGAGTAGACGAATAAATTCTGTTAATAAACTTATGCTGTATTTCTAACGACAGGGGAAATATCGAAGACGGCGATTATTTGTAGCAGGGAAATATAGCCAAACAATTCTGTTGACATTTATCATTTATTGTTAATTCCCTAACATTTATTTTGAATTTCGTGCATTATGTAAAGGGAAATGGATAGGTATTGATGACGTCGGTTACTACATCGAATTTATTATTATTTATTTAGTACCTTACGTTTACCTTACTTAACTGTTCATCGTTAAGGAAAAATGGTAAACAAATTCATAACTATGGATGTTACAATGATTACAATATAGAGTTTTAATCTTTCATTTAATTTACATCTGTAAGGAATCATAAAATAAATGTATTTTGTAATGTTTACACGTTGCTTTATTAATACCTACTTATTTTTATTCACCACTTAAATGACATTTAAAATTTTAACAGCAATTTACATTATATAATTGAAAAGAAATATATTTCATTTTTCATACGAATGCCATCTGTTGACTAAAAGCTATAACATAACGAAAGACAATTTCTTTATTAGGCAAGGCATGCATTTTATAGATTTGAATGATTTGGTGTTCACAGGAAACGCGGTAAATTTAAACAAGGCAACTTCTGACCACAACAAGTCTTGCATTTTATAGTTTTGCATTATTCTGTGTTTGTCGATGGCAAGTTTTGAATGAGCAAGGCATGCATTTTATAGATTTGAATGATTCTGTGTTTACAGAAAACGCGGTAAATTTAAACAAGGCAACTTCTGACCAAAGCAAGTCATGCATTTTATAGATTTGCATTATTCTGTGTTTGTCGATGGCAAGTTTTGAATGATATGGTGTTGCACGAAGCAGTGTATGCATTAAGCAAGCATTATATTTTATTGTGTTGCGTGCGTTCCCATAGAGACTTTATACAGAAGCGACACTCCGTGTCGGCACCTTTGATCTTGCGCTATGGCATTCTATTACCTTGGACTTTAAATTTGTTGGCAAATTTACGCGCGAAATTTAAAATTTTCTTTAAATGGTCTCTATAGGAACACACACAACCACCTGACTCTATCTTCTTCCTTACTTCAGTCATTTTATTAAAAATGAATTAATAACAAACTAAAAATCGCAAACACAGCTCTCAAATGTCAAATACCAAAACGACAAAGACAAGCCTTAACACGTGTGTGCTGCTAGAATCAACGCATGGGCCAACATGGGCGTCGGCAGCAGTGGCAAGCTGGGACAGCTGCTTCTCCTTCGAATATGCGAAATATAATAATTTTCTATTTGACAAGTATTTTTCCTATCTTTTGTTATAGAGATAACATATTTGTTGCTTGTTAGAAATCGATTTCTGTATTTCATTACTTTTATTATTGTCCCCTTACTGAAAATTTTTTAGGCACGGTAATGATAAGAACAGAGGATTTCGAGACACGAAGAAATGACGAAACATTCCGATTTTAACCGATGAGTCCTTTAAATATGTTGCATACTTTATCTCTCTCTAATTTTCGTTTCTTTCTCTGACAGTCGCTTCTTTATAAAGTCTCTATTCTGTGACATAACTGTGCGTTAGGCATTGTTATTGTCAGGATTTTTTTAAAAATATTCTTAAAACATGAGTGTACATTAGGCATTGTTTTAGTCTGGATTTTTTTTAAAAATTCTTAAACCATAACTGTGCATTAGGCAATGTTATTGTCAGGATTTTTTTAAAAATATTCTTAAAACATGAGTGTACGTTAGGTATTATTTTTGTCTAGGTTTTTTTTAAAAAAATCATAAAACATGAGTGTGCGTTAGGTACCTATTGTTATTGTTAGGATTTTTTTTTTTAAAAAAACGTCAAACATGAGTGTGCGTTAGTTATTGTTTTTGTCAGGATTTTTCCAATTTTTTTTAAAACATGAGTGTACGTTAGGTATTGTTATTGACAGGATTTTCTTAAAAAACCTCAAAACGAGTTTGCGTTAGGTATTGTTTTCTTCAGGAATTAGAAAAAAAAATCTTTAATACTGTTTTAACTCTACAAAAACTATTTGTAGAGTTGTTACTTGAATTCGTATCAAGTAGGCTTGATGAAAGATGAAATACACTTTCAAAACTTGCAATGTGTTGCGTATTTTCCGCACATCTACTACTCTGTACAGGAATCTGTAGTTGTTGTTATCAGACCAGTAGTATACGTTTTACTGCGCAGGATCAACAGTGTCCCCTCCATCTAAGAACACAGCGGTTGTGGCACAATTCTGTTTAAATTTTAAGTTAGTAGTCGCATCAAAAACAACACATGTGTACAGATTATAATAAATACTAAATATTTATGAAATAATCAATAACAAATTAATAATTTTATATTTACATTAGATATATATGAAACTTTTAAACGATAATTTGTTCATTTCATTACTCATTTTCTTATGAGGAGTGTTGTCAGTTATCATTTGTATGAATGAAATGTTATTTTACAATAAATATTATCAAATGGTTATTATTATTATTAATCACGCATTATACAGATATTTTTAACCATGATTAGGAATTTTTCAACAAATTGATCGATTAGTTTTCATAAAGTAGTGAAAACAAAACCAGTGTGCAGGGCGTGGTTATGACAAATATGCTAGAATTTAAGTGTAGTTATACTAAAACAATAATAAACAAATGGCACTTGTTATTCTACTATAAATAATGCTACAAATCTCTTAAACCCATATTAGAGGAATATAACAGTATAACTTTAATATGCGCTGTTTTGAATTGTTATTTTACAATAAATATTAACAAATGGTTATTTTATTGCCCAATTACGCTTTGTATATATATTTTAACCATTAATACATTTATTTACTTATATTTGAATTTACACAACCATAATAACTAAAACAATACCTTATTAATAGCAACAATAATAACAATTCATAGTGGTGTGATGGATTGAATAGTTTAGTGTTAACATGTGTGAATTGTTAACTAATTCTAATAAAATAGATATTATAAAATGCGTATTAGAAAAGTTTAGAGCATTCTAAGCCATAAATTTGTGAATTTAACGTTCCTTATAACAGAGCTTTGTTTTCTGTTGCAAAAAACTCCGCCAAATTGTATGCCGACATATAATTATTTTACTCGTAGAAAATTTTGTTTTAAATATTGCCGCAAATTATCAATCACGAATGTACCCGATCATCTACGCGAGTATGTCCGACAGTGGAAGACAGCTCAGTACACTGCGTATGCCGCACAGATGAAAATTAAATTAATGGACGGAGACTAATTGCGCTGTACAGTTTGCGCAGGTACAGAAACTATAATTCATAGGCGTTTTTTGGCGTTAAACCAGTTTCGTTATGTTTTCAAAACTATTTCGTACATGACGTCATAAATGTGGGGATCGCTAAAATACTGTGTTTTGAACTAATGACGTATAAATTTCAATCTGTCAAATGTACAATGAACGTTTGAGTGAGTTTGAATTTGTGGTGTACATAAAAAGTATTCAAAACACTTGTGTTTAATATAAACTGGTTCATTGGCTGTACTTTATTGTTATTTTCTAAGAAGTAAACTCTGTATTTTTATATTTATTTATATGTACAAACGTTTTATTTTTGTCAAATAATGGAGCATTCAAAATTGTTTTAAATTAATATAAAATTTACAAACGTTTATTAGTGTTCCGTGTTCTCGAGATTTACCCCCTCTACTACGAAATAATTCGAAACTGTTTCAAACCAGCCCAGCGGATCGGTTTGAAAACATACGAAACTGTTTCAACCAATTTCGTCTCTGACGTCACCGTTGCGTCGCCAAAATATAATGGTTTGAAACACTACGAAATAGTTTCAAACCAATGCATCGCCAAAAAACACCTCATGTGTCGCTGTCGCTGAAATTTATAGTAGATAAATAATCCATGACTCTATGAATTATAATGTTTTTATATTATCTAATACCTATTCTGTAATTATCTATTTATTAAAATTTGTTAACAATTTTGTGAATATCAAAATTATATTTAAAAAAATGCAAATTATTGAACTGATAATAATAATAATTTTTATTGACTATTTTACAATACATATTGTTTATAGTACGTCAAAGAAATACGAGTAGAATATAACAATAAATTGTAAATAAAGTATGTTTCACGTCAAGATATTCATATTATGAGTATAAAAGCAGTTTTTTAAGAGGAAAGTTTTAACAATGATTTTGAATTTCTTTAGTTCTAAAGGTGTTAAATTTCAGGTAGTCTGTTATAAAGATTATGTGTTTTGCGTGCAGCGTGCAGCACAGTAATTTTTAATAGTACATCTGTATAAATATTAAATATTTCTTTATTAAAATCCCTATTATAGTATTTTTAAACAATTTAGAAGGGAACACACGTTCGTCCTAATGTTCATACATCGCCCTGCTCATTGCTTGTTTCATTCGGTTTCATAACGTTCAAACCTTGACCATGAAGTTGGCGCAGATGAACTTCGCGCGCTTACAATTTAAAAAGTAAACTTCGGAGTACAAAATGAACCTGAAAATTACATTTTGAATCGGAAAAGGTAGAATTGTTAGCATTTTTTATTTAAACTTTGTACTGCAGAGTGTATTTTTAAAATTGTGAGCGCACGAAGTTCATCTTCATGGTTAAGATTTGAACATTATGAAACCGAACGAAACAAGAAATGAACAGGGCGATGTATAAACATTATGACGCTGCATACCTAGCCATTTAGAAAGTATCACGTAAATTGTTTAAACAATGGCGGTTAAATAGCCGAAACAATTCAGTTATATTCTCTAAGAATACCTAATGAAAAATATTTGCTTTTTTAGACACATACATACATTTTTACACAATAAAAATGTTTAATCCCCATTAGCCATAGTATTTTTACACAATTTAGAAAGTATCACATAAATTGTTTAAATAATGACGGTTAAGTACCGAAAACAATTGAGTTATATTCTCTAAGAATACCAAATGAAAAAAATTTTTTTTTTGACACATACATACATTTTTACACAATAATAATGTTTAATTCCTATTAGCCATAGTATTTTTAAACAATTTAAAAAGTATCACGTAAATTGTTTAAACCATGACGGTTATATATTGGAAACAATTGGGACTTATACAATTCAAATATTTTGGTCGCCATCTAGAGTGTAAAAAAATATTTAATAATTAGTTATGTAGTGAGCAAGATTTAGCTCGAAGTTTGACGTTTATCACGTGATCCATATTTGGTCCCACGTGATCACAACAACCATTGTTTGAAAATGATGCTGTAAAATTTATATATTTCACCGGCTTATCAGTAGAACATTTTAATGTTCTATATGATTTGTTAAAACCTACAGTTATGCCAAAGTTGAAATACAGATATTTCCAAAAAACGCCAAAGAAAACTAAATTTAATAATTTAACATCCAGAGACAAATTATTTATGACTTTAATAAGATTAAGACGTGATATACACTGAAAGAAATTTAATTATTTTTTCCGTGTCTCTCTCAACAGTGGAATTTGTAGTGTTTACATAGATTCAGTTCATGTTTTTTCAAATTGAAACGATGAAATCGAATTTGTTTTCCCTCCGTGAGAATCAGAAAGATTCGATTCCGCAATGTTTCATTAATAAAAATTACTACACATAATAACTTAACCAAACTTTGCTGACTAAATAACAAATTCATGTATCAACGGGGAGGTGCTGAAGAGGGAAAGCATTTGATCGACTCGGCCATGGTATGTCACCTCGCTTTTTCTAAAAATTTCTTGTCCCTTTCTAAATTATGTGGAGGGAGGTCCGCTTCCGATCCGCCGCCGATGACGTCAAAATCATAAGTCCCCATTGAGTTATATTCTCTAAGAATACCTAATGAAAAATATTTGCTTTATACATACATACATATTTACATAATAAAAATGTTTAATACCCACTAGCCACTTTATTTTTAAACAATGTAGAAAGTATCACGTAAATTGTTTAAACAATGACGGTTAAATAACGGAAACAATTGAGTTATATGCTCTAAGAATACCTAATGAAAAATATTTGCTTTTTTAGACACATACATACATATTTACATAATAAAAATGTTTAATCCCCATTAGCCATTTTATTTTTAAACAATTTAGAAAGTATCACGTAAATTGTTTGAACAATGACGGTTAAATAACGGAAACAATTGAGTTATATTCTCTAAGAATACCTAATGAAAAATATTTACTTTTTAGACACATACATACATATTTACATAATAAAAATGTTTAATCCCCATTAGCCATTTTATTTTTAAACAATTTAGAAAGTATCACGTAAATTGTTTAAACAATGACGGTTAAATAACGGAAACAATTGAGTTATATTTTCTAAGAATTCCTAATGAAAAATATTTGCTTTTTTAGACACATACATACATATTTACATAATAAAAATGTTTAATCCCCATTAGCCATTTTATTTTTAAACAATTTAGAAAGTATCACGTAAATTGTTTAAACAATGACAGTTAAATAACGGGAAAAAATTGAGTTATATTCTCTAAGAATACCTAATGAAAAATATTTGCTTTTTTAGACACATACATACATATTTACATAATAAAAATGTTTAATCCCCATTAGCCATTTTATTTTTAAACAATTTAGAAAGTATCACGTAAATTGTTTAAACAATAACGGTTAAATAACGGAAACAATTGAGTTATATTCTCTAAGAATACCTAATGAAAAATATTTGCTTTTTTAGACACATACATACATTTTTACACAATAAAAATGTTTAATCCCCATTAGCCATAGTATTTTTAAACAATTTAGAAAGTATCACGTAAATTGTTTAAACAATAACGGTTAAATAACGGAAACAATTGAGTTATATTCTCTAAGAATACCTAATGAAAAATAATTACTTTTTTAGACACATACATACATACATATTTACATAAAAAAAATGTTTAATCTCCATTAGCCATTTTATTTTTAAACAATGTAGAAAGTATCACGGAAATTGTTTAAACAATGGCGGATAAATAAAGGAAACAATTGAGTTATATTCTCTAAGAATACCTAATGAAAAATATTTGCTTATTTTTCTAGATATGTTCTTTATGTACTCGTAGTATAAATATAAACCCTAATTATATTTATAAAAATACAATTTTTCTTGAAACCAAAATTAAACACTTTTAGTTCTTGAAGTATGAAAGAATAATAATACTGCAGTCTAGATATTTCCCGGCCAGTACGTACTAGACTAGCCTCCAAGCGAGGTATTATCGCTCGCGCTAGCCGTAATTTTTAAATCTGAGATTTTGGCGCCTTTCCTTGCGATTGTAGCGCTAGAGATCCGTAGCGGATGAGTTTGTCAAGCCCAATTCGACCGTTGTCGGTAAATCACCAGCTACCGTCCACGCCAAAAATTTGAGGGCGCTGAACGTATACTGCGCATTCTACGATAACCCCTTTCTAAAGAAAACTTTTGGTAGGTGACTGTACCTTCTCGCGCCGTATGTCACACTGTTACGAAATGGTGTTATCAGAAAGCTGGCAACGTCGCGTTTTGATCGGACGAAGAAGAGGGGAACAGCTCTAGCAGAGCCGCTGAATCCAGCCGTAGTTACAAATTCGCCGTTTTGACGTGACTTATTCCCGCTGTCAATTTTGACGTATAAATTTTTTACAAATTATATGTAGATAAAAAATATGACTTACATTTGCTTTTTTTTTGTATTTTTTATATATTTATATTTTTAAAAAACCATATAACGATGTTATAACAGCTAAATTGATTTTTTGACATTCTAAAAATAACATTTAAATTTGATATCTGCTAGATCGTAGCTTACTTTATCAATGCAACGCCGGGAAACAACTCAAATTTTGTTTTAAAATCTGCCCAAAAACTCTAGTTCCAAAACCGGTAATGAAGGCATAATTTATGCCTGCTGTCATTTAAATGTCAATTTTAGGCTGTCAAAAAATCAATTTCGCAGATATAACGTTGTTATACAGTTTTTCAAAAATATAAATGAATAAAAAATACATTAAATGCAAATGTAAGTAATATTTTTATCTATATATTATATTAGTTTTACCCCCTCCCCGTGACGTAAACATGCAGTGTTGCCGCTGACTCTCTTGCTCGAGTGTTTCTGTCATCGAGTACATTACTTTACACTACGATTACTCTAAAACTGTACGTCAGATCGCTTTCATCATTTGAAATAACATTCGAATTATATTAAACTACTACATATTTGTTTTTTTATTAAAATCTGTAGAAGAAAAATGACACTATCAATCAAAACGGTGGTTTTTGTAGCATTGGCCCTATGCTTCACGTGTTAATATATCTGACTTTCGAGGTGAATAGCTCATTTTCTGTACGTCAGAAGTTTATGTAAAATTAACTATGCATGTATTAGGTCATTCTTAACACATAGTTAAATTTTTATGAACATCTATAGAAACTCGATTTACTGGTGAACTACCTTAATATGGGGTCTCGTGGCCGTGTGTCTGAATATCTGGTCGCGAATCTGGAGACCCGGGTTCGATCCCGACCGACGCCAAAATTACTTCGAATTTTAATGGCACAAATTGACCCCTGTGGTGCACTTTCCACGCCAGCATTGAGTGCCCGTGAGGTGACGCATGGTAAGCGCCCTCACGGTACAAATATTTTATCATTACCGATATCTGTATACAAAGCAGATTGGCACACCAAGCAATGGGTAATATGCCGTGATGAAAGATTTATTTTTATTTTATATTAGCTTAATGGTAACTTATCAGACTATGAAGCTAAGAAACTAGGTTCGAATTCCACAATCGATAAAAAAATCACCATAATTTAAAACTGGCTCCCTCGCCACTAATGTCATTGAGGACCGTTAGTTGACAGCTGTTAACCGCACACATGGTTAAAAATACATCAAATTGATGCCATCAATTAGCGAGCTCTTCTTCTATCCAAAGCGCCAAAGTGCTGAGTGCGAACCTGTAATTTCAAAACTCCGAGTATGGCAAACAGCGCTATGTGCAACCTACACATCGAATGCCGATAACATAAGCAAAACTCGCCGCGCAGCACACCAGGGGTGAATTAAGGTTCCATTTTTAAAAATACCGTCAGACAAGTCAATAAAAAATGTTGATATGTATCTATTTTATCTTTTCCTCTTTTTCATATTTCTGTCTTAATTGTCAAACGAAATTAACACAAAATAATTTCAATTAACTTCTTTCTGATTAGCTTAACAATTTTGATGATACTTTTGTTTATATTTTATTTTACTGATATGACAGATAATTTGGCTAATAAATGGCTATTTAGTTTGACCAAACATATGACATTGATATTGAATATTAATATGCAGTCAAATTTTTAAAATTCAATTCGCGTGATATTACTTCGGCTGCAGTACTGACCTGTTGTTCCTTATCATGACGATAAGACAAATTGTGAAGAATAATATACAATTGCCCATTTTTTTTCAATAAACATGTGTAGATCGGTATTGAATATTAATAATTAGCTGCTTATTATAATTTTCGGCAAATTTTCAATAAACAAAAGAAAAGAGCGAAATGCACGAAATCAGATATATGTGAAATGTTTTCATTATTTTCATCACATGAAATACATAACGTGTTTAACAATTACCTATTTAGTTTCAATAAACATGTGAAAAATGGTATTGTATATTAATAATTAACTTTTCGGAAAATTTGCAATGAATTTAGAAAAGAGCGAAATGCACGCAATCAGATGTATATGATATGTCACTACTATAATCACATGAAACAGATAAATTGTTTAAAAATTGCCTATTTAGTTTCAATAAACATGTGAAAATCGGCATTGAATATTAATAATTAGCTGCTTATTATAATTTTCGGCAAATTTACAATTAACTTCGAAAAGAGCGAAATGCACGAAATCAGATGTATGTGAAATGTTTTCACTATTTTAATCACATGGAAAAGATAATTTGTTAAAAACTTAGTTTCAATAAACATGTGAAAATATATATTCAAAGGTTATAATAAGTATTTTTTTACTTCGGAAATACACCGGGCACAAGACCTTTACCGGCAACCGAGCCATCGCTCGCCGACACATGAAAATTGTAGGTCCTTAGATGGAAACTTGAGTTTGGCGCGTTAGATTAGAGTAATGCCGGATTCATGCAGCATTTTTAATTTATAATTTAATTTATTTTCTATTCATCTTTTTTAAATGTAGCATTCATGCAATCCAAAATAAATTAAATACACGCATGCGTACAATACATAATCAGATGTCTTTGGATGTCAAATGTCATTTTTTGTGTATGTATTGAGGTTAGTTGATTGATAATAATTTGAAAAAATGGATATGTTTACCACTACGAATATTAATGACAATGATATCCTACATACTATGACTTTATTAACTACAATAAAATCATATAACAAAATAGACTTCGAAATTCCAGTTAAACGCATGCGCAGTATGCACGAAATTTATCTTTTAATTCCAAAAGATGGCAGATAACCATCTGATAAATTAAATTAAATGATAAATGAAAATTAAATTAAATGGATGCGTGAATGGATACATATGAAAACATACATTTATCTTTAAAAATTAAATTAAATTTAAATGAAAAATGCTGCATGAATCCGGCATAAGGTATGCGTTGAAAAATAAAAGTATAGCATAAGCACCATGTGTTTTGACATACAGTAAATTAATTTGGTAGATTATATCTATTAACGCTGCAAATACTTGAATAATTTCATAATAGCGTAGTATGCTTGTAGGCGTGTAGACTGTAGAGGCAGATAATGTTGATGTTAAGTATATTTAGTAAACCTGCTGATCATTTTAAAATATGTTAACCATGATCTTATTCCTTATTGAGCCTTATTCAATACCTGCAGCAATTTTCATTTTTTGACTCAGTACCTAAAAATTTGTACCACTCAAACTCAGCTTATCGAGTAGAATCCAAAAATATATTGGGTTCATATTATTTTCACATTCTATAAAACCTAAAATATATACTCGTATATATAAATAAAATTAATTTTAATAATTATTTTATTTTTACAAACTATGGGGCCGCGACTAGTAAATGTTTAAGAACCATTGTACTACACGGAATGTTTGCTGCAATCTGCAAAACATTTCAATATATTAACAGAATTAATCTTGGATGACTAACAGTATCTTGTGGCACAATTTTGAAGCTCTTAGTTCCATGTAGGCAGCGCCATATATACCGACGTTTGAACACTTTTCAAATTTACTAAGTGCTTCGAAAGTGTGGAAAAAACTTGAAAATTTCATTTCTTAATAATAAAAAATGTGTTATACATTTAAGCACGACACTTACATACAAGCTAATATGTATCATGGACTACTAATATTTTATATCTATACTAATAAAACAGCTTTAGTTCAATAAATATTTAATAAAATAAAAACGACTTTTGAACACGCTTCAAAAGTCCGGAAAAAGCTTCAAACGTCCGCCGTTTACCTCGAAATATGCCTCAAAAATGACCCCTTACATACATATATATATATATATATATATATATATATATATATATATATATATATATATATATATATAAAAATAAGTGACTAATGCATCACAAATTTTACCTCATTATAGAGAACAGTTTTGAAATGTATAAATGTATGAAAAAAAATGTCAAGTTCACTGAAACAATTGTTTTCAATTTCATTATAAATAAAACATAGTCTTATTATAGGGTGCTTTAGTTCATAATTACTACGCATAACAGAAATGTAAAAAGTATTTCTGGAACGCGCGTGCAATCGGGGCACAGAAAAATTAATTTGACTTAAGGCGAAACTGTCATCAACCAGATTGTGAAGTAGTTTATAAAGGTATATGCTCGAATATATCATACGTCTGTCCTCAGGTGTAAGCATATCAAGTGTGTGTAAAGTAGCAGAATAACTGTATGTTAAAGGATTGAATGAAGGTGAAATTTTACGAAAGCAATATCTGACAAACTTCCGCTGTACCCACTCAATTCGCTTATTAAAGTTATCATATATTGGGTTCCAGACTATGAGGCAGTATTCAAGCTTAGACCTTACGAAACAGTTATACAGAGAAATGAGAGTTTTGGGATTGTTGAAACTATATGAATTTCGAATAATGAAACCTAAATTTCTGTATGCACTATTAATAATATAGTCATAATTAGGACCAAATTGTAATTTAGGGTCGAACAGAACTCCTAAATCTTTATGTAGTTCAACACGGCTGAGACAATTACTACCCATTTTGTAGGAAAAAGAGGAAGTGCTACGTTTCATTGTAAAAGACATTATTTTACATTTTTTAATATTGAAGTATAAATGTGAGGAAGAAGACCAAGTCAGAATATTATTAATATCAGACTGAAGTAGATAGTGATCTGCGTATGAATTGATAGTTTTAAATAGCTTTAGATCATCAGCATATAACAATGAGTTGGAGTATTGCAAGCAACGTGTGATATCATTAATAAATAGATTAAATAAAAGCGGCCCTAGGTTAGATCCCTGGGGAACGCCTGAACAGGGAGTGAAAAAGTCAGATTTAAAGTTATGATATTGAACAAAAAGTTTGCGGTGTGAAATATATGAACGTATCAGGCACAAAAGGTTCTCAGAAAAATTAAACTGATGCTGCAATTTGAATAATAAGACATCGTGATTTACTGTGTCAAACGCTTTTGAAAAATCAGTGTAAACAACATCAACCTGAGAGTTTTCAGAAAACTGATCAATAGTGAATGCCGTAAAGTTGGTAAGATTAGTAACAGTAGATTTACATTTAATGAAACCATGTTGCTCAGGTATAATTTTGTCAGAAACAAAGTGGTAAATCCATTTATACAAAAAAAATTCAAAACATTTGGAAATATTAGAAATAATGGATATTGGTCTGTAATTAGACATGTCGCAGGCATCACCAGATTTGAAAATAGGGCAAATTAAAGAAATTTTGAGGGAATCAGGGAATGTATTGACGCGTAGAATTAGATTGAACAAAGTATGTAATGGTTTCGCAAAAATATCGCAACACCCTTTAAGTATATACGAAGGGAGATTATCAGGACCAGAGGAAGAAGAGACTTTAAGGGATTTGATAGCTAATATAATATCATTTTCGGAGATATTATCTATAGACAGACAGTCATTCACACAATCAGATTGGAAAATATTTGAAAAATCGGTAACATTTTCCTGGCAATGAACACTAGCAAATTAATCAGCAAAGCCTTGAACAATTGAGTTGGTATTATTGTATTCCTTGTCACCGCAAGACATTCTACCAGGAATACGTGTAGTATTTTTTTTGTTATTTATAAAAGACCAAAATTTCTTAGGTTCACTAGATAATCGAGTTTCAGTGTCTTGAATATAGTTTTTATAAGCACACTTAATATCAGCTTTAATTTTAGTTCGTAGAAATTTAAATTTATCGTAAAAATTAAAATCATTAGTAGTTTTGTATAATTTGTGATATTTAGCTTTAAGTTTTAAGTCAGAGATAATATGTCTAGTGAACCAGGGAGGATATTTGGGAGTTCTTCTACGTGTTAGTGGAACACATTGCCTGAAAATATAATCTAATAAACTATAGAATTTAGAGAAAGCATCATTGACATCCTTATATTCTTTTAATATATCCCAGTCAGTATTGTGAAGAAGATTGTACATTAATTCATAATTAGCATATCGAAAGTTGAATGAAGGACTATTATTAATAGTTGAGTTGGAGGGAGTGGGAAGGATAGTAGTATGGATAAATAAGGGGGGATGAAGAGGATCCTCACGCGATAATACGAAATCACTACTCAATACAGAACAGTTAAAATTAGATAAAACTACATCAAGGAGACGAGAGTCACAGTTCAGGATATTATTTACTTGTTTCACATTAAAGAAGCTACAGAAGTTCACAAATCTAGTGATGAGAGTGTTATTAAAACCATATGAAAAATGATCAACTAAGTTACTAATATTAAGCAGTGATGGTCCCATGATTTTTTTTGAGGGTATACCACCGATTAGCTACTATATTCTTTACTTTTTCTAAGGTTACGTGGGGGGGGGGGTTGGATATGGGTTTGTTTTGAGGCGCATGGATATCGAAGAAAATAGAAAACAAATGAACTTAAATATTATTTATATTATATCTATCCAACACTTTTCAACGTGTAATCAAGCATTCTTTATGTTGCACCTATTTTTATTTCTCATTTCGTGCCTCTGATTATTTTTTTAACAAGTTTTCATAAATTCTTTGAACGTATACGCAGTATGTCCAGAAAATCCTTGAGAGTATACTGCGTATATGGAGTATACCCTATGGGACCACCACTGATATTAAGGTCACCAACTAGAACGAAGTTAGACTGCATTAACAATTGGTGGGCTTTAAAACATTTATAGATCATTTCAAGTTGATCAAAAGAAACTGGAGGTGGCTGGTAAACAACAGCAAAAATCAAATTTAAATTACTACTCGCACTAATACGGATACATATCACATCAGCAAGAGAATTAGGATTTAAATTCAGTCTGAAGAATTAAATTTAGAAATGACAGCACAAAGTACTCCACCACCAGTAGTTTTGTTAGATTTGATGATATCACGATCTTGTCTGTGCAAAACATATTTAGATGGATCAAAAATTTCATTGTCATATACTGAGTCACTTAGCCATGTTTCAGTTAAGGCAATAACATCAGAGTTACTTAAAAGAGAATGATGATATATATCTTCTAACTTGGTATTCAAGCCACGAGAATTTTGATAATAAATATTCATATCTGAATCCAATGTAAACTAACAAAATTGAAATGATACAGAGATCGAATGTGAACGCACAAAAATATGCCAACAACTGCAAGTTAGTATAAGAAATTGAAGTAAACAATACAAAGATGTGAATGAATAAATATATAAATTTGCAGAATTTAGTCATATGTTTGAGCTGCTCCATTTGACATATAAAAAATACAAAGATCAATTAACATAAAACAAGGTAAGTTCTACAGATTATCAACATTACTGAATAAATCAGCTTTAATAGTAACATCATCGCTTTTGTAGTAGATGGTCCCGTCAATTGTCCAAACATTCTTGAAGCCAAATTTATTTGACAATGATCTAACTAAGGTATGGCGTTTTTTAGTTAAATCCTCCTTGATATTAATTTTAGTTCCTTTTAGTTTATTTCTTGACTTCAACACTAGATCACGGGCTTTATAAGTTGTAAATTTCACAATGATTGGACGAGGACGCATATGCGAGGGAGGAATTTTAGAACCACTATTTACTGCACCAGTTTTGGGCAATATACCGACACGATGACAACGATCAATGACTTTAGGTGATATATTTAGCGATAATGAAGACTTAAATATAGCACAGACCTTCTCTTCAACTTTTTCCATTGGCTGTTCAGGAACACCGAAGACTCTGATACAGTTGCGCCGGGAATATTGGTGGAGTCGGTCAACTTCACGACGGAGATCTTCATTTTCACCACGTAGGTCTTTAATTAAGCCTTCATAGTACGATTTTTGTTCTTCAAGTCGTTGATCAACACGTTGAAAAACTAGATCGACTAGCTTATTTAGAAATGTGTCGTCACTGAGGATGTTGTTGACTGCCTCTTGGATGTGATTGACGGTGTTTCGCGTCATGATGAGAGTTGAGGTCAGGTAAATAGTTTAATTTAGAGTAAACTATATGAAAATTATACAATGAAAAATATGGCGGAGCAGCAAAAAAAACACGTCTATTCGCGCCAAGACATATCACATTTATGATTCGTACAATAACAAATATTATATTTTTATTGTGAAATTAGTCATATTCATTGTTGTAATCAAATATTTCTTTGTTGTAATCAAAACTCTCGTTAAAAAGAACCGGGTTAGATTAATGTTAATTTAAGAATGATAGTAGTAAATGAATTATTTTTTGCTCTATATCAAAATATTTCTCGGGCTTGGCTTAAGTCAATATTTTGTAATTTAATTATTAAAAAAACATGTATAGTTTAATAATCGTACAAGGAAGTCATGTGGTGTCCACACCAGATTTTTTATTTTAAGATTCCTCAGTCGTTTTCAGGCAACAATATTACGGTAGGTAACTTATTGTGACGTGCGCCCCTGTGAGAATAGTACACGTGCCCCGCCGCTGAAAGAATGTTCCAGAGCGATGACCCAGATAACGCAATCCCTGCGACGCGCCGCCTTGAGAGTAACTGCGCCATGACCTAGTTCCTTTGTATACAGGTCACTGTCGCCTCGCGAAGGTTCTACTAGGCCCGAGAAGGTTCTGGATATAATCCGCCAGGTATATAATCCACCGCCAAAGCCAGCGAAGGGACTCTGTATTATACAAGCAACGAGTACAGAAGTCTGATATAAATAAGTGCAGTGAATAGCTGGTGATATAAACGACAAGTGAACATAAATAAATGTAATTAGTGATATAAAGAATAGTGTTAATTGTTTAAATAAATAATCTTAGTGTTTAAGTGTCTTATAATATTCTTAGTCTTTAAATTAATATTTGTTTATCATAGTGTTAGTTACTTTTATAAACTTTTACTTATCTTTTTAATATTTATATATCGTATAATAAACGTATTCATTTAGTTAATAATATTTGTCTATGTTTTACACTTCACTCATATAAATAAAAACGTTACAATTGGTGTCAGGTGTGGGGTTGTTAATAACTGTGGAGTGTAAATAAATAAAAATAAATAAAATGACGACAAAACAAGTAAAATTAGGTGAATTAAAGGTAAGTGATCTCAAGAAAGAACTGGAAGAACGAGAAAGTAGATACGACAGGACTGAAAAGCGTTCTACAATCTCGTCTGCGGCAAGCATTAATCGCTGCTGGTGAAAATATTGAAGATTACTTATTCGAAATTTCATGTAACCTATCTCTACCCGACGTTGAGAAACTTATGGCAGAAAGTTCTAGAAAAGCCGATGAAAATTCTAGAACATTAGAAAATAAATTGGAAGAAAATTCTCGAACATTAAAAGGAGAATTGACAGAAAAATTAGAGGAAAATTCTAGAAGTTTAGAAAATAAATTAGAACAAAATTCTCGAACATTAAAAGAAGAATTGACAGGAGCATTAGAACAAAAATTAAAAGAAAAATTAGAAGAAAATTCTAGAAGTTTAGAAGAAAAATTGGAAGAAAATTCTAGAAATTTAGAACAAAAATTAATGGAAAATACTGAAGAAGGCCTGAAGAATTTAAAAGAGGAGTATGACAAGAAGATTGAAGAAATACAACAAAAATTCACTAAAATTACATCGTCGTCAATTCCGAATTCTGGTGTGACTGAGCCAAGTCTAATAGAAGGAAGAAAAGTAGTAAAACCGAAACTACTTCAAAAATGCATATAAAAACACCGGAATTTGATGGGAAGTCTTCGTGGCCGAATTATTTAAAACAATTTGAAGCGGCCGCAAAAGCAAATAATTGGACGTCCGAGGAGAAGGCTACGGCGTTGACTGTCTCGTTGCGTGGAGAAGCCATCGATATCTTACTAACGCTGAAGGAAGAAGAACAAGAAGACTATGACCAACTAGTCAAGCGGTTGGATATGCGATATGGCAATGCGCATCTGGAGCAGGTATACCAGACGCAATTAAAAAATCGGTATCAGAATTCAAAAGAAAGCCTGCAAGAATTTGAAGTCGACGTAGCCCGTTTGGTTCATCTCGCACATCCTACGGCTCCTGACAGCGTTTTGGAGCGCCTGGCCACTCAATCATTCATTTACGGGGTCCGAGACAGCGAAACTCAGCAAGCACTACGATTGGCTCGCCCAAAAACTTTAATTGACGCACTCTCATATGCGTTGGAGCATGAAGCTGCCAAACAAGCTTCACGTAACCAATCGCGAGTGCGAAATATTGATGCTGAGAGTAATGAAACCACAGAAGATTTAGATGAGAGGTTACGGCGAATTGAAAATGAAATGTTTGCTGGAAGAAAGAAACTCTCAAAAGAAGACGGAATCGACAAAGGAAGAAAAGGAGTCGTAAAACTAAATCGGGTTGATGCGAAGGGGCAACTGTCGACGCGTAATTTAGTAGCTCCACAATCCATAAGTTACGTCGCATTTCTTCATCATAATAAAGCATTTATGTGGATGGCTCCATTAACGGAAGGCCAATGAAAATGCTACTGGATACGGGTGCGACAAAAACTATAATTAGACCCGACTTCATAAGGAAAACTGGCAAGACGCATCTTCAACCAACTAAGTGGCGGTTACGCACAGCAATGGGAGAACAAGCTACCGCATTAGGAAAATTAGATGTCACCATCTCTATTGGAAACACCTCGTTTAAACATCGTGCGCTGGTAGCTGAAGGTGAAGATGAATTAATACTCGGAATGGACGCAATGACTAAGCATGGCTTTAAACTTGATCTGAAGAAAGGCGTGATGATGGTCAATGAAGAAGAACTCGTATTAAATCCACGAGATGACAAAGCTGTGCGCGTACTAATGGTCGAGGACCTTACCCTCCCAGAACGAAGTGAAACTATCCTGGAAGCACATTTAGATGGCAGTTTCTGTGAGGGAAGTATCGTTATGCTGGAGCCCAAGAATGATGATGCCAAAACTGGCACTGGAGTTGTTGTCGGAAAATCACTGGTCGAAGCCAGCCGGGTAATACCAGTTCGAATAATGAACGTAAATTTTTATCCTGTTGTTCTTAAAAGAGGAACAATTGTAGGAGAATGCTTGGCAGTATCGTCGATTATTCGAACTGTAAAGGCCACAGGGAACACATCTCAGAAAGTTCCGGACACGTTAGTCAATCATTTGACAACATCGTTTGAAGAATTGACCGCCGATCAGAGAACCAAGGCGAAGGAGTTAATTGGGAGGTTTCAAGGTTCCAATATGACAAGAAAGCCAACGGAAGAACTAATGTAGTTCACCATAAAATAGACACAAGAGACGCAAGACCCATCCGCCAACCAGCAAGAAGACTGCCATTGGCGAAGCGTGAGGAAGCCGAAAGAATTATTGAGGACATGAAGATGGAAGGTGTAATCGAACCTTCAAGCAGTCCTTGGGCTTCACCAGTGGTGTTAGTGAAGAAGAAGGATGGCTCTACACGATTTTGCGTCGATTATCGTCAACTCAACAACGTGACGAAGAAGGATAGCAACCCGCTACCTCGAATAGACGACACTTTAGACACCTTAGCTGGCTCAAAGATTTTCTCCACTTTGGACCTAAAGAGCGGCTACTGGCGAGTGGATTTGGATCCAAAAGACAAGGAGAAGACAGCCTTCGCCATTGGTACAGGACTCTGGCAATTTACCGTAATGCCGTTTGGGCTCTGCAATGCTCCTGCAACGTTTGAGCGACTCATGGAAACAGTATTGGTTGGGCTATCTTGGAAAACCTGTTTAGTGTAAATCGACGATATTATTGTGGTAGGTAAGACATTCGAGGACCACATGGAGAATTTGGAAGAGGTTTTCCAGAGATTGAGGAAGGCTAACCTGAAACTTAGCCCGAAGAAGTGTCACCTGTTTCAAAGAGAAGTTCATTACCTTGGACACGTGGCTTCCGGTAAGGGTATTGCAGTTGACCAGGAGAAGATAAAGGCTGTGAGAGACTGGCCAGCACCTAGGGACAAACACGAGCTTAGAAGTTTCCTTGGTTTGTGTACCTATTATCGGCGATATGTACCTGGATTTGCCAACATAGCCAAGCCACTGACAAGGCTTACTGAAGAAGGAAGCAGATTTATCTGGGAAATGGACTGTACAGTTGCATTTAAAGAACTAAAACATGCTTTGACAAGCGCACCCGCCTTGAGTTATCCTTTACCTGAAGGAGAATTCATACTAGACACAGATGCCAGCAACGTCGGAATTGGTGGCGTTCTTTCCCAGATATAAAATGGGCATGAGAAGGTTACTGCCTACTTTAGTAAGACCTTGTCAAAACCAGAAAGGAATTACTGTGTGGCCAGAAAAGAACTCTTGGCAGTCGTGAAATCCGTGGAACATTTCTCCAAATATTTGTACGGAAGAAAAATTTTGATTAGAACTGACCATGCTGCATTAAAATGGCTGCTACAATTCAAGAATCCTGAAGGTCAGGTGGCTAGATGGATTGAAAGACTACAGGTATACGATTTCAAAATCGAACACAGGATAGGTACCAGCCATCGTAATGCCGATGCATTGTCCAGAAGGCCTTGCCAAGATGACTGCAAACATTGTAGTCGACTTGAAGAGAAACAGTTTACCTTCGCCAGGACAACAGTAGTCGATGTTAATTGGCAGCCCGATAGACTACGCGAAGACCAAGAAAATGACCCAAATTTGAAAATTATATTGGAGTGGAAAGCAGGAGAATGCAAACCAATATGGGAAGACGTTGCACCACACTCACAGAGTGTAAAAGCGTACTGGGCGCAATGGGACTCCATGGTGTTTGAGGATGGCCTGTTGAAGCGTGTGGTAGAGAATGCCGATGGAACTGAGAAGAAAGCTCAGTTGGTCATTCCTAAGAGTAGAATACCAGACGTGTTGAAAGAGATCCATGACGGATCTGGAGGCCATTTTGGAGTCACTAAAACTCTAGAAAGATTGCGCCAGCGGTTTTACTGGGTTAACTTCACTTAAGATGCTAAAGACTGGTGCAAGAAATGTGTGGTTTGCGCTGGAAGCAACGGCCCTCATAGACGATGAAAAGCTCCAATGCGTCAATACAACGTTGGCAGTCCATTTGAGCGCATTGCGATTAATGTGGCCGGACCATTCCCAGAAAGTAACGACGGAAATAAATATATCGTGGTTGTGATGGACTACTTCACCAAGTGGGTTGAAGCTTATCCATTACCCAACCAAGAAGCCAAGAAGTCGCTGAAACTTTAGTTAAAGAATGTATATGCCGATTCGGGGTACCACGTGAACTTCACTCCGACCAGGAAGAAATTTCGAGTCTGCCGTTTTCCAAAATATCTGTAAGATATTAGGAATTAATAAAACAAGGACAACTGCATTACATCCGCAGTCCGATGGCATGGTTGAACGAATGAACAGAACGATCAACCGATATTTATCGAAGGTAGTCTCCAACCACCAAAGAGACTGGGACCGACATCTTCATCTGTTCCTGATGGCTTATCGTTCATCCGTGCATGAAACAACAGGAAAAACTCCTGCGAACATCTTATTCGGACGTGAGTTGCGTTTACCATGCGACTTGGTGTTCGGCAGCAAACCGGGGGAAGACCTGGCCGGAGAAGACTACGTTACGGGCTTACGTAGAAGAATGGATGACATTCACGAACAAGTCCGTACGAACATTCAAACTGCCAGCGACCGAATGAAGGACCGGTATGACATCAAAGCCGAAAAAGGTGGATATCAACCTGGGGATTTAGTGTGGCTTTACAACCCACAAAGGCGCCGCGGGTTATCACCAAAGCTGCAAAAGAATTGGGAGGGCCCCTATGAGGTAGTCAAAAGAATAAACGACGTGGTATATAGAATTAAGAAACGACCTACCGGAAAGCCGAGAGTGGTACACTTTAATCGGCTAGCCCCTTTTGCCGGAGACAACCACGAAGACCATAATGGAGCAACAGTTCGTCGGATCATAGCTCACGAACCGACTTTTGACGATTTCATGGAGAACTACTCACAAGGCGCGGTTTGGCGTGACGACAGAAAAACATCGAGATCTGTTCACCGTGTCTTCAGATTACTCCCTTGGCCACTGCGTATCGGAAGACTTAAAGATGTCACGCGGCATAGCCTCAGTCTTTAAGGCGAAATATGGACGACTACAAGAACTGGCCAACCAAGGTCCATCCGTCGGGAAGACGCTACGACTGAGGGATAACAATACTGAACGTCAGCGGTATATCTACTACCTGGTAACAAAACCACGCTCGTACCAGAAGCCGTCATATCGCAATCTACGGAACTCGCTGTGTGACTTGAAGGATCATCTACTGGAGAATGACATTTTGAAGCTAGCGGTACCAAAGTTAGGTTGTGGTCTAGACGGTTTGGATTAGAGGATTGTAAGGAACATGTTAGAGATCCTCTTCCGTTTCACCGGCGTTGAAATTCTCGTCTGCAGCTTTAACCCTAACGGACAGAAAGAAGAAGTCGAGCGGACCATCGACTGTCACTTCTTCAAGACTTCCAAATGTACCAAGGGTAATACATGTAGATTTCGTCATCAAGAACTGTTCCGGGACGTAACAGTCTTAAGGAGGGGGCAGTGTGACGTGTGCCCCTGTGAGAATAGTACACGTGCCCCGCCGCTGAAAGAATGTACCAGAGCGATGACCCAGATGACGCAATCCCTGCGACGCGCCGCCTTGAGAGTAACTGCGCCGTGACCTAGTTCCTTTGTATACAGGTCACTGTCGCCTCGCGAAGGTTCTACTAGGCCCGAGAAGGTTCTGGATATAATCCGCCAGGTATATAACCCACCGCCAAAGCCAGCGAAGGGACTCTGTATTATACAAGCAACGAGTACAGAAGTCTGATATAAATAAGTGCAGTGAATAGCTGGTGATATAAACGACAAGTGAACATAAATAAATGTAATTAGTGATATAAAGAATAGTGTTAATTTTTTAAATAAATAATCTTAGTGTTTAAGTGTCTTATAATATTCTTAGTCTTTAAATTAGTGTTAATATTTGTTTATCATAGTGTTAGTTACTTTTATAAACCTTTAATTATCTTTTTAATATTTATATATCGTATAATAAACGTATTCATTTAGTTAATAATATTTGTCTATGTTTTACACTTCACTCATATAAATAAAAACGTTACATTATCTTTACATATCGTTTTGGTACCGTCCTTTTCGTGAAACACAGATACAATTTCCACATAATTTACCTAAATATGTAACAAAATTTAAATTTGCCCCTGATCATATAACTGTTTTTCAAAAAAGCTTAAATACTTCGCAAGAAAAATTATCTAAATTCAGATAACGTGGACATATTAAACAATAATATTATTTCCGCCATAAAAGAGGCAATCTGCGAGACCTCAATGTTAGAAGTTATTAAAATTAAAGAACAAGTTACTCCACCACTCACTAACCAAAAACCGTGGTTTACACAACAATGTGCTATTGCCAAGAAACTATGTAAAAACAGTTTAAAATTGTACCATAAAGAAAATTCTGATATCAACTTAACAAACTACCTAGAAAGCAAAAAATCATACTTTAAATTACTTAAAGAAAGTAAGAAAAATTATTGCACTGAGATACAACTAAAATTGTCGGAAGTAAAAAATAATTCACAATTCTGGAACACAATTAAAACTTTAAAACCAAAAACTAAAACCCCGAACCCCATTTACTTAATGCAATGGGAAATTTTTTACAAACAAATGTTCTCACCCATAACTACCCCATACATGCCATACTACGATGGTGTACACCCTTATTCAGACTCATCAATAACAATCGAAGAATTAACTCAAGCTATTACTAATCTTAAAAATCTGTTGTGGCCATCACAATACCTCTCGCCACTTCCTTTTTTGGTTACATAAGTATAGGGCCCGACCAGTCATGTTACATTGTTGGCCTTGACAAGCAGATGTGGGGTTCCCGTTTTAGAATGATAATTATGTACATAAATGTCAGAATTTTTCATTAAATATTCCAAGATTTTCTATATTCACGTAGTTAATTTGTCATCAGGAGTATGGAATTTACTTGTCGAGGAAAATAAACCACATGGAATTGAAAAATCACTAAATTTAGAATGAGAAATTGATACTTGACATCTATATACATAATTACTAGCTATCATTCTGACTTAAGCCCCTATATCTCCTTGTCAAAACACCCTATTGTATTTAACATTTCTTGTATACCTACACGCTACACCAAAACTTCTACTTACATATATGTATCTATTCCTTATATTTAGATTGTTTAATGTTAAATTAATTTTATGAAGAAATTTTGTCCTCTTCTAATTTTTCGAAATGTTTCCAATTCATTGTCAGGATTGACAGTATTTTTGAAGGATATATGTTATATACCTATAATTTTAAATATTTAACTATTAATACATTAAGAAATAATATAATATATGTACTTCCCAGAAAAAGTCTTTAGTAATATCTCCGGCTCCGGATTTCTGACACTGACGTTTATCTGTCAGTTTCAAACAAAATTTTCAACTATTTTCCATGCCATCCTTTCGGCTGTAAAATTTATTATAACAGATTATTTTATATATTATATTTCTTTTATTTCTAAATCTATAAAATATATAAGAAAATATTTAAATGTATCAGATAGAGAATTTAATTTTCTTTAATATTACCGAGAAAAGTTTTCAAAAAATATTATTTAGAATTTTTTTTTTCAAGAATCTTCTACTTCCGGTTGTCCAATTGTTACCAAAACCTTTTATTATCGTCCTTCCAACATCCTACATACATACACACACACACACACACACACACACACATACATCCACACACACACACACACACACAGACATCATCGTAAAAATGTTAAAATCGGATTGTAGGGACCTTAAAACGTGCTTATTCAATAAAATCTGGATATGCGATTTTTAGCATGAATGCAATACCTCTCTTAGCGAGAGGTAAAAATAACAAAACACCCGGACCCGATGAACGAAATAATGAATTTTTTGAAAGCTTAACAGATAACTGGCTTCATTTTTACCTCTCGCTAAGAGAGGTATTGCATTCATGCTAAAAATCGCATATCCAGATTTTATTGAATAAGCACGTTTTAAGGTCTCTACAATCCGATTTTAACATTTTTACGATGATGTCTGTGTGTGTGTGTGTGTGTGTGTGTGGATGTGTGTGTGTGTGTGTATGTGTGTATGTGTGTGGGATGTTGGAAGGACGGTTACTCAAAAACTATAAGACTTAAAATTTGTTTAACAACGTATTTCCCAATCGGACATTCATGGGAAGATCTGAAAAGGTTTTGGTAATAATTGGACAACCGGAAGTAGAAGATTCTTGAAAAAAAATCTTCTAAATATTATTTTTTGAAAATTTTTCGTGGTAATATTAAAGAAAATTAAATTCTCTATCTGATACATTTAAATATTTTATTATATATTCCATAGATTTAGAGATAAAAGAAGTATAATATATAAAATAATCTGTTGTAATAAATTTGACAGCCGAAAGAATGCCATGAAAAATAGTTGATAATTTAAATTATTTGTAACTGACAGATAAATGTCAGTGTCAGAAATAATGAGTAATGAATTAAAAATGTACTTGGAGAATCCCTTAGTTCTTGATCTGTGACTATTATGGAGATGACAAGTCTAGGTTGAAGGACTTAAATTTGTTTCAAACATTATGGGACAATGTACACCAGTACTGTAGACTAGAGTAACTTTGAATTGCGAAAAAGCTATCAAATTCTTCTCAAGTAAGTTGTAAATATTGACAAAATCGGAGTGCAATCTATCCGTCACTTTATTAAAGGGAATTAAGGTTGTTTAGATATAACAAGTATGAAATAATAAAATGTAAAAGAAGATATATAAGAATAGATGCACAATCCAGATATATACATTTTAGACCGCCCAAAATTAATGTTTTTACTAGAAGAATATGAAGAGAAAGTAAACAAAGTTGTTCGAATTGAAAATTGCTGTTACCAGCCTAATATTTATATATGGTAAACTCTACTTTGTAATTTATTGTAACATAATTTATGGTAAAATATCTTCATGTTGAGACATGCTATTATTGAATAATAAAGAAGTTTATACGTCATAGATTTATATGAATATATTATTTGTATTTATAAAAATAATCTTTGCTTTATGCATACAGCCAGGTAAAATATACGGCGAGAGGTTATGTGCTGGCCACATCAGATTTTTTATTATTTTTTTTCAATATAATATTAACACAAGAAAATGTACTCTCTAGCTGGTCCCAAATTCAAATTTTTCTAATACCCAAAAAAGGTAGTTTACAAGATTCCTTAAATTATAGAGGTATCGCCTTATTAAATTGTATTAGCAAAATATTCACAAGAATATTATATAACAGAATTCAATTCTGGTTCGAAGAAAACGAAATATTTCCGGGAATTTCAGGCAGGCTTTAGAAAAAACCGAGGCACAACCGATAATTTATTTTCATTGATGGGAATATCTCATTTGCACTTACGCCTGGAAAGAAATCCTATGTTTGCGATTTTTATCGACTTTACTATAGCCTTTGACACCATAAACCACGGTCTCCTTTGGAACAATCTTTATGAAAACGGAATCTCAGGTAAAATAATTAGGATACTTCAAAGCCTATATATTAACGCAAATATTCAAATAAAAATCAACTGTGAAACTTCCAACCCTATTAAAGTCACCACCGGAATACAAGGCGAAATCCTCAGTCCAGCACTATTTTCCATATTCATAGCAGACCTAGAAAAACACTGCCGCACAGACAGACTTCGAGGAATAAATATAGACGGAAGTAGTGTAGCTAGGCCGATTCTACGCCAAATGGTTTACTGCGCAGGTTTTACCCCCACCCCAAGCCCCCATCCCGGCCCCCGGTTTGGCCCCCTCCCCGGCCCCCGCTTCGGCCCCCTCCCCGGCCCCCCGCTTCGGCCTCCCACTGCGACTTGAGGTCAATGACCGTGCATTAGCTAAAAATAGACCAACATCTGGCATGCACGTGTTCAACCAAACAGGGTATGGTGATGAATCATGTTCTAAAAATAGACCAACATCTGGCATGCACGTGTTCAAATCAATGACCCTGCATCAGCTAAAAATAGACCAACATCTCGCATGGGTGTGGTTATGAATCATGCTCTAAAAATAGACCAACATCTGGCATCCACGTGTTCTAGAAAAACCGGTTAGAACCAGATGTGGTGATTAGTCATGCTCTAAAAATAGACCAACATCTGGCATGCACGTGTTCAAGCAAACAGGGTGTGGTTATGAATCACACTCTAAAAATAGACCAACATCTGGTTTACACATGTTCCAAAAAACTGATTGGAACCGGATGTGGTGATTAGTCATGCTCTAAAAATAGGTTGGTATGACTTATCCTCGGTTATGCGCATTTTAAAAATAGGTTGGCATGACTCATCCTCATCTAGTGTGTTCAAGTCAATGATCTTGCATCAGCTAAAAATAGACCAACATCTGGCATGCACGTGTTCAAGTCAATGACCCTGCATTAGCTAAAAATAGACCAACATCTGGCATGCACGTGTTCAAGTTAATGACCTTGCATCAGCTAAAAATAGACCAACATCTGGCATGCACGTGTTCAAGCAAACAGGGTGTGGTTATGAATCATACTCTAAAAATAGACCAACATCTGGTTTGCACATGTTCCAAAAAACTGATTGGAACCGGATGTGGTGATTAGTCATGCTCTAAAAATAGGTTGGTATGACTTATCCTCGGCTATGCGCATTTTAAAAATAGGTTGGCATGACTCATCCTCATCTAGTGATGAGTTATACTCTAAAAATAGACCAACATTTGGCTTGCACGTGTTCTAGAAAAACTGGTTTGAACCGAATTCAGCGATGAGTCATGCGCTAAAAATAGACCAATTATGTATTTTTGTAGCAACTTTAGAGCATAAAATGCATCAAAATTCTTATTCAGCTCACAATCAGTTATAAGTAACTGAACTGGTCATAATCATTACAGCAATGGCTTCAACTGTTTTCAAACTTAACGAATTTGCCAAAATCAAACCAATACGTTCCATTGATAAGCTAACTGAGGGAAAGAAGTATAACATATTAAAGCTGGCGAAGATGATAACCAAGTTTGGTGAACGAATTCTTGTGGAATTGGAAGACTACAACATATTTCTGGAGGATCAGTTCAACAAAATATCCCAAAAAGAGTTGGATGATTTAAACCAAGAAGCAGAAATTGGAAAACTACAGCTCATAGTCAAGTATATTAAGAATGTGAAAACTTGAATTTACAAATCTACATTTCACGTACGCCATCTGGCTTACACGTGCTCTAGAAAAACTGGTTTTAACAGGATTTGGTGATGAGTCATGTGAAGTGGAAAATATGCTTATTACTGAAGGATTTGGTTCAGATGGCTATTCACCTTTATATAAACGCATAATAAACACATCTAAATACTACAACTTACCTTTATGTCAGTGTGATTATTGTAATTATTTAAGCATAAACTTATTTTAACGTTTAAAATAAAAACTAAAACTACTAAGAACCAACAAAAACAACAGCAACAACAAAACCTCAAAAAGCTGGGTGAATATATAAAAGCAGTAAATGTACATCAAAAAAAGTTAAAAAAATTAAAACATGATATTAATATGTACTGTGAAGTAAAAAATGTGTGTAAAAGTTTTAACAACTTAAACATAATGTCATGCTCTAAAAATAGTTAAGAAACTTGTCAGAACTAGTATGAACCGGATGTGATGATGAGTCATGCTCTAAAAATAGACCAACATCTGGTTTGCACGTGTTTCAAAAACTGATTTGAACTGGTTATGACAATGAATCATGTGCTAAAAATAGACCGATTATGTTTTTTTGTACCAACTTTAGAGTATAAAATGAATTAAAATTCTTGTATAGCTCACAGTCAACTATAAGTAACTGAACCGATCATAATCATCACAGCAATGGCTTCAAGTGTTCTAAAACTTAACGAATTTGCCAAAGTTAAACCATTGTGCTCCATTGAAAAGTTAACACAAGGAAAGAAGTACAAGATATTAAAGCTGACGAAAATGACAACCAAGTTCGGTGAACGAATTCTGGTGGAACTGGAAGACTGCAACATATTCCTGGGGGCTCAGTTCAACAAAATATCTCAAAAAGAGTTAAATGATTTAAATCAAGAAGCCGAAAATGGAAAACTACACGTCCAGTTCAAGGGAAAACTTGGAAAAATGAATAATTTAGAATTTTCAGTATAAATGTAACACTACTATGTAAAAATGTCATATGTGATGTGTGTATAATTATATCTTTGAATAAACACGAATTTAATGTAAAATGAGTTTAATTTTAACATAACCTTTTCACATGCACAGGAAATAAAACTATAAAATAGATATAAATTTTATTTATTTATTTAAAAAATACAAATAATATTTATAATACATTATATATTATTATTACACTGCATGCATTCTTTTATCAACGGATATCTTCCTCCAGCTTGATCCCGATTAAAATTTGTTGAATGTTGATAGCAACATTTGCACTTTTGAAATTCTTCATTGATTTGCCAAGTTTCGGGAAATTTATACCATTGATCCTCAATTTGTTTTTCAGCAAACACCATAATAAATTCCATTGGTAGTTTAGCTATTTCTTCTTCACACATAAAATGTAATATACCACCATGATTATAAAAAGTTTTGAATGCATTAAATACATTAAATTTATTGTTGAACCATTTTAGTAATGAATAAACATTTCGAACTGCACAATTATTAAAATGTAAATTACAATATTCCACCGCAATTGGTTCACGTAGCTGAGATAATGCTGGACATCCGGTATTATCTAAATTTATTATTTTTTTCTGCACAAGTGTCTCCAACCAATGTTTTTTTTCTAAACCTTTAACATATATAGTGTTAATGTCAGCGGAATTTAGCAACTTTTGAATTGTTTGACTAACGTCAGAGTACGGAACCTCACCAGAACACCACTCTAAATTATGAAAATATTTAGTTAACCAAGCTACATTTCGCTTTGTTCTACTGCTTAAATTAGACCAAGAGTAAGGTGGTTTAAAAATTTTCGATACACATAATTTGTTTTCAATGTTAATTACGGCAATTTCCTTACATATAAATTCATTATTTTCAATTATTTTAAACCCTTGTAAATCAGCGATGACTGAAGTCATTTTTGAAACGCAATGTATGAAGAGTGAAATTGAAATGAATAAAAATACTTATTCTACTGCGCTTTTATGTACCCAGCTGTTATGAGTACTACTAAATCCAAGCCATTTTACATAAACCATATCAGCTTTTCGTTTCAATACTTTTTCCACTAAATAAACATCGGAATGTTTTACTTTTTGTAATTCCTCGGTGTAGAATAATCCCCGAATGGGTTGATTTTGATAATCCTTAAGCTCATATGTTGTGGGATTAATAGGTTTTACACTTGCAACTACAAATATTTCATTACTCCAGTTTGGTGTGTACCCTTTCTCAAAGTCACCACGATGTTTGCTTATCCTCACACGGTCTCCAACTTTGAACTTTGTATTTTTTAAATTAACAACTTTAATGTTATTATAAGCTGAGTACAAAAGCTGTTTTTCATTACTTTTGGTAACATCAGTTGGCTTCATTTTAATTGTTTTATGTTTTGTATTATTGTACTTATTTACAATACTTTGCAAAATATTTAACCACTTATAGGAGCCTTGAAAGCTAAATTCCTTCCACATTAACGATTTAAGTGTGCGGTTGACACGTTCAACTATGCTTGCCTTTTTAGTGCTAAATGTAGAATAATGATTAATATTGTTTTTTTTCATTAATTCTTGAAAATTGTTATTATAAAATTCTTTACCCATATCAGTATGCAAGTTTTTTGGTAGGCGACTACTACGTTTAAAAATGTTTTGCATTGCTTTTGAAACATCACCTCCCGTTTTATTTTTTATCGGTTCAACCCATACATATTTGGAAAAAATATCAATTACTACAAGTATATACCGATAGCCTTTATTGAGTTTTGCATATGGTAGCATTTCCACTAAATCTGCTTGAAATATTTCATCCAAACCTTTTACAATAACATGTCTACGCTTAAAATTAATTCTTGCTGGCTTATGTAGCTCGTTAACAATATCACGTTTAACCTTAGACATATCTGCCGATTATAATGATGTTTCTGCTTGTGAACTTGCACTAGGTTTCACCGCCTGACTCACTCTATCTGATTTTGTATCAGACTATGACTTCTTTTTAGATGGTTGCTCCAGCTTCAAATGTTTATATAGCTCCTCATTATCGTGTGCTACTTTTTTAATAATTTGAGTGGCTGCATTTATTAAATTATATGTAGAACTTATATGATCATCAAGCTTTTTAACAATTTTATTTAAAGCTTCGTCCAGATACTTTTTGTTTACAGCATCATTATCATCAACGGGAACATTTATATTTACAATTCGTTTGTTATCTAAATTAAATGTATCAGTTTCGTCATAATTATCATCATAAGCTCTATACTTGGTGGGATGATGTCCAAACTTGTTGATGGGCATCTTGATACTGAAGTTAATATATGATATTCGCCTCTTTTAACTCTTCTATTATTGAGACTATTTCATTATTGTGGTTATTGTTACCAGCTGCTTGTGATGCCAGCAACAATTTTAACCTCTCAACAAGCTCATTGGGATTATCCCAGTGCACATAATTTATAGGATTTTGATTATAAATCATGTGCAAACCTTTACCTGCTTTTTCTAAAGGTTTAATAATGTTTTTATACTTTTCAGATTACCTGCAATTTGACCTGTTGATGTATTACCACGCCTATGCGCATTTGTTCTTTTCAATATATCATGATAATTTTCCAAGTCACCTTTTTTAAACCCTATAGGATTTTTTTTAAATATTAACTCGTATAGACCCGGAGTTCCAATATATTTTATTTTTTGCGCACCTTCAACGTTAAGAATTACATCATTACCATCAAAATCAATATTTATATTTCCAATTGTAAACTTATCAGTAATGGGGTCATGTTTAATACCGGTATTGTGGTCATAGTCTGATGATTCGGAATACATATGTTCAATATACTCTCGAGGTAGTGGAGCATATTGTTGCAGGTATTCATCAAATACTTCTCTAGATAAATCAGCAGTAATATCTTGCACATTATAAACATCATCATCATCTTCTTCTTCTTCTTCTTCTTCTTCTTCTTGAGGTTCATGTTCTGCAATAATTTCGGTGTCAACAAATGATGGTAAATCCCGCACCTTTTCTTTGGGTTTACTGTTGGATTTTTCAGTGTCTTTTATGCCTTCCAAAACTGTTTTTTCCATTTTTGGTTCACTTTTAATAACATGCTCATGCTTAATGTCACGAATATTATGAAGTTTACCAGATAACTCTTTTAACTTTTTCGTGATAGGTTGATACGATTTTTCAAGTTCAATTTCTTTTTCCATAGTACCCGTTTTTAAAGCCTGCAATTTTTGCTTAACTGCTTTACGCGCTTTTATTAATCTCTCTTTAAGATTTTTATTCATATTTAACACAAAAAAAAATAAACAGCTAAGAATAAGTAAGGACCAGGTCTCAACCGACAAGAACAGATATGAACAGGTCTGAACAGGGTAGGAACAGATCTTAACAGGTCAGGAACAGGTTTTAACAGGTCAGGAACAGGTTTAAACAGGTCAGGAACAGGTCAGGAACAGGTCTGAACAGGGTAGGAACCGATCTGAACAGGTCAGGAACAGGTCTGAACAGGGTAGGAACAGGTCAGGAACAGGTTTGAACAGGGTAGGAACAGGTCAGGAACAGGTTTTAACAGGTCAGGAACAGGTCTGAACAGGTCAGGAACAGGTTTGAACAGGTTAGAAACAGGTTTTAACTGGTCAGGACCAGGTCTAAATAGGTTAGGAACAGGTAGCTGTTTCATGTAGAGCAACCTGTTTGGAAATGATATGTATGTAAAATTTGTTTAGCTATTTATTGAAAATTATAAAGTGATCAAACCCTTTTCTGTACCGACCGTTATTTAGGTCACACTCTTTGTTGATGACAAGAAATCCATAATTATCATACCAACAAAATGAGCATACATCTCTGAACTGACTGTAAGTCATATCTGTTCCCACATGATCTGTGTACACATGTTTGAGATTCAGCTCATCCTGCTTAAAAAGAATTATAAGGTTTGCGTTGTCACGAATTAAATGTTTTGGAATTCGTGTATACGTCTGACATAAATAAAAACAGTCAACTAATTTATGACGTCCCATACAAAAATAGTCTCGCATAATATTTTGTTTATCACAGCTGACATCATCAAAAAGAAATATTGTATTCCGCTCAACGTTTTCAGGTGAAATTACATTATCACTGCTACCATAAGCACTAAATGTAATTCCAGGTATTGGTTTCAAGAGTTGCTCCAAATACTCGTATTTGGATTGACTCAAAGATTTTGAATAAACGTTTACATGTTCAAAACATAAACCATTGGGATGTTCAATTAAAGCAATTATGAGGTTAGTTTTACCACAACCAGATGGTCCTGTTACAATACATCTTATGCATGATGGTAATAATTTACTGTGTCTGACAGGTTGTCTAAATTCAAGATCACAGTTCTCAACGTTTAAAGTTAAAGGTTGTTTTATAACTTCCATGATGGTTAAACCAATACTGATGTATAAATAAGCTGCACATATATTTTATACCTCATTTGTAATGCGTGTGCGAAAGGTGACGCATCGTAAACGGGGTGCAGGAATTTTGAATACACTTATAAATAAACTTCCCGTAGAACTTCATATCCCTGGTTATAACTATTGTGGGCCAGGTACTCGTTTGGAAAAGCGGCTTTTACGGGGTGACAAAGGTGTAAATAAACTGGATGAAGCATGCAAGCAGCATGATATAGCATATTCTCAGAGTAAAAGTCTTAAGGATCGGCACGAAGCAGACCGAATTTTATCAGAACAGGCTTCGCAACGGTTGAAATCTTCAGACGCATCTTTGAGTGAAAAAATTGCATCTCTTGGTGTAAAATCAGATATGAGTGCAAAAGTTAAATTGGGAATGGGTTGTGGGACAAAAAGAATGGGAAAGGCGTTACCTTTCAAAGATGTTGTGAAACGTGCTCGACTAGCGTTGCGAACAACTAAAGCCAAAGATTTAAAAAATGCAACCAGGGTAGCTTTTAATTCGGTAAAGCAAATCAAACGGCAAATTAAAAAACCTAGAATTATACCTATTCCAAAGTCGGGAGGTATTTTACCATTAATACCTATTTTTGCTGCACTTAGTGCGCTTGGAGCACTAGATGGTGGGGCTGCTGGTATTGCGAAAGCTGTAAGTGATATTAAAGGTGCCAAAGAGCAATTGGCTGAAAGTCAACGTCACAATAAATCAATGGAAGCAATTGCTATGGGTAAAGGTTTATATTTGCGACCGCACAAAAAGGGTTTTGGTATGTATTTGAGAGCACCAACAAAAACACAAAAGAAGGGTTCTGGAATGTATCTAAAATCACGCCCAAAGACAAAAAACGGATAAGTTTAAAGTTACCAAAACGTGCGCTAACCAACATTGACATACTTAAGTATGCAAAACACTTACCATATTTCCGTGGGGTTTTCATGCGTAATAAATTGCCTATAAAAATAGGTAAATTTGAAATGGGTGTTATAAATTTAGATAATGCTGAAAATCCTGGCACTCATTGGGTTGCATACAAGAAGTATGGTAAATCTATAAATTATTTTGATAGTTTTGGTAACTTAAGACCACCGCGTGAAGTAATTAAGTATTTTAAAAGTAATAACAAAAATAATAGTATTAAATACAATCATGATGTTTTTCAAACATACAACGAGGTCAATTGTGGACATTTATGTTTGCGTTTCTTGCATAAAGTGAAGTAAATAATAACAATGACTTCAGTGTATGTTGAGAAGCCATGTCATACACATTTACCTTAACAGGACGCAGCTCCATATTAACAGCTGATATAAATCCTCCTATCGATTTGGATGATGAGAAATATGTAATCGGTTTGATAAATTTTGAATCATACAATTCTATCCCAAATATTGAGAAGGGTGTAAACAATTGTTTTTATTTCGGCAGCCATAAAATATCGTTAGAAACAGGATCATATGAAATTAAAGATATAAAAAATTACTTAAGTAATGCAATGCAGGTCCTCATTAAAGATAAAAATAAATTAATAATTAAAGCAAATAGAAATACATTAAAGGTTGAATTGCTGGCTAGCGTAGACGTTGATTTCCGACCGAATGATACATTTAGAGATTTATTAGGATTCAAACCTCGTTTATTATCCGCAAATACATTTCACATAGCTGATTATCCGATAGACATTCTTAAAGTTAACTCTATATGTGTGCACTGTAACATATCCTCAGGTTCGTATAATAACAGCACACCAACCCATATTGTTCATCAATTTTTCCCCAACACTGAGCCAGGTGAGAAAATAATAGAGAGCCCTCAACATGCCATATATATGCCAATAAATACTCACCGAATAAGTTCAATTGTAGTACAAATACTCGACCAGAACGGTGATTTAATCAATTTTAGAGAAGAGGTCATCACGTTAAGACTACATTTAAAAAAAGTTGTGCACAATGGTAATTAAATACAATCAGTCAAAAATTACTAATAATTACAAATTACCTGCTGACCGATTGGTTAGTCTACAAGAAACCTTTGAGGTGTTAACACCATCCAACCGCAAATTTCTTGAATCACTTGGTTACAGCGTTAACGTTTCAAAATTGCGAAAGAAAATCGAAAAGGAACAAAAAAGAAGAGGACAACAATCATAATTTGGATTAGAATTAAATTTGAATCAATATTAAAGTGTAAAAATTATATACTGTGCGTTAAAGAAAATGGATGCTTATATCTTAACCATCACCGAGGCAGCTCTTGAGGACAATTCGATAGTAAATGCTGAAAAACATACCCATCAACCCTACTCGGCTACCACCTTTAATAACAATGATGAAATTCGAATTCCAATTCAACAACAGGATGCCTACACGCTTCCATGGAACAGCTTAATCTACATTGAAGGACAAGTAACTAATAAAGATGGGACTGCAATAAAGGAAGTTTATTTGACAAATAATGGTGTAGCACATTTATTTGAAGAGATTCGATATGAAATTAACGGTATAGTTGTGGATAGGGTCCGAAATCCTGGTATCACATCCACCTTAAAATCATACGTTTCATATAACAAAAATGAGAGCACAGCACTAATGAATGCTGGTTGGTATGGAAGTTCAGAGAAAACTAGCATATTAGATAGTAATGGGTATTTTAACGTATGTATTCCGTTACGAATGCTGCTTGGATTTGCTGAAGATTTCCGGAAAATTGTAATGAATTTACGACAAGAACTCGTTCTTATACGCAGCAATACAGATGAAAATGCCTTAGTCAGTGCTATAGCTACTATGGATAAACTAAAACTTGAAATAAATAAAGTGCAATGGAAAATTCCACATATTTCTGTTGCTGATGCAGAACGCCTTATGTTGTACAATTTAATTCAGAAAAATGCTGAATTGGAAATTGCATTCCGTAGCTGGGAATTAATGGAGTATCCTGTACTTCAACAAACCCAACGTCACACGTGGGCTATTAAAACTTCATCACAACTAGAAAAACCTCGCTTTGTAATTGTTGGATTTCAAACTAATAGAAAAAATACAATTGGACAGTTTAGCAGTTCATTTGATAGCTGTAATTTAACTAATATAAAGTTGTACCTTAATTCTGAAATGTACCCGTATGATAATTTAAATTTGAATTTTAACAAAAACTGTTTTGCTATTCTTTATTATATGTATGCGCAGTTCCAATCATCATACTATGGTAAAACAAACGAACCGATACTAACACCAAAAGAATTTATAAATGTTGCACCCATAGTTGTAATTGACTGCACTCATCAAAACGAAATTTTGAAAACTGGTGCTGTAGACATTCGCTTGGAGTTTGAAACTTCCACTAATGTACCCGCGAATACTACAGCGTACTGCCTCATATTGCATGACAGAATTGTAAAATATTCCCCTTCAACTAGTATTGTACGTGTATTGTAATTAGTACTTTAGAATTACTTTTAACTGTGTAAGCTAATTATAGTTATAAACATAGTTTTAGCATAAGGTGTTTTTTTTTGTGTACGTACATGTATAATTTTGTAACAAATTTTAATGGGGATCAAGCTGGAGGAAGATATCCGTTGATAAAAGAATGCATGCAGTGTAATGATAATATATAATGTATTATAAATATTATTTGTATTTTTTAAATAAATAAATAAAATTTATATCTATTTTATAGTTTTATTTCCTGTGCATGTGAAAAGGTTATGTTAAAATTAAACTCATTTTACATTAAATTCGTGTTTATTCAAAGATATAATTATACACACATCACATATGACATTTTTACATAGTAGTGTTACATTTATACTGAAAATTCTAAATTATTCATTTTTCCAAGTTTTTCCTTGAACTGGACGTGTAGTTTTCCATTTTTGGCTTCTTGATTTAAATCATTTAACTCTTTTTGAGATATTTTGTTGAACTGAGCCCCCAGGAATATGTTGCAGTCTTCCAGTTCCACCAGAATTCGTTCACCGAACTTGGTTGTCATTTTCGTCAGCTTTAATATCTTGTACTTCTTTCCTTGTGTTAACTTTTCAATGGAGCACAATGGTTTAACTTTGGCAAATTCGTTAAGTTTTAGAACACTTGAAGCCATTGCTGTGATGATTATGATCGGTTCAGTTACTTATAGTTGACTGTGAGCTATACAAGAATTTTAATTCATTTTATACTCTAAAGTTGGTACAAAAAAACATAATCGGTCTATTTTTAGCACATGATTCATTGTCATAACCAGTTCAAATCAGTTTTTGAAACACGTGCAAACCAGATGTTGGTCTATTTTTAGAGCATGACTCATCATCACATCCGGTTCATACTAGTTCTGACAAGTTTCTTAACTATTTTTAGAGCATGACATTATGTTTAAGTTGTTAAAACTTTTACACACATTTTTTACTTCACAGTACATATTAATATCATGTTTTAATTTTTTTAACTTTTTTTGATGTACATTTACTGCTTTTATATATTCACCCAGCTTTTTGAGGTTTTGTTGTTGCTGTTGTTTTTGTTGGTTCTTAGTAGTTTTAGTTTTTATTTTAAACGTTAAAATAAGTTTATGCTTAATTAATTACAATAATCACACTGACATAAAGGTAAGTTGTAGTATTTAGATGTGTTTATTATGCGTTTATATAAAGGTGAATAGCCATCTGAACCAAATCCTTCAGTAATAAGCATATTTTCCACTTCACATGACTCATCACCAAATCCTGTTAAAACCAGTTTTTCTAGAGCACGTGTAAGCCAGATGGTGTACGTGAAATGTAGATTTGTAAATTCAAGTTTTCACATTCTTAATATACTTGACTATGAGCTGTAGTTTTCCAATTTCTGCTTCTTGGTTTAAATCATCCAACTCTTTTTGGGATATTTTGTTGAACTGATCCTCCAGAAATATGTTGTAGTCTTCCAATTCCACAAGAATTCGTTCACCAAACTTGGTTATCATCTTCGCCAGCTTTAATATGTTATACTTCTTTCCCTCAGTTAGCTTATCAATGGAACGTATTGGTTTGATTTTGGCAAATTCGTTAAGTTTGAAAACAGTTGAAGCCATTGCTGTAATGATTATGACCAGTTCAGTTACTTATAACTGATTGTGAGCTGAATAAGAATTTTGATGCATTTTATGCTCTAAAGTTGCTACAAAAATACATAATTGGTCTATTTTTAGCGCATGACTCATCGCTGAATTCGGTTCAAACCAGTTTTTCTAGAACACGTGCAAGCCAAATGTTGGTCTATTTTTAGAGTATAACTCATCACTAGATGAGGATGAGTCATGCCAACCTATTTTTAAAATGCGCATAGCCGAGGATAAGTCATACCAACCTATTTTTAGAGCATGACTAATCACCACATCCGGTTCCAATCAGTTTTTTGGAACATGTGCAAACCAGATGTTGGTCTATTTTTAGAGTATGATTCATAACCACACCCTGTTTGCTTGAACACGTGCATGCCAGATGTTGGTCTATTTTTAGCTGATGCAAGGTCATTAACTTGAACACGTGCATGCCAGATGTTGGTCTATTTTTAGCTAATGCAGGGTCATTGACTTGAACACGTGCATGCCAGATGTTGGTCTATTTTTAGCTGATGCAAGATCATTGACTTGAACACACTAGATGAGGATGAGTCATGCCAACCTATTTTTAAAATGCGCATAACCGAGGATAAGTCATACCAACCTATTTTTAGAGCATGACTAATCACCACATCCGGTTCCAATCAGTTTTTTGGAACATGTGTAAACCAGATGTTGGTCTATTTTTAGAGTGTGATTCATAACCACACCCTGTTTGCTTGAACACGTGCATGCCAGATGTTGGTCTATTTTTAGAGCATGACTAATCACCACATCTGGTTCTAACCGGTTTTTCTAGAACACGTGGATGCCAGATGTTGGTCTATTTTTAGAGCATGATTCATAACCACACCCATGCGAGATGTTGGTCTATTTTTAGCTGATGCAGGGTCATTGATTTGAACACGTGCATGCCAGATGTTGGTCTATTTTTAGAACATGATTCATCACCATACCCTGTTTGGTTGAACACGTGCATGCCAGATGTTGGTCTATTTTTAGCTAATGCACGGTCATTGACCTCAAGTCGCAGTGGGAGGCCGAAGCGGGGGGCCGGGGAGGGGGCCAAAGCGGGGCCGGGGAGGGGGCCGAAGCGGGGGGCCGGGGAGGGGGCCAAAGCGGGGGCCGGGGAGGGGGCCAAACCGAGGGCCGGGATGGGGGCTTGGGGTGGGGGTAAAACCTGCGCAGAAACCTGCGCAGTAAACCATTTGGCGTAGAATTGGCCTAGCTACACTACTGACGGACATAATGATATTATGCTTTTTGCATTTGCAGGCGATATAGTTTTATTAGGTAATTCTCCATTAGATGTTAACAAAAAGTTAGGTAAACTACATGAATATTGCGTGAAAAATTTTCTACAAATCAATACGATGAAAACAAAAGTTCTCAAATTTTGCCTAGGCTGAACGGTAATACATAAATTTCTGTACAATGGCTCACAACTTGAAGCTGTAAACTCCTTTTCTTACCTAGGAATAACAGTTTCGTCCTCCGGAAAATTCGGTATGGCCGCAAATGAAAGTTACAAAAAGGGCCTAACTGCAGTAAATAAAGTTAAACAAATTTTAGTTAAAGGAAAATCTAACAGTTGGTCCGAGAAAGTAAAACTCTTTAATTCAATAATAAATGCTATTGCGCTTTATGGCGCAGAAATCTTGGCACTGAGACATATTGAAATTACTGAAAAATGCCAAACCACTTATTTAAAATCAATACTCCAATGCCCGAGAAACATCCCCAATTACTTGGTACGCTTGGAAACTGGCATGATCTCAATCGCTTTAGACATATGGTCGCATGCTCTGAACTGGTGGTCAAAAATCTTAAAAATGAGCGACAAAAGAATCCCCAGACTACTGTACAATCGTTTACGAGAGCTCGATAATGCTGAAAATAACAAAATTGACTATAACTGGTGTACACAAATTAAAATATTTTTACACGATCTGGGATTTGAAAACGTATGGAAAAATCAACATATTGATAAACATATAATTAAAGAGATTATCGAAAAATTTAAAATGCATTTAATAGAAAAAGATATTAATAGATCAATCACTTCATCCTATAGCACTTATTACAAATATTTAAAATCAGACTTTGAAGTTGCCACATATTTAACGTTCAACCAAAACATATCAAAATTATTATTGCGCAACTCCGGTTAGCCAGCAACAAATTAATAATAATATATTTCAACCATATCAAATATATAATTGATGTAACCCTTAATTGTCCAATTTGCAACTTGCGTGCGCCCGAAAATCTCTTTCACTTCCCTAATTCAATGCCCTGTTTACACACCTTTTAGAAACTATTATCTAAAAGATTTTGACCTTACCCAATATAACAACGAAAATTTTTACAAAATTTTAAACAACCTCACCAATGATAAAGTAAATAAATTATTTTATTACGCCATAAATGCCCTAAAAACAAAAAACTTCTGCCTAGAAAAATGATCAATAATTAAATTATATGTAAATTACCTATGTTACTATGTATATTATGTTTTTATACTGATTGTACTAATTAGGGAAATAAAAAACCCCGTCAAATATATAATATTTAAGTTCATGTATTAAAATAAATAATGTATATTGTATTTTGGATTAAATAACTGGCTAAAACATGATATTCATTAATATAATAATGTATGTATTTTTTAAGAATATAGTATGTAAGGTATATTTGATTTCGTATTAATTAATTAAATAATAACTATATCTAATAAAATTATAATATGTATAATGTATAATAAACAATTGATAAATGTAAATGTAATTGTAAGATATATCAAAACGTTTGTAAAAGAAGTACCAATCAATTTGTATAAGATGTATACCTAAAAACAAATAAACCATCTATCTATCTATCTATCTATCTATCTATCTACCGTCCTTTTCGTAATTTTACGGACAAAAATTGCGTGGCACCCTTCATCCCTTTTTAACCCTTATGCGGTTTCAACCCTGCCCGTCTCCACTGTATAAAAGCTGGCGGCCGCACACCAGAACATCGTAGGGTGCGTTAAGTAATTAATCGCGTTGCGCGAAGCACGTTACAAATTTTGGCGCCCAACGTGGGGCCATAAACGTTAGGGGGCCATAAACGTTAGAGGACCATAAACTTAGGGCCTTAAACATAAAAGGACCTTGTTAATTTTCATTGTTGCTTTTATTGTTGTCTCCATTGTTGCCTTCATTGTTGTGCCCATTGTTGTCGTAATTGTTGAGGCCATTGTTGACTTTATTGTTGCAGTCAGTGTGGGCACAATTGTTCAGGCCATATTGTACAAGGTCATAGCGTTTGAGGTCGAACTGTTGGGGTTATTTCGACCAACATAGGTCGTTTGCTATTTTCATTGTTAGATGCCGTTATCTTTCGTTTCGCCCGTGTCGCCATTGTTGCCGCATGTTAAGAATAGATTCGTGGATGTTCCGTTTAGCTGATTTTGTGCATTTGCAGTAATGTTACATAAAATTTTAGACTTATGAGTGGAGGTTTCGTATACTAGTTATAAGGACCCTATGTGTGGGTTTCGCACTTGCGGATTTGTAGTGTCGAAACCCGTTGACGGTTCTAGCATTTTGGTTTGGGGTGTCCTACGGAATTCACGTAGTCCGTAGTGGACATTCATTTTTCGGATAGGCGTCTATCTCTTCGGAGGATTTGGTTCTACTCACTTCGTCTAACACTTATGAACCTTTTCTACTGACGTTTGTCGTTTGCCTCGTCTGTTCGTATCTTCGCACATTCACCTAATGCTCAAAAGTTCGCGTTTTTAGTCTTCCATCGTTTACGGAGGTTTTCCTTTTTGTGGATCCGTAGAGTTACTATAGTTTCGTGTGTCGCCATTCTGATCAGTATTTTTTTTTACGCAGTTATCGGAAATTTTCGATGAAAATTTCCTCAGGAAGAAAGGAAGGAGTTGTTACGGTCTAAAATTCACGTTAAAACATTTTGCTCCAGAATATTATTGCCCGTCTCCACTGTATAAAAGCTGGCGGCCGTACACCAGAACATCGTAGGGTGCGTTAAGTAATTAATCGCGTTGCGCGAAGCACGTTTCAGACTTTAATTCAAAAATTGGGAATATGAACCAGTTAGACAAAATTAGTGCTTTTAATATTTTTGAGGTACCGATATAACATAAAGAAATAAAGACTATCTTTAGTAACAATAAAAAAAATTACTTCATGGATGTTAGAATTTTTAAAGTAATTAATTCATACAAATTGTCCTACGAGTCTTCAGGATTATATCGTTATTGCATTTGGTTAGTAGCCATATAGGGATCATATTAGAAAAATTACAAAGAGAGAGTATCTTTAGTAACAACAAAAAAAAGAATATTTACGTCACGGATGTTGAAATTTTTATGGTAATTAATTCGTTCAAATTGTCCTGCGGTTCTTCAGGATTTCGGAATTTACCATTTCTCAAACCATCTCCAACTCACCTCACGCTATATGCACTGTTTATATTGGTAAGAATGAGGGTGCCAAATCTAATCAAACAATCAAGAAAATACGAAACACAAAATATGAAGTAACGTTTGACTACAATGCAGGTAATGAACAACTATATATAAATAACATTAGAAACTCTAATAGAATATAATACAAGTGCAAACTGCAAATTGCGAATTTCTCAGTGAAACGAACAAAAATAATAAAAATTACACAGTACGTCTAGTTTCACTAGGATACAACTTCTGAGTCAGCTTCTATGAAGCCATCGTCAGAAGTCGGCCAGCACAACAAGTAACCATAGACTCGTTTCGCACTTATTGGTGCTCTTCAGTATGGTGTAACCTGTGTTCTCTGCTCGATCCTCCACAGTAATGGACTCCTGTAGCAGAAACAATGACTCGTTGTGCTGGCGGCGATCATAAGATCATCTACGATGGTAAATAATGAATTTAATATTAAATCAAATACTAAACCTTGGTTTAATCTGAAGTGTAAAAAATTAAAACAAAAATGTAAACATAGTTTAAAAAATATACATAAAAATCCATCTAGAGAAAATATTAACACTTATTTAATAGATAAGAAAAATTATAGAAGAATCATAAAGCTGACAAAAAATTTATATCATAAACAAATAAAAGATAATATAGCTAATGTACAGGATAGTGAACAGTTCTGGAAAACAATTAAATTGCTTAAATGTAAGAACAAAAATGCAAATGAAATTTCTTTAGATAACTGGGAATTATTTTTCTCAGAATGTTAATACGTTCCAGATTTTTCAGGACTGTTTACACCCGCATTTCGATTCTGCCATTACCATAGAAGAGATAAATGGAAGTCTGAAAAATAGCAAACTTAATAAAGCACCTGGGCATAATGGACTCAATAACAATTTTTATGTAAATTTACCTGAAAACTGGTTACACGAATTCACACATTTTTGATTCACAAAAAGGGGGATAAAAGTGACCCGTCAAATTACCGCGGAATAGCATTAGTTGTTTCTCTGTGCAAAATATTTACCCAAATTGTAAATAGTCATATTAAATACTAGTGCGAGGACAATAATATTCTAGATAACAATCTATCGGGTTTTCGTAATGGTAGAGGGACTATTAACAACATCTTTTCTTTATCCGTAATAATAAATCTACAATTAAGATTGAAAAAACATAACTATATGCTATCTTTGTTGATTTCCGTAAGGCTTTCGATAGTTTAAACCATAATATTGGTATATATGGCAAAAACTATATGATAGCGGTGTTTCTACTAAAATGATACGTATTCTACAAAACTTATATTGCAATAATGCTACATGTCAAATCAAAATAAACAATAATTTATCAAAATCAATCCCAATAACTAAAGGCGTGTTACAGGGGGAAGTACTATCTGCGTTACTTTTTGAGATATATATTAATGATATCTGGGTTCATTTCTATAATACAAATGTAAGAGGTATAAATATCGACGGACAACACGACCTACTATTATTATGATTAACATACGCAGATGATTTAGTGTTACTGGGATATTCCGAAATAGATGTTAGAAGAAAATTAAATATCCTCTACGAATACTGTGCAAAAAATTCCTTGATGTTAACGTGGCAAGAACTAAAATTCTTGAATTTCATAATGGTCGTGCAAAAAAATACGGTAAATCCCTTCCTCTAGAATGAAATTCCCATTGAAAAAACTAACAAATTTAATTCTCTGGGAATGACATTTGTATCCTCCGGTAAATTTAATACAAAAGCTACAGAAAGTTACAAAAACTATAATTGCGGCCCAACAAGTGAAAAACATTCTAGTTAAAGGCAGATCTGAGGGATGGGAACAAGTACACAAACTGCTTAATTCAATAGCGAATGCCACTGCACTGTATGGTGTAGAAATTTGGGGACTACAACATGGGATGATTATAGAAAAAGGTGAATTACAATTCCTAAAAATTATGATACAAATTTCAAAAAATACACCGAATAATTTTGTAAGACAAGAAACTGGTGCTATGCATATTGGAACGCTCATATGGAAACGAACTCTAAACTGGTGGAAAAAAATTGTAACAATGCCCGAAATAAAACATACAAAATATTATATAAAAGACTTATGTCACTAGAGAAAAATTATTCAAACATGCCTAAATTGAACTGTTGTACACAAATAAAATTATTTTTAATAGAACTTGGTTTAGAAAATATTTGGATGAAACAATCAATCACTAAAAAAGAAATTGATGATATAATAAATACATATTCAATAAAACTTAAAAACGATGATATGCATATGTTACAAAACTCAACTTACAGCCCTTTTTATAGCACAATTAAACTTAATACAAATACAGAAAATGATCTAAATTTAAAAATTCCATTTATAGAACTGGAATTATAGCTCAATTAAGATTAGCCAACAAAAGATATTTCAAAATTATATATAAGGTATAAAATACGAAATCGACTGTTCGAAATTTATGTACACTTTTCAAGTTAAATAGCACTGACAACATAATATATCACTTTTTTGTAAAATGTCCGGTTTTCCAGCCACTGAGAGACAACTTTCTGTTGTAATACAATATAGATTCAATAAATATGATGGAATTTGGCAACTTGTTTCACAATTTTTCAGTTGAAAAAATTAATAATATCTTTTATTACACAGTTTCAGCTTTCATGCTCAGGAGTTTCTTGTTAAACGAATAGAGGGAATATATATTGTAAACTAAAATAATGGTTTTTGTCTTTCTTAGTAAATTAGTTAATAGTAAGTTAAGTAATTTTATTTTTGTTACATTTATTTGCTATGATTATGATTATAAATATTTATCAATATACATATGTTTATGAATACTTTAATTTTTGTTACATTTATATGATATGTTTATATTTATCTATTAATGGATATGTGCACTGTATTGCCACTCATTGTATAGGAGACTACTCCGAAAACAATTAATTAAATAAATAAAATAGTAGCCATATAGGGATCATATTAAAAAAAATAGAGAGGCTATCTTTAATAACAACAAATAATATATATATATATTTACGTCACGGATGTTGGAATTTTAAAAGTAATTAATTCATACAAATTGTCCTACGGGTCTTCAGGATTATATCGTTATAGAATTTTGTTAGAAGCCACATACGGATCACATTAGTAAAATTAGGAATAGAGACTATCTTTAACCCTCCATTACACGCACCAACTGGAGTTTAAACGTTAAACGCATGCAGGGGATTCCCTCACCTGTCTTTGTCGATGTGATAAACGTATTATTTATTCTAAAATGAATTTGTTTCGTAACTATTTTTATTAATTAAGCCTTTGTATTTAATAACAGCATCAAAATATTTTTTTTAAAAAAACTTTATTACATTGAATACATGTAAAATAAAAAAAAACAAATTCTATTATAAGAAATATATGTATAATAGTAATTTACAATGATAATTTTTCTAAACAGTCATCGCAATTTACTATAGAATGATCTATGCAAAAAATTTTTTACAACCATGACATTTAGTTTTTAATTTTCTATTTTTTCGCGGAGGACAATAAGCGCATAGACCTTCTAACCTGCCGGAACATTCCTCGGCTAATGTACTAATTCCGAAAATATCTTTGAGTCTGTTTTTTGGTGTATTGAGAATATGTTCTTCAACTTTTCTCTTGACAAAATCAGTTCCATTGCAAGTCGTAAATATTCCCGCCGAGTAATTTCATTTCTAGTGTTAGCTTTGTATATTATGTTTATGTCACCTACAAGTTATACATAAATTAGTACCAGTAAAAGATTTATTCTAATAAGTTACCTATATCCATTAATGTGTAAAATATTGTCAAAGGCCAACGGTTCGATACCCGGGACACTGTGTAACTCTTCCGCAGTTTATCGTTTACATCTACCCCTCCTTTAGTTTTATTATATAACGTGATTATATCTGGTTTGTATTCTTCACCAGTATTTTCGTCTATCATCAAAGTGCATTGTTGATAACAACGTGACGTACTTATTGCGTTTTGCTTTGTACGACACAATTGTACATTCTTTGGTAAATCCAAATATTGAGTTCTTAACTGGTCTGGCTTTTATATGGGTTGTAAAAATGGAAGGTAGCTCTTTTTTATCCCGTAATAGCAGTAAACCTACCAAATACAAGCCGAAGGTTCCCTATTTTAAGAAGCAAAATTCTTATCGCAATACACGCAGACCGGGAATTCCCCGCATTTTCAGCACTATCTAATAAACACTATTACACGCGCTGCGGGGATTTGCCGCATTTTGCAATAAAAATAAATAAAAAACATCCCCTTATTTAACAACAACTTTTAGGAAGGTAATGAAACCCCCATGAAATTAGAATATATTATGAGTGTTTTATTCAAGTTTTCGTGGTACCCGCGGGGAAAAGCCGCCGATGCGTGTAATGGAGGGTTAATAATAATAAAAAAATAATACCTTCACTGGTGTTATAATTTTTATGGTAAATAATTCATACAAATAGCCCTACGGGTCTTCAAAATTATATCGTTATTGCATTTTGTTAGTAGCCACACAGGGATCATATTACCAGAACTTGTAATACAAACTATTTTTAATAACAATAAAAATATATTTATTATGTTAGAATTTTTAAATTAAATAATTCATACAAATTGTCCTACGGGTCTTCAGGATTATATCGTTAAAGAGTTTTGTTAGCAGCCACATAGGGATCATAGTACCAAAATTAGAAATAGAGACTATCTTTAATAACAATAAAAAAAAAAATTAACTTCACGGATGTTAGAATTTTTACGGTTATTAAATCATACAAATTGCCCTAAGGGTCTTCAGGAGTACATCGTTATTGAATTTTGTTAGCATCCATATAGGGATCATATTAACAAAATTAGAAATAGTGACTATCTTTAATAACAATAAAAATAATATTTACTTCACGGATGTTATATTTTTTACGGTAATTAATTCATTCAAATTGTCCTACGGATCTTCAGGATTATATCCTTATTGGATTTAGTTAGTAGCCACATATGATCCATCTTGACAAAATTATGAATAGAGACTATCTTTAATAACAAAAAAAAAACGTCAGGGGTGTTGCAATTTTTACGGTAATTAATTCATACAAATTGTCCTACGGGTCCTCAGGATTATATCGTTATTGCATTTTGTTAGTAGCCACATAGGGATCATATTAGCAAAACTATAAACAGAGACTATCTTCAATAACAATAAAAAAAATTATGTGGCCAGCACAGTACTTGCCGTCTTCCGTCAATCCTGTGTATTATGTATAAATTCCATACATAAATTTTCTTGCAAAAGATTCTAAATTTCCAGTAAAATTATTTCATAAACAAACTATGCAAATTACACTTGACACTGACATCTTCTTCTTCTTCTTCTTTAGCTTTTCCCATTCGTTACGGGCCGCTATTTTTTATTTTCTTCTTCCACTCATTTCTATTTTGCGTGTCGTTCTTATTCAGTTCCTTCTCTCTACTCTTTTTTCTTCTCTTTTCTAGAAACTTCTAATACTAGAGTTATTTCCCTTATTCTTTCATTCCTTATCGTATTGAAAACAAGCAATCGGAAGTAAAATGTGTTAAACGACTTTGCTAGCCTAGCATTTACTTGATTTGCTCGCAAGATATCCAAGCGCCAAATTTCTCGCTTGACTTGCTAGCTTATGAAATATAATGACAGGAAATGCAAATTATACATATATGAATTTAACTTGTACTGTTTCTATCTCATATTATGGTGTGTTTATATCAATTGCATGTCAAAAAGGCTTTCAAAGTTTTGTGATAAAGGTTCATAACATTGTTAAATTTGAAATATTTTCTTAGGCCTAAAAATTGTTCAAAATTAATTCCACTATCTGCAAATAACTGTACCTACCTATAAATTAATTTTGTATAACTTTCCAAACCAATAAAAGGGATATGAGAGATACACATATTATATTTCACAACTAAATAATTTTCAGTTGAAAAAATTAATAATATCTTTTATTACACAGTTTCAGCTTTCATGCTCAGGAGTTTCTTGTTAAACGAATAGAGGGAATATATATTGTAAACTAAAATAATGGTTTTTGTCTTTCTTAGTAAATTAGTTAATAGTAAGTTAAGTAATTTTATTTTTGTTACATTTATTTGCTATGATTATGATTATAAATATTTATCAATATACATATGTTTATGAATACTTTAATTTTTGTTACATTTATATGATATGTTTATATTTATCTATTAATGGATATGTGCACTGTATTGCCACTCATTGTATAGGAGACTACTCCGAAAACAATTAATTAAATAAATAAAATAGTAGCCATATAGGGATCATATTAAAAAAAATAGAGAGGCTATCTTTAATAACAACAAATAATATATATATATATTTACGTCACGGATGTTGGAATTTTAAAAGTAATTAATTCATACAAATTGTCCTACGGGTCTTCAGGATTATATCGTTATAGAATTTTGTTAGAAGCCACATACGGATCACATTAGTAAAATTAGGAATAGAGACTATCTTTAACCCTCCATTACACGCACCAACTGGAGTTTAAACGTTAAACGCATGCAGGGGATTCCCTCACCTGTCTTTGTCGATGTGATAAACGTATTATTTATTCTAAAATGAATTTGTTTCGTAACTATTTTTATTAATTAAGCCTTTGTATTTAATAACAGCATCAAAATATTTTTTTTAAAAAAACTTTATTACATTGAATACATGTAAAATAAAAAAAAACAAATTCTATTATAAGAAATATATGTATAATAGTAATTTACAATGATAATTTTTCTAAACAGTCATCGCAATTTACTATAGAATGATCTATGCAAAAAATTTTTTACAACCATGACATTTAGTTTTTAATTTTCTATTTTTTCGCGGAGGACAATAAGCGCATAGACCTTCTAACCTGCCGGAACATTCCTCGGCTAATGTACTAATTCCGAAAATATCTTTGAGTCTGTTTTTTGGTGTATTGAGAATATGTTCTTCAACTTTTCTCTTGACAAAATCAGTTCCATTGCAAGTCGTAAATATTCCCGCCGAGTAATTTCATTTCTAGTGTTAGCTTTGTATATTATGTTTATGTCACCTACAAGTTATACATAAATTAGTACCAGTAAAAGATTTATTCTAATAAGTTACCTATATCCATTAATGTGTAAAATATTGTCAAAGGCCAACGGTTCGATACCCGGGACACTGTGTAACTCTTCCGCAGTTTATCGTTTACATCTACCCCTCCTTTAGTTTTATTATATAACGTGATTATATCTGGTTTGTATTCTTCACCAGTATTTTCGTCTATCATCAAAGTGCATTGTTGATAACAACGTGACGTACTTATTGCGTTTTGCTTTGTACGACACAATTGTACATTCTTTGGTAAATCCAAATATTGAGTTCTTAACTGGTCTGGCTTTTATATGGGTTGTAAAAATGGAAGGTAGCTCTTTTTTATCCCGTAATAGCAGTAAACCTACCAAATACAAGCCGAAGGTTCCCTATTTTAAGAAGCAAAATTCTTATCGCAATACACGCAGACCGGGAATTCCCCGCATTTTCAGCACTATCTAATAAACACTATTACACGCGCTGCGGGGATTTGCCGCATTTTGCAATAAAAATAAATAAAAAACATCCCCTTATTTAACAACAACTTTTAGGAAGGTAATGAAACCCCCATGAAATTAGAATATATTATGAGTGTTTTATTCAAGTTTTCGTGGTACCCGCGGGGAAAAGCCGCCGATGCGTGTAATGGAGGGTTAATAATAATAAAAAAATAATACCTTCACTGGTGTTATAATTTTTATGGTAAATAATTCATACAAATAGCCCTACGGGTCTTCAAAATTATATCGTTATTGCATTTTGTTAGTAGCCACACAGGGATCATATTACCAGAACTTGTAATACAAACTATTTTTAATAACAATAAAAATATATTTATTATGTTAGAATTTTTAAATTAAATAATTCATACAAATTGTCCTACGGGTCTTCAGGATTATATCGTTAAAGAGTTTTGTTAGCAGCCACATAGGGATCATAGTACCAAAATTAGAAATAGAGACTATCTTTAATAACAATAAAAAAAAAAATTAACTTCACGGATGTTAGAATTTTTACGGTTATTAAATCATACAAATTGCCCTAAGGGTCTTCAGGAGTACATCGTTATTGAATTTTGTTAGCATCCATATAGGGATCATATTAACAAAATTAGAAATAGTGACTATCTTTAATAACAATAAAAATAATATTTACTTCACGGATGTTATATTTTTTACGGTAATTAATTCATTCAAATTGTCCTACGGATCTTCAGGATTATATCCTTATTGGATTTAGTTAGTAGCCACATATGATCCATCTTGACAAAATTATGAATAGAGACTATCTTTAATAACAAAAAAAAAACGTCAGGGGTGTTGCAATTTTTACGGTAATTAATTCATACAAATTGTCCTACGGGTCCTCAGGATTATATCGTTATTGCATTTTGTTAGTAGCCACATAGGGATCATATTAGCAAAACTATAAACAGAGACTATCTTCAATAACAATAAAAAAAATTATGTGGCCAGCACAGTACTTGCCGTCTTCCGTCAATCCTGTGTATTATGTATAAATTCCATACATAAATTTTCTTGCAAAAGATTCTAAATTTCCAGTAAAATTATTTCATAAACAAACTATGCAAATTACACTTGACACTGACATCTTCTTCTTCTTCTTCTTTAGCTTTTCCCATTCGTTACGGGCCGCTATTTTTTATTTTCTTCTTCCACTCATTTCTATTTTGCGTGTCGTTCTTATTCAGTTCCTTCTCTCTACTCTTTTTTCTTCTCTTTTCTAGAAACTTCTAATACTAGAGTTATTTCCCTTATTCTTTCATTCCTTATCGTATTGAAAACAAGCAATCGGAAGTAAAATGTGTTAAACGACTTTGCTAGCCTAGCATTTACTTGATTTGCTCGCAAGATATCCAAGCGCCAAATTTCTCGCTTGACTTGCTAGCTTATGAAATATAATGACAGGAAATGCAAATTATACATATATGAATTTAACTTGTACTGTTTCTATCTCATATTATGGTGTGTTTATATCAATTGCATGTCAAAAAGGCTTTCAAAGTTTTGTGATAAAGGTTCATAACATTGTTAAATTTGAAATATTTTCTTAGGCCTAAAAATTGTTCAAAATTAATTCCACTATCTGCAAATAACTGTACCTACCTATAAATTAATTTTGTATAACTTTCCAAACCAATAAAAGGGATATGAGAGATACACATATTATATTTCACAACTAAATAATTTTCTTGATGACATGTGAATATCAGTTCGTCATATAGCTAGCAAATCTGTCAATGTACTAAGCAACAAGTCTCGTTTGCTTATCTAGCATTTGCTTGAACTACTTACTTCAATGAACCCATCTATTGATACTGACATCTGTCAATTTGAATTATCTGAATATATTAGCAGTTTCCATGGTTAGCATATCTGGATATTTTATGAAAATTATTATCTTTATAATTCTTTAACTCTGTATCTACTGAATATGAATTATAAAATGCAATCAAATCCTATAAAGAATAATATATTCTTCATGTTATAATAACGTTAAATGTAAATAAATGATATTTAACTGCGGTTTTTCAAGAAAAACTGTTAAAATCTTTAAATAAGAGTACTCCCGGTTGACCATTTATAACCAAAATCTAATCACTTGTTCGTCTGGATGTAAACTTGAGAAATATGAAAAAATTATAACTTTTGGTATCGTGGTATAGAAGTTATGCGATCCGAAACTTTCGTCACACACACAGAGACACACACACAGGACGCACACAGACACACACACACCCACACACACCCACACACACCCACACACACACACACACACACACACACACACACACACACACACATACATACATACAGACATCATCGTAAAAATGGTAAAATCGGATTGTAGGGACCCAAAAACGTACTTATTCAGTAAAAACTCATCATTGAATTTTTTGACCAAAGACATTACCTTCCTTACCTAAAGGTGACGAAAGGTAAAAATATTTATTTCACGGGTGTTGGAATTTTTACGGTAATTATTTCTTACAAATTGTCCTAGGGATCATCAGGAATATATTGTTATTGAATTTTGTTAGTATCTACATAGGGATCATATTAGCAAAATTAGAAATAGAGACTATGTTTAATAACAATAAAAAAAATTATTTGCCTTACGGGTATAGAAATTTTTACGGTAATTGATTCGTACTAATTGCCGTACGGGTCTTCAGGATTATATCGTTATTGCATTTTATTAAGAACAATACAGGGAACATATTAGCAAAAGTAGAAATAGAGACTATCTTTATAACAATAAAAAAAATATATTTACTTCACGGATATTAGAATTTTTAAACTAATTAATTCATACAAATTGTCCTACGGGTCTTCAGGATTATATCGTTATTGCATTTTGTTAGTATCCATATAGGGATCATATTAGCAAAATTAGAAAGAGAGACTATCTTTAATAACAATAATAAAAATATTTACACAATCTTTTGTGTATTTTTATTTCTTGTTGTTCAATGAAATTTTATAAATTATTATTAGATAAGATAGCTTCTGCAGTTTCAAAATTATTCGCGACGCAGTTGAATAATGGATTTCTGCAAAATCTGCTACTTGGAAACTAACCAATAGTTGCAAATTTCATAAAAACGCCAGCTTGTGAGAATTTTTTCGTAAGAGATAACAATATGTAACTCCAATATTTTTTCTTTGTCAATCGAAATCACATCGAAATCTTTGCTACAACCTCGTCATCCATTGTGTGAAACAGATTTGAATACTACATTCACTCCTTGGTATTTGATATTTTATTAAATTAATTTTATTCAGTTCTTCCTCCCCAGCAGCATTAATTCATATTCAATATCGTTTAAAACATTTATTTTATGAGTTTGACGTAGCACGAATTGTCGCAATGGATATAAGTGTCACTTAATGCTGTTGAGCGGTAAATGAAGTAGTAAAAATAAAGTAGAACTTAAGGTTTGGTGCAAAGGTTTTTTGAAATTTAAATGCAACTTAATACTAAGTGCCACTTAACTAGTAACGGTGCAAACGGAGATAAGTCAGATTTTATTTAAATAAGGTGCCATTATTAAACGAAATAATTGGACAAAACTAAAAGCAAATTCATAACTACTTTATGTATGTTACAATTCGAAATGTCACTGACATTTGTTCCAATAATAGCTTACCTCCTTTTACGCTGATTATAAAGTTATCAACGTTTAATAATGATAGGAATATTGGAATTTGGAATAGCAAATTTATAAAATCGCTATTCACTTATTTTACTATATAAATGTTTAAAATTTGCTAGAAATACTGCAAGAGATAAAAATTTAAAATCGATATCTCAATGCAACCCGGAGTTTGGAGTTTCAATCAGAATTCGTTTTTTAATATCCACCTGGTATTTATTGCACATTATCTAAATATCTAGAAATTCGTGTTATTCAATCATTTATTCGCTGTTATTTATGCTGCATTATCTTACTCGTTAATAATATAAAATAATTGAGATACTAGTTTTATCACTTGAAACCTTTTATCTTTAAATAATAAAAATTCACAGTTCATTGTTAAAGACAAATTCCTAATAAATTTCACTCATGTATATTTGTTTGTTTGTAACACACTTTCATCGCGTTACATTTGTGGAAATTATAAATAATATTCAATGTAACTAATTCATATAATTTAATACTTCATTACGAACCGCTTACAAATCAATATAAAAACATTATATTTCATAAGAAAACAAAAATAATATCAGAAAATTTCTGGAGATAAGCATTCGTACAGATTATTTCATTGACATAACTATTCAAACGCAGCTGTTCGTTTACGACACAAATATTATATACCAATAATATTAAAAAAGTAAATACTCGCTTAAAAACAGGTTTATATCTTATAAATAAGTAAATAGATAAGTTCTGCAAACAAATTATATTTCAAGGAATATCTACATTTAATCAATGAACTTCTACGTATGAAAAGTATAATGTTCTGCCAACGGTTTAACTATTTATTAGCGGTGTTTTTAATTACTTGGTAAGTACTTTAAGTTATTATTTTTTAACAATTTAAAAAGTGTACTTGTAAATATTTCTTTAGTGTTATCACATATTACTCTCTTATAGAGTGATTTAATTATTTATAAAATTTATCTAAATGTATTAAATGTATATTTTCTTTTCGAATTATTGAAATTTAGTGGTAGTACTTTTTTTTTCTTCCATTTGGTTTATATTTATAATTTTAAGTGTGTTTTGTGTAAAAATTTAACTATTTTTTATATGAACACTATTAATAAACTAATATCTCCGTAGAATTTTAGACTTAAATCTCACTCTGAGATTTATATCTGTTGTACGTAGATTATAATAATGTTAATTTATTAGTGTATACCAGAAAGTACATATAAGCTTATAATAATACTCCTGTCATAGGTGTATTCATTGGCTTCCGCTGCAATTTTTTATAATTTCTTTTATTATTATTAATTTGCTAGTGTAAATAAGAGTACATTATTTAAGTAATTGACCTAGGAACTGTTAACTTATCAACTGGGGTATTAGTATGTTAAGTATGAAAATAAATGCAATTATTATATAATAATTCTTGATATGTCCTGCTGTGTTCAAAATGTATCCAGTATATTGTTGAAAAAATCTAATGTTAAATATAAATTTACTTATTGTTAAATGTATCTTAAATTGTAAAAGATAATATTCAAGTGAAATTATTACAAGTACAACTACACAATTGAGGAGCTTTTGTTGAAAACAACCATAGTATACTTTTTACCTTCCGTCACCTTTAGGTAAGGAAGGTATTGTCTTTGGTCAAAAAATTCGATGGTGAGTTTTTAACGAATAAGCACGTTTCAGTGTCCCTAGAATGTGAATTTACTATCTTTACGATAATGTCTGCACTTGTGGGTGTATGTGTATTTGTATGGGTGTAACGATTTTTTAATAGACGTTACCTTCTACACAATTCTAAAAATTATACTTCCTTCATATTCCTCTTTTGTATGTCCGTATGAAGAGTTGATTAGACTTTGGTTAAGATTGGTTAACCGGAAGTACCCTAATTTGAAGATTTTAACAGTTTTTCTTGAAAAAACGCTGTTATTTTTTTTTGACATTTTATGTTATTATAAAAATTAAAGAATATTTTATTCTCTATTTGATTTAATTATAGTTTTTTCTTAACATTCAAAGAATTTAGATATGTTATAAAAATATATTACGTAGTTGTTAGATAATAACGTTGTTAACGTGTTAAACACTTTCTTAACTACTTTGAAAAAAATGCTATTCTGTAACAGCAACATTTAATAACGTTGATAAATTTAAATGATAACCATAGTGCTTAGCTAATTGAAGTGAGCTGCAGAAGACGTATTTCTCCAGTGACAGTTCCAAGAAATAGTGGTCTGTGTTGTTGACAATACATAATTATAACCTCAATATTGAATTTTGTAAAATTAATATAATTAATTTTAGTATTATAGTTTGAAAAATCCATGGCAGCACGTGGGACAAAACTACAGCTGAGCAACAAGACATAATGCTTGATTTTTTAAAATCTATCTCTAATATGCTACTTGGCAAATCTCGTCCCCAAAATATAAATGAAATAAATGGTTTGTGGCAAGATCTTAACAGCATTTGTGGAGCAAAGAAGTCTGTTGAAGTTGAAGACTGAAAGAGGTTTTGGGTAGAATGGAGGAGTAGAACAAGAGCAAAAACACGCGTGGTACACAACGATATAACTTGTACAGGTGTGTGCCACACTTTCTATATTTTATTTCTTTCTATTTGTTATACAGTGTTCATTTTTAAGTGGCTACCATTGCGCTCTCGAAAACTAGAAGAGATACGAAGTTGGTTAAATTAGCAAAGAATCTCTATTTCACATAGGTATTTCAAAGATATACTGAAAAAAGAAATTCAACCAATGGTTCTCACAATATGGATACCAACTTTTTTATTTTAAATAGAAACATATTTTTTATTTGTGCATTCAATAGAGCTCTTTATTCTGAATTTCAAAGATATACTGAAAAAAGAAATTCAACCAATGGTTCTCAAAATATGGATACCAACTTTTTTATTTTAAATAGAAACATATTTTTTATTTGTGCATTCAATAGAGCTCTTTATTCTGAATTTCAAAGATATACTGAAAAAAGAAATTCAACCAGTGGTTCTCAAAATATGGATACCAACTTTTTTATTTTAAATAGAAACATATTTTTTATTTGTGCATTCAATAGAGCTCTTTATTCTGAATTTCAAAGATATACTGAAAAAAGAAATTCAACCAGTGGTTCTCAAAATATGGATACCAACTTTTTTATTTTAAATAGAAACATATTTTTTATTTGTGCATTCAATAGAGCTCTTTATTCTGAATCCAACGATATAAAATTTTCATACCCTTACATAACAAAATTTTTGAAAAAAAAATTAATAAAGTTTTGAATTACTTCCCCTTAAATATGATATTAATTAGAGTGCCATGAACGAAAAAAGTGAATATTTTGTTTATTGGTACTTCTGTCAAATGAGAAATTGTTCTTCATATCATTTTTAATACTTAACGTAACGCCCGCGGCCGCCGCCGCCGCGCTACCTGGCCAATATTTCTGTTATTTGTTACACTTCACCCATATAAATAAAAACGTTACAATTGGTGTCAGGTGTGGGGTTGTTGTTAACTGTGAAGTGTAAATAAAAATAAATAAAATGGCGACTAAACAAATAAAATTAAGTGAATTAAAAGTAAGTGATCTCAAGAGAGAACTGGAAGAACGAGAATTAGATACGACAGGACTGAAAAGCGCTCTACAATCTCGTCTGCGGCAAGCATTAACCGCTGCTGGTGAAAATGCTGATGATTACTTATTTGACCTATCCGAATTTGGTAAAATAAAAGAAGAATTAAAACAGGAAATGGCAGAAAATTCTCGGACATTAAAAGGAGAATTGATAGAAAAATTAGAACAGAAATTGGAAGAAAGTTCTAGAAAAGCCGAAGAAAATTATATAACATTAGAAGAAAAATTAATATAAAGTTCTCGAACATTAGAACAAAAATTAGAGGAGAATTCTAGAAAGGCAGAAGAAAATTGTAGAACATTAAAAGAACAATTGACAGGAACATTAAAACAAAAATTAGAAGAAAATTCTAGAAAAATCGAGGAAGACCTGAGGAATTTAAAAGATGAGTATGACAAGAAGATCGAAGAAATACGTGAAAAATTCACTAAAATGACATCGTCATCAGCGTCAAATTCCGAAGTAGTAAGGCCAGGACTACTAGAAGAAAGGAAATTAGTAAAATCTGACACTACTTCAAAAATGCACATAAAAACACCGGAATTTGATGGGAAGTCTTCGTGGCCGAATTATTTAAAACAATTTGAAGCGGCCGCAAAAGCGAATAATTGGACGTCCGAGGAGAAGGCTACGGCGTTGACTGTCTCGTTGCGCGGAGAAGCTATCGACATCCTGCAAACGCTGAAAGAAGAAGAACAAGAAGACTACGACCAACTAGTCAAGCGGTTGGATATGCGATATGGCAATGCGCATCTGGAGCAAGAATTTGAAGTTGATGTAGCTCGTTTAGTTCATCTCGCACATCCTGCAGATCCTGACAGCGTTTTGGAGTTCTTGGCCACTCAATCATTTATCTACGGAGTTCGAGACAGCGAAACTCAACAAGCACTGCGATTGGCCCGTCCAAAAACTTTAATTGACGCACTCTCATATGCATTGGAGCATGAAGCTGCCAAACAAGCTTCACGTAATCAATCGCGGGTGCGAAATATGGATGCTGAGAGAAAAGAAAACACTGATGATCTAGAAGAGACAGTGCGACGAATTGCAAGTGAAGTGTTTACCGGAAGAAAGAAACTCCGCTGTTGGAATTGCGGTGAACTGGGCCATCCGCAGAGACTTTGCAGAAAAATGCAAAAGAAGACGGAATCTACAAAGGAAGAAAAGGAGTCGGAAAACTAAATCGGGTTGATGCGAAGGGGCAACTGTCGACCCGTAATCTAGTAGCTCCACAATCCATCAGTTATGTCGCATCTCTTCATCATAAAGCCAATAGCATCTATGTGGATGGCTCTATTAACGGAAGGCCAATGAAAATGCTACTGGATACGGGTGCGACAAAAACTATAATTAGACCCGACTTGATAAGGAAAACTGGCAAGACGCATCTTCAACCAACTAAGTGGCGGTTACGCACAGCCACGGGAGAACAAGCTACCGCATTAGGAGAAGTAGATATCACCATCTCTATTGGGAACACCACCTTTAAACATCGTGCGCTGGTAGCTGATGTTGAAGATGAATTAATACTCGGAATGGACGCAATGACAAAGCACGGATTTAAACGTGACCTGAAGAAGGGAGTGATGATGGTCAAGGAAGAAGAACTCGTATTAAATCCACGAGATGACAAAGCTGTGAGCGTACTAATGGCAGAAGACGTTACCCTCCCAGAACGAAGTGAAATTATCCTGGAGGCACATTTAGATGGTAGTTTCTGTGAAGGAAGTATCGTTATGCTGGAGCCCAAGAATGATGATGCCAAAACTGGCACTTGAGTTGTTGTCGGAAAATCACTGATAGAAGCCAGCCGGGTAATACCAGTTCGAATAATGAACGTAAATGTTTATCCTGTTGTTCTGAAGAGAGGAACAATTGTAGGAGAATGCACGGCAGTATCCTCGATTATCCGAACTGTAAAGGCCAAAGGGAACACATCTCAGAAAGTTCCGGACACATTAATCAATCAATTGACAACATCGTTTGAAGAATTGACCGCCGACCAGAGAACAAAGGCAAAGAATCTAATTGGAAATTTTAAAGATGTGTTCCAATTTGATGAGAAAACCAAAGGGAGAACTAATGTAATAATAACCTTTATTTCAACCCTAAGTATACAAATACAATATGTAAAATAACTTGTAATAATAATTAATTAATATAATAAAGAAAAAAATTACATGTACAAAATTAATTAAGTTGAATATCCTTTCGGACAAAGGTCTCCCCCAATTTCTTCCATTCGTCTCTGTTCCTTGCTGTTCGTGGCCATGTTGAGGTCCAACATGGCAGCAATAGCAGGTCGCTATTGCTTTTATCTCATCCTTCCATCTTCTCCTTGGTCTTCCTATTGGTCTTATATTTTCCAATGGGATCCATTCTGTTATGTCTCTGGTCCAATTATTTTCACTTCTCATAATATGTCCTGCCCAGCTCCATTTTAAAGATTTTATTGCAGTTATGATATCTGCTATTTTAGTCTTGGTTTTTAATTCTTGTATACTAACTTTGTCTTTCCAGGTGATATTTAACATACTACGTTCCATTTTGTTTTGACATATTCTAATTCTCTTAGTTAATGTTTCTGTTAATGCCCATGTTTGACAGCCGTAAGTTATGGTTGGACTAACGCACATGTCATATATTTTGCTTTTAATAGACTGGTCAATATTACCTTTAAATATGTTTTTGAGCGACCAATACTTTCTCCAAGCTAGGTTAATTCTTCTATTTATTTCTTTCTCCATCCCTTTCTCGAAGCTAATTATTTCACCTAGATATGTATAATCTGTTACATATTCGAGTTCCTCCGTATTAATTTTTATTGATTTGGTTTTGTCCGAGTTCGTCATTACTTTTGTTTTCGATGTGTTAATTATCAACCCGACTTCTCTACTCCGTTTATCTAGTTCATTTATTAGTTGTTGTAATTCCTCTGCAGAATTTGTTATCAGAGCAATATCATCAGCAAAGCGTAAATTGTATAATTTTCTGCCATTTATATTTATACCATAATTTTCTGATATGTTGTGCATAACGTATTGTAAAACCGCGTTAAAAAGGTCTGGAGATAATGGGTCGCCTTGTCTTACTCCTTTGTTTATTTTAAATGTTCTTCCCCATTTTTCTGTTTTAATATTTGCTGTATTATCTGTGTAAATTTGTTGCGTCATTCTAATTAGTTTATTTTCTACATTCGCCTGGTCTAAAGCTTTCCATATGTTATCATGTTCTAGAGAGTCGAAAGCTTTCTTGTAATCGACGAAACAAATGTAAATTACATAATTATACTCTTTACTTTTTTCTATTAATTGATTTATAGCATGTAGATGGTGTATTGTTGATTTATTTTTTCTGAAGCCTGCTTGTTCTGGGGTTTGATATTCTTCAAGGTAATTTTTCATTCTTCTTTGTATACATTTCGTAAAGATTTTGCTTAGTGATGCAACAAGACTAATTGGTCTATAATTGTTGATATTAAATCTATCGCCTTTTTTATGTAGGAGTATTATTTGTGAATGTTTCCATTGTGCTGGTATTTCTTCTGTTTCTAATATTTTGTTGAATAGCAGCTGCAGAATATGTAGTATTTCAATTTTTCCTATTTTAATTAATTCGTTTGTTAAGCCATCTTGTCCTGGACATTTGTCGAATTTGATTTCGTCTATAGTTTTTTCGATTTCTTCTAGTGTAAAGTATTTAGTTGAGTTATTGCGAAATTCGTGTAGAAGATTATGCTTTTCCTTCTCGCTGTAGTAAAGTTCTTCAAAAAACTGTGTCGCTATTTCTAATATTTCTTTCCTTCCGTGTTCTTTATTCTCATTTTTCTTCATACTGTAAATCCATTGTTTATCAGTGTTTAGTGCTTTATTTAGTTCTTTTGTAGACCTACTTTTCTGTATTATCTCTGCAATTTGTTTTTCTTTATATGTCTTTAGGTCATTTTGTATAGCTTTTTTGACAAGCTTTCTAGTTTCTGCTAATTGTATTTTCTGTGTTGGGGTTTTATTCTTTATTTGTTCTAGTTTCGTTCTTTGGGAGATAAGACGTTTTGTTTCTTGGGTAATTTTATTATTACATTTCTCATTTTGATCTGAGATTTGTTTTGCTGTATTCGTAATTGTCATTTCTAATAAATTGTATAATTCTTGTACTTCGATGTTTACATCTATTTTGTGTAGTACCTCTAAGCTTTTTCGAAGTTCTTGTTGGTAAGCTAAGTCTTGGGTTCTTATTGTACTTCCTCTGGGTATTTTATTAAATATTTCTTTTCTTGTTTGTTTTTTGTTTATTCTTAGTGTAGCTCTAACTAATCTGTGATCAGAGATAAAATGGAGATTGCTTAAAATTTCGATATTTGTGACAGTCTTTATATTATTTATCAAAATAAAATCTATTTCGTTTTTGTGTCCTGATGGCGATTGCCATGTCCATTTTCTATTTTCAGGTTTTTAAAGTATGAATTAACAATTTTTATTTGGTTTTGATTTGCAAAGTCGATTATAAGTTGACCCCTAGGATTTCTTATTCCGTAATGTGATGTACCCAATACGTTTTCTTCCCCTTTTTGTCTTTTGCTGATTTTCCCATTGAAGTCTCCCATAGTAAGAATAATGTCTGATTTGTTATTTCTTAATTCTTCTTTGATATTGTTTAGTTCTTCATAAAATGTTTCAATTTTTTCTTCTGCTGATTCACTTGTTGGCGCATGTACGTTTATTATGTGTATAAATTGATTATTAATATTTAGTTTTAAAACTGCAATTCGTTCGTTTATATTTTTGAAATAAACTATGTTATGCTTCCATTTACATTTTATGCAAAAACCAGTACCGTATTGACCCTTTTTTGCTGTACCATGTAATAATATTAATTGAGATTTTCGTTCAATTATTGCTGTGTAGTTTCTTCTGATTTCTGATAACCCTATTATATCCCAATTAATCATATCCAAGGCATTTTCTAGTTCTACGATTCTGTGTTCATCTTTAAGAGTTTTGGTATTCAGTGTCGCAATATATAATTTGAAATGGGGGGTGTTGGTCTTAGACCCTCTCAGTGACCAGCTGTGTTGAGGATCGTCTATATTTTCGTTTTTTCTCTCGCGTATTTCATTCGTATGTGCTGATGCTGATATTTTTGTTATATTAACCTTATTCTCGTTCTTTTCGGTTGTCAAAGTCGTATTTGTGCTTGTTGATGATATTTTTAATTGTGATTGCTATATGTTGTTGGTTGCTCTATCTTTGATTGGTTTATCGTCGTAGCTATTTGATCTAGGGCGATTCATGTATTCGAAAATAGGTCTAACTCCCGAGACTGATGGCATTGCATTTATATTTTCAGTATTCAGTATTTTCTGTGCTTTCTGTTTTCCTGTTGGTTTCTGTCTTTTATTGTCTTGATTTTCTATATTATTCGAATTTTCAGTGTTTTTGGCGTTTCCTTCTTTCTCAAGTTCCTTTTCCTCTGAAAGCGTTCTTTTCTTTTTACCTTTTTCCTGGGTCCATTTCTCCACTACCTTCTTATCTGTTACTTTTCCATCTACATATAATTCGTTGTATTTCATTATTGCGTGTTTTCCCTCTTTACGTAGTTCTTTCAAAATAGGCATTAACTGTTTCCTTTCTTCTATAATATTTTTAGGAAAGTCTTCACTGATCGTGATATTTGTGCCTTTTAAATGTTTCCTATTTGTCAGAATATCTACTACTTTTCTCCTTGAAATAAATTTAATTAATATTGGTCTAGATTGTCCTGAATTTTTATTTCCTATTCTATATATGTTGTCTATCTCAATGATAGATATCTCTACTCGTATTAATTCTTTAATTACTTCCAAGCATATTTTTTCTAGTTCATATCTGTTATTCTCTTTTTCGTCTAAACCGAATATTAAAAGATTTTTCTCTGTTTGCTCGTTCTTGCTTTTTCCATTTTTGATCATGTTCGTTTAATATCTTTGTGTGTTCTTCTACTTTGTTGTTTATTGTAGTAGATATTTCCTGTATCTGCTGTGTAATATTCGCAGTATCTTTTTTTACTTCATCTATGGCATTAAGAATTTTTTGTGTATCCATTTTAATGGTGTTCTATGAAATGTCACCTTATGTGGGGTTATTAACGTTAATTATTATTAAAATATATTAAGGTAGAGTTGTATTTACAGTTGTTGTTTTGCCCTTACTTATTTCGGGGCAGAACCCGTGAATACCCTGTCTACTAGCCCGGATTTTTTAATATGTATTGTTTTTATTACTTTAGATTAAATATTTTAGACCCCAGTACTTTTTAAAACAAATTATCGTATTTAGATCTAAAGTTTTAGATGTTAGAATTTTAGACCTACTTTTAGAACTCTAAACATGTGCCCCATAACTGTCAGATTGAGTTAGTGTTTCTTATTTTTCGCCCTGTTAAACGCATTGCACCACAAATTTACAAAATAAACTAAGAAATGTTTAAACTAATAAATAAATAGTCCTACTATATTACTTAGCACTCCTTTTTTTATTATTATTTTGATTGTATCCCTTTAATAGTTATTTAACTATCAAGTGTGTTAATGAGGGCGATTAATGATCGAGACATTTAATTGTTGAGATCATTAATCGCCCTCATTAACACACGTGTTAGTTACAATATTTTTTCGTTGACCGTATCTTACTTAAATGGAAAATCTAATTTTATTCCATGACAATTTTTTTTAGGTTAGTAATGGTTGACCGAACGTCAAATTTTACGTCAGAAAATCAATAAGTTTTGTCATCAATTGTTTTCAGTGGGTGCGTTCAGTTTACTTAATACTAGACAACACAAGCGGATTTTTATGTTATTTGAGGAATTTTATTCTTTCAAATTCATTTTAAAGGTATGCTACGTGAATATACCTAGCTTGTAAGTGTCAAAAGCAAGACTTTTAATTCTGTCTACCTTTTTGCTACAACTTAGCGTTAGCAATACATGCTGTGTTCCATGTGGTGAACGCACCCAATAAATCGTTTATTAATAAAAATCATGCATTAATAGGGGTAATTAATGAATGATTTTCTATACATTAAGATAGCCTATTAATAAACGGTCGACGGAAAATATTATTAAAAAATACGGTTGTTTATTTTTTAGTATTTGTTTATTACAATTATTATTATTTGTTTATTATAATTTTTATTATTATTCGTATATTATAATTTTTTATTATTTGTTGATTTTAGTTTTAGAAAATAAATATTTCGTATTTTTAGATTTTAGATGTTAGATCTCGAAATTTCAGATCAAAACTGAGACTTTATATACCAAAATTTTAGATCTTCAACACTTTAGAACTGTATTTTAGATCTTACAAAATGTTTCCCGGATATGTCAAAATTGCACTTTTTTATTATATTTTAGGCTTTTAAGTTTTTAAATACAAAAAGAAAGCACAAACCATAATAACAATAATATAAAGGCGAAGTAATTATGAATAAATCAGTTTAAAACCATAGAACATAAGTCTCAGCCGTCGGAATCTGAGGTTATGCTAGTTCGGCACACACGATACAATAATTTAATGTAGTTTTTCATTAAAACTGTTATGGGCTTCAAGTAAAGTACCACTTCTTGTTGCCCATTTTTACCCAAAATCTATTAAACTTTTTATATTAATGCAGAAAGCTTAAATCGTGGAACAAAATGTCACACACACACACGCGACCAACAACCTTTTCTGTTTGCTAATGTAGTTCACCATAAAATAGACACCGGAGACGCAAGACCTATCCGTCAACCAGCAAGAAGACTACCACTGGCGAAGCGTGCGGAAGCAGAAAGAATAATCGAGGACATGAAGATGGAAGGTGTGATTGAACCTTCAAGCAGTCCATGGGCTTCACCAGTGGTGTTAGTGAAGAAGAAGGATGGCTCTACACGATTTTGCGTCGATTATCGTCAACTTAACAACGTGACGAAGAAAGATAGCTACCCGCTACCTCAAATAGACGACACATTAGACACTTTGGCTGGCTCAAAATTTTTCTCCACTTTGGATCTAAAGAGCGACTACTGGCAAGTAGATTTGGATCCAAAAGACAAGGAGAAGACAGCCTTCACCATTGGTACAGGACTCTGGCAATTTACCGTAATGCCGTTTGGGCTCTGCAATGCTCCTGCAACGTTTGAACGACTCATGGAAACAGTATTGGCTGGGCTATCTTGGAAAACCTGTTTAGTGTACCTCGACGATATTATTGTGGTAGGTAAGACATTCGAGGACCACATGAAGAATTTGGAAGAGGTTTTCCAGAGATTGAGGAAGGCTAACCTGAAACTTATTGCAGTTGACCAGGAGAAGATAAAGGCTGTGAGAGACTGGCCAGCACCTAGGGACAAACACGAACTTAGAAGTTTCCTTGGTTTGTGTACCTATTATCGACGATATGTACCTGGATTTGCCAACATAGTCAAGCCACTGCCAAGGCTTACTGAAGAAGGAAGAAGATTTATCTGGGAAATGGACTGTACAGTTACATTTAAAGAACTAAAACATGCTTTGACAAGCGCACCCATCTTGAGTTATCCTTTATCTGAAGGAGAATTCATTCTAGACACAGATGCCAGCAACGTCGGAATTGGTGGCGTTGTTTCCCAGATACAAGATTGGCATGAGAAGGTTATTGCCTACTTTAGTAAGACCTTGTCAAAACCAGAAAGGAATTACTGTGTGGCCAGAAAAGAACTCTTGGCAGTCGTGAAATCCGTGGAACATTTCTACAAATATTTGTTCGGAAGAAATTTTTTGATTAGAACTGACCATGCTGCATTAAAATGGCTGCTACAATTCAAGAATCCTGAAGGTCAGGTGGCTAGATGGATTGAAAGACTACAGGAATACGATTTCTAAATGGAACACAGGATAGGTACCAGCCATCGTAATGCCGATGCATTGTCCAGAAGGCCTTGCCAAGATGAATGCAAACATTGTAGTCGACTTGAAGAGAAACAGTTTACTGTTGCCAGGACAACAGTAGTCGATGATAATTGGCAGCCCGATGGACTACGCGAAGACCAAGAAAATGACACAAATTTGAAAATTATATTGGAGTGGAAAGCAGAAGAATGCAAACCAATATGGGAAGACGTTGCACCACACTCACAGTGTGTAAAAGCGTACTGGGCGCAATGGGACTCCATGGTGATTGAGGATGGCTTGTTGAAGCGTGTGGTAGAGAATGCTAATGGAACTAAGAAGAAAGCTCAGTTGGTCATTCCTAAGAGTAGAATACTAGACGTGTTGAAAGAGATTCATGACGGGTCTGGAGGCCATTTTGGAGTCACCAAAACTCTAGAAAGATTGCGCCAGCGGTTTTACTGGGTTAACTTCACTGAAGATGCTAAAGACTGGTGCAAGAAATGTGTGGTTTGCGCTGGAAGCAACGGCTCTCATAGACGACGAAAAGCTCCAATGCGTCAATACAACGTTGGCAGTCCATTTGAGCGCATTGCGATTGATGTGGCCGGACCATTTCCAGAAAGTAACGATGGAAATAAATATATCGTGGTTGTCATGGACTACTTCACCAAGTGGGTTGAAGCCTATCCATTACCTAATCAAGAAGCCACCACGGTCGCTGAAACTTTAGTTAAAGAATGTATATGCCGATTCGGGGTACCACGTGAACTTCATTCCGACCAGGGAAGAAATTTCAAGTCTGCCGTTTTCCAAAATATCTGTAAGATATTAGGAATTAATAAAATAAGGACAACTGCATTACATCCGCAGTCCGATGGCATGGTTGAACGAATGAACAGAACGATCAACCGATATTTGTCGAAGGTAGTCTCCAACCACCAAAGAGACTGGGACCGACATCTTCATCTGTTCCTGATGGCTTATCGTTCATCCGTGCATGAAACAACAGGGCAAACTCCTGCGAACATCTTATTCGGACGTGAGTTGCGTTTACCATGCGACTTGGTGTTCGGCAGCAAGCCTGGGGAAGACCTGGCGGGAGAAGACTACGTTACGGGCTTACGGATAAGAATGGATGACATTCATGGACAAGTCCGTTCGAACATTCAAACTGCCAGCGACCGAATGAAGGACCGGTATGACATCAAAGCCGAAAAAGGTGGATATCAACCTGGGGATTTAGTGTGGCTCTACAACCCACAACGGCGCCGCGGGTTATCACCAAAGCTGCAAAAGAATTGGGATGGCCCCTATGAGGTAGTCAAAAGAATAAACGACGTGGTATATAGAATTAAGAAACAACCTACCGCGAATCCGAGAGTGGTACACTTTAATCGGCTAGCCCCTTTTGCTGGAGACAACCACGAAGACCATAATGGAGCAGCAGTTCGTCGGATCATAGCTCAAGAACTGACTTTTGAAGATTTCATGGAGAACTACTCCTCTGGGCGCAAGGCGCGGTACGGCGTGATAAAAGAAGAACATCGAGAGCTGTTCACCGTGTCTTCAGATTATTCCCTCGGCCACTGCGTATCAGAAGACTTAAAGATGTCCCGCGGCATAGCCTCAGTCTTTAAGGCGAAATATGGACGATTACAAGGAACTGGCCAACCAACGTGCATCTGTTGGGAAAACGCTACGACTGAGAGATAGCAATTCAGACCATCAGCGGTACATCTACTACCTTGTTTCAAAACCACGCGCGTACCAGAAGCCGTCGTATCAAAGCCTATGGAACTCGCTGTGCGATTTGAGGGATCATCTACTGGAGAATAACATTTTGAAGCTAGCAGTACCGAAGTTAGGTTGTGGTCTAGACGGTTTGGACTGGAGGATTGTAAGGAACATGTTAGAGATCCTCTTCCGTTTCACCGGCATTGAAATTCTCGTCTGCAGCTGTAACCCTAACGGACAGAAAGAAGAACTCGAAATGCACCAAGGGTAGTACATGCAGGTTTCGTCACCACGGACTGTTCCGGGACGAAACAGTCTTAAGGAGGGGGCAGTGTAACGTAACCCCCGCGGCCGCCGCCGCCGCGCTACCAGGCGCCTCGGTGTCTGCGCGCAACGCGCTTGTTAGGACTGGTCGCAGTAATCTATTGTGTGATGTTGTTTACCTCTAGAAGTTCTCTAGTAGGCCCTAGTAGGTTCTAGAAATAATCTAGCCAGGTATATATAATCCACCGCCAAAGCCAGCGAACACATTCGGTATTATAGAAGTAACGAGTGAAGAAGTCTGATATAAATAAGCGTTGTGAAAAGTTGGTGATATAAACGACAGTCAACAAGTGAACATAAATAAATGTAATTTGTGACATAAAGAGTAGTGTTAATTGTTAGATACATAATCGTAGTGTTAAGTGTCTTATATTCTTAGTCTTTAAATTAGCGTTAATATTTGTTTTTCGTAGTGTTAGTTAATTTATTATCTTTTAATTATATCTTTAATATTTATTTACCGTTTAATAAACGTATTCTTTCAATTAATATTTCTGTTATTTGTTACACTTCACCCATATAAATAAAAACGTTACAATACCTAAAAATGGATCAATTCACACATGACGACAAGGTAGATATGTTCGAAATTTACATTTTGTGTCATAAGAATTCTAACAGGAATATTGCCAACTACAAAATTTTTAGAAAATTAGAACGACGACTACGAGCTAATACAGAAACATTTAAACATTAAAAAAAGTTAGGAAAAATTTAAAATGGAGATTTCAGTTATGTATTAATAAAAATGGAGATAATTTTCAGCAGTTTTCATAAACACTAAATCATTTAATTGAAAATAAAGTTCTTTTTTAAATATGTTCACTTTTTTCATTCATGGCACTCTAATTAATATCATATTTAGGAAAAATTGATTCAAAACTTTATTATTTTTTTTTTCGAAAATTTTGTTATGTAAAAGTATAAAAATTTAATATCGTTGGATTCAGAATAAAGAGCTCTATTGAATGAGCAAATAAAAAATATATGTTTCTATTTAAAATAAAAAGTTGGTATCCATATTTTGAGAACCACTGCTTGAATTTCTTTTCAGTTTATCATTGAAATACCTATGTGAAATAAAGATTCTTTGCTAATTTAACCAACTTCGTATCTCTTCTAGTTCTCGAGATCGCAATGGTAGCCACTTAAAAATGAACTCCCTGTATGTATATATATAATATAACAATTAGCTTAATTTAGTACGTACGATACGGTATAAATTAAAATTTAATTAGGTGATTGTGATTTATAGCATTTAAACATACTTGTACATGTTGTATAACAATGTGCACGATGAAATAATTAGGTATGTGAAGCTGAAGTCCCGAAGTAGAAAAATAGGTTCAAATTTATGTCCATAATTTAATGCTAATAATATGCTACATTTTGCTGTATCGTATAAACCGAATTTTGTGTTCATCTCATTTTTGTGTTATTTGCTTTTGTTTAAATGGTACTTAAAGTTCACGCCTAGTACCGTGTGCAACAATTTCCAATATTTCATAATACTATAATTTTATGTTCATTTAGTGCTAATTATTGCTATATTAAACAAATTTTGTGTTCGTCCCATAATTGTGTTATTTGCTTTTGCTTAAATGGTGCTTAAAGTTCACGCCTAGTACCGTATGTAACCATTTCCGATATTTTATAATGCTATAATATTATGCTCGTTTAGTGCTAATTATTGCTATATTAAACAAATTTTGAGCTACCACAGTTTTGGAGATATTCTTGTATTTCAAATGGTACTCTAAGTTCACGCCTAGTACCGCATGCAACGATTCCGGTATTTTATAATGCTATAATATTATGCTCGTTTAGTATTAATTATTGCAATATTAAACAAATTTTGAGCTACCGCACTTTTGGACCCTCCCCATTAATAATATTAATACATATTTTATTTTAATAAGTGATAAATTTTAATTATTATTATATACGTGCAATGGGATCCTCTACTATTTTTTATGAAACTTCATCTATTCATACTGAATGCGATGTATTTTTAAAAAGTCTTTATGGTTATTCGTTCAGCCGTAATATTTTTTTTCGCAATCGCTCGGAAAATGTACTCTTTCTGATACATTTTTAGACCGGAATATCCTGCTTTACCGAGTTAGTTCGGAAAATTGTCTGTAAGGAATCGGAAGTACTGTTTAATATTCTGTGACGTATGATTTTGTATGGGAGCGTTCACGCTAAACTTTTCTAGGTGGCAGCACAAGGGTATATATATATATATATATATATATATATATATATATATATATATATATACAGACATCATCGTAAAAGTATTATTATCGGATTCTAAGGACCTTAAATCGTGCTTATTCACTAAAATCTGGATATGCGATTTTTAGCATGATTCCAATACCTCTCTTAGCGAGAGGTAAAAATAGTCTCTAACATACAGTTTTAAGGTCTAGTTTTAATATAAATAACCCTAATTTGTTACTATGGTGGAGGACCCCATTACTTCTATATGCATAATTTAAAATGATTTTCACTTATTAGAAATTAGAACATACTTTTTCAGGGCCGTAACAAGATAAAATTTTACTACAGGCAAGTTAACTTTTTAACTTGAAAAATGTGCCTCAACAATGCTGTGTACCTTAATGCATTGTAATAGGCTATTCCAGCTCAGTCGAAGTAAGCAAAAAGTAGTAAAAAAAAGCGAAAGTGTGTATATGTTCAATAATGAATATTAGCGAAGAAATAAAATGATCTAATTAAAATACTCCAAAAATAAGGGGGGTTTTCGTTTATAGCATCTCGTCATTGTATAATTATAAGCTTGTATGGAGGAGGTTTGTACTACATTTGATTTTATATACTTCGTAAAGTTTACGAATTATACAAAGATCAATGGTACTACCAAACCAATGGAAGTAAAGCAGCGTTTCCCAAATTGTGGGCCGCGCCCCTTTAGGGGGGCGCGAAAGGAAAATAATTAATTATTTCGGGTTCAAAAACTACTGGAACGGGCCGAATTAGGGGGGCGCGAAAAATTTTAGTAGCCTAAAGGTGGGCGCGAAGAATTTATGATACCTGAATGGGGGCGCGAGGAAAAAAAGTTTGGGAAAACACTGAAGTAAAGAGTTTCAAATAGCGGAGGAGCGGCTATCATTATTAGGTGCGTTCGATAATTTCACATCGTGACACTTTTTAAACCATGAACCATGTACACCAAAGTCGTTCGTTTAGTCCATTTTATGTACACTGTGCACAAGTGGTAGCATTCGGTAATAGTCATGTAGTGCACATGGTGCTTATGCCATTTATTTACGCTACCTCGACCAGTGTGGATTTTAGGTGTACGATACTTTTGGCGCTAACTATTTCAAAACAATGACAGGGACAGCATTAATTTGTATCTGACGTGTTTTCAATGCAAATAGTAGTGACATCGATGAAATAATAATACATTTTAATAGAAGTCATACTTTTACACATATAATTAATTAACTGCCCTCTTTAACTTTTTTATTATCAATAATAGAAAAAAATGGCTCATATAAAAGTTTTATTATTTTAATTGTACTATTTTATGGCAGATGTAGATATTTTTTATAAAGTTTACAAGATACGACTATCAACTTTTATATTTTAAATAGCAACCTTAATTCTTTTACTAAAATATAAATCTCCATTTCCTTCCCTTTTTAACGATGTATTAGTTTTTATTAATATGTTTGAAAAAATTCGAGATAAATAATTGAGATATATGGAAAATAATTTGTATAAATATAATAGGTGGCTATGTGCAAAATATACCAAATGTAACAATGTTAATATGAACAAAGTATACATTTGTTCGCTATTTATTTATTATTACTTACCTATTATTAACTTATTTATCTATTTATTTATTAATTATTTTCGCAGTCACCTAAAATATTTGTATAAAAATTATTTCTCATATATCTTAATTATCTTATTTTCCTAGATTCATTAATAAAAAAAAACTAATATATCGTTCAAAAGAGAAAATAATGGCGGTTTATATATTAGTGAACTAATTACAACTTCCTATTTAAAAAATAAAAGTTCATAGTTGTATCTTGTAAACCTGACTTTATAAAAAATATCTACATCTACTATCAAATAGTATATTCAAAATAATAAAACTTCTATATGAGCCATTTTTCTCTATTACTTATAATAAAAAAGTTAAAGGGGGGGGTCGTCCCAGACTCACCCTATATACCTACTTGTTTCAAGTTAGAAAACAAAACTATGCTTTTTTCTAAGTAAAATCAATTGTATTAAGAAATACTGTTTAATAACAACTATATATTTAAAATTCAAATGCAATTTTTTTTATTGATTGAAATTTTATGCGGAAATAGTTTCATTATTCAAACTGATATTATATAAATAAAATTTAATTTAAAAAAAATACGTAAAATTATACTGTACTATACCTTGTTCCATTTAAGCCATTCAGTATTGTAGAGAATAGGGCATAGTTTTGAACTCTCTGATATTGGGAGACAAGTTTACTCAATGTAATTTCGGATACTTAAAACTGGCGCTGATGCGAGCGCGATCTGCTGAATGGAATCAATAAAAAGTAAATGAATGTGGCAGAGATGAGGATGTTGAGATACATGTTGGGCAAGACACGGTAAGGAATGAAAGTATAAAGGAAATAAATCTAGTGTTATAAATTTTTAGAAAGATTACATTGGTTTGAACATGTCATGAAGAGAGATGAAAAATATATTGGAAGAAGAATAAATAGCTTAGTAATAGACGCTTGAAGAAACAGCAGATGACCAAAGATAAGATGGAAGGACTGTATTGCGGAAGACTTGAGAGAAAAGGAACTGAATGAGAATGACACGCAAAGCAGAAATGAGTGGAAGAAGAAAATAAAAAATAGCAACCCCTAACGAATGGGAAAATCTAAAGAAGAAGATGTCGGTGTCAAGTGCAATTTGAATAGTTTGTGAAATAATTTTACTGGAAATTTAGAAGCTTTTGCAAGATAATTTATGTATGGAATTTATACATAATACACAGGATTGACGGAAGGTATTGTGCTGGCTAGATCAGATTTTTTAAGTTTGTATTTATTTGTAAAAATGTAATATCAGTGAAATAAAATGTATAGGGATGCACAAATAAATATGTATTTATTTTCTTTTAGAAAGTATCTACAGTCTAGAACGCGCGATCGTTCCCGATTAAAATCCCGAATAGGCGTGGTTTACTCAATGTTATGTGCGTTAGGTATAGGTTTTTGTTGTTGTTTTTAAAGAAATGTACATACTAAGTAAGGTCTTCAATAACAACAGCGGGCCCGCGTTCGGGTTTTCTATTTTTTGTTTCCCGAACGATTCTAGTACTAAAGCACGCCTCGTCGTGATTTAATTGGTCCGCCACACCATTTCGAGATTTGAATTTTTTGAACACTGTCCCGCATTCGGGACTGTAGCCACGTCCTTTCTTGTACTGAAATAATTCTTAATATTTTTGCAATTCTTCCTTACAATATATGTATTATGCTATCAATGTATATACCCCGACAATAACCGGTTTTTCTAACCGGTCAAAAGACGGTTTTGAAACGATCAGTTACCGATTATTAACCTGCCGGTCAAAAATGATTATTAACCGGTTTGCGCCCAGTTGGAAGCCAATTTAATAACAGGTTAAAAACTGGTTTCGACCCATATCTCTACTATTATGAGCTAGCGTACTAGAAAGAAACAATATGAACACAAATATCATAATTATTTACTTTATAGGACAGTGTACAATAATGAGATTCGAATAACGGTACCGTTCACTGACAACCGAGCTAAGTTTTTGCGCTCGCATCATTGTATCGTCACGCGCCCATTGCTTACTTTATGAGTAGGTACCGTTTGAAAAACAAAATTGTGTGTTTTTTTTTAATATAGCAATTAGCAATAAACTAGCATCATATTAAAGAATTATGAAATATTGGAAATGGTTACATACG